>CANSZD010001041.1:0-185514 GCA_947648045.1 Beta corolliflora | reverse complement strand
AATATTTGATTTGCAACTTCTGTGGAAAGAAAGGACATCTTATGGATAATTGTAATGTCAAGAAAAAGAGTGTTGCGAAAAATGTAAAGTATGTAACTCAAATATGGGTTAGAAAAGACTTATTAGAAGCTCAACGAAAGAAAAAGGGACCCAAACAGATTTGAGTTCCTAAAATTAACAAGTGATCTTTTTGCAGGCAAACGTGAGAGGACGCAGCCTATGGTATCTCAACAACGGCTGCTTAAGACATATGACTAGTGATAAATCTCAATTCCTCTCACTAGTAGCCTACCATGGAGGGTGTGTTACATTTGGCGATAACAAAAAGGGATAAATGATTGGTATTTGAAACGTCGGCAAATCCCTAACACACTCCATAGAGAATGTGATGTTGGTAAGTGGTTTGAAAAACAGTTTGTTAAGCATACCACAATTGTGTGATCAAGGTAATTATGTTGAAATTCATGCATGAATATTTTACAAGATAATTTGTGGCTTTGGGATTAATTTATGAAAATTAGTTGAGTATTATGCTTGTTGTCCTCCTTTAAATATGTTAATTAGAGTGTTGATGCATGTCTTTGTGAAGCTTTGTGAGTAAAGGTCTACTTGATATAAAAAGGACTCGTAATGGTCTAATGATGTTGTCCTAATGTCATGATCCTAAGTTGCCGAACTAATGAGCTATATGATCCTAAGTTGCCGACTTTTTGAGCTATGAAATGCAACTTCTTTCTCCTATATCAAGCTTGATCTTTATCCCAATAATCTGATTTTCTATTTATGAGTTTGACATTTGTGCCTCATTATTTCTTTCTTTCATATGTCTCTCCTCATCTTCATTTCCCGATTATATTCCTTCTTTTCCTCACCCATTGATCCAAAGTTCAACAAGTGCTTTTAATCTTGATTAATGATAATTTATGGGGCAAGAACATCTTGATAAGATGATGGAAGAAAAAGACGCATCAATTAAGGGGGAACATGAAAAGGTTGGAATGAAACACAAATACGTGAAAGAATGAAAGTAACTGATTCACACTGTGCAAGGCACAGTGCCAGGAGATGCATCAAAAAGAAAATGAGGTCCGAATTAACTTATTATATTTGATCTCTTATTGATTGACTCTAGTAATATTGTATGTAAAAAAAAAGAAAAGAAAAGAAAAGAAAAGGAGAGTAAGACACTTATTTTAGATAAGTCCTAGAGTTCAATTCAAATGTGAAGAAAATTATCAAAGTTTTGAAGATCATTATTTTGGATTCCAGTATTCCGAAGATTAGTTATATTTGGAAGGGAATAGATTGTTCACTGGCACAGAAACACACACAGTGCCACAGTGAAGAAAGTCATATGATGCTTATTTGCGGAAGTTGAAAATCATTAAAGAAAGGTTTAAGCACTTGTTGAGCCAATTTCCATTTCAAATCTTCAAGCTTGCATTACTTTTCTTTATCTTACTTTCTTAGCTATCAGCCATGATCCTTCATGATTATTTCTTGTTTCATAATTTCGGATTGTGAGTTGGATTATTTTTTGCTTAATGACTTTGGATGGTGAGGTGGATTATGACATAGCACCAGCATCCTTAGTATTTATTGCTTGAGCTACTTGCATTATTTTGCTGACTATATCTCACTTTGACTCGCGAAACATGTTGATGCTCTCCTTTTTGATAATGTCAAAAGGGGGAAGATGGGTATAATACTTAGACTAATGAATTGGTTATCTTGGTTACCATGTTACTTGTGAATGAAGTTGAGTTATTTTTCCCTAATGTGATTAATGGTGCATATTTTGAGGGGGAAGTATTATTTGTTTGTCATCATCAAAAAGGGGGAATTTGTTGTGACTCTAGGTCAATGTTATTTTGATGATGATAAACGCTTTATGCTATAACATGTATGTATGTAACAGTGATCTAAGAAAGCTATCAAGATTGGATGTTCATGAAAGATCAAGAACTTGAAGATATGGAAGCTTAGGTCTAGTTATGCTCTTAGTCATGTTTATGCAATGTAATTAACGTATTGGAACTTTGTGCTAAATTAGAAATATGAAATTAGGATGGTTAACTATTTTCTTAGAGTTAAGAAAATAGGTAATTATATTAATTTCATGTGTCTATATTTAAAGAATATAAAAAGGGGAGTTTTTAATTTCGAAAATTAGTTTTGAAAGGAAAATATTTATTGTAATGATTTTCGGATAAAAAGTTTTGTAAAAAGAAAAACTGATTTTTAAAGAAAACAATTTTGATAAATATTTTTGGATAAAAATTGATTTAAAATCTGAATAATATTTGGCATAAGATATGGAGGAATCCTTATCTTATAAGGAAAAGAAAAAAATCAAATTTTATAGAAGATAAAATTGGATTTTGAATAGGAAAAGAATTCTATCCCTTTATTTTAGGAATAAAAATTGTTCAAAAAGATAATACATCTTGGAGAAGGATTTTTATTCAACTGATTGAATTATATAAGGGATAGAAATCATTGGAGCAAACCACGCTTTCAGATTTGGAGAGATAAAGATTTTGAGAGCTGAAAACGGACTCCCATAGCACAGTGTACGGCACAGAGTTCTAGTAAGTTAAGGTTTCTAAACAAAGCTTGTAACGATCCTCTATTTGCTTGAATAAGAAGCACGTCTTTGATGAATCTTTCTTTCTGTAATTCTTATATTATAGGAGAGTAGCAACACTTAGGGTTAAGTGTTGGGGAGCACTACTAGAGTTAGTAGTGGGGGAATCGAATTGTATCAAGAGTTTGATATTTTACGATTCAAATAATAAAAGAGTAGTTTGTGTGGATGTAGATCTCAGAGGTGAGATTGAACCACGTTAAATTCCAGTGTTTTATTATTTGATTTCATTGTTTCATTGTTTGATTCATTTTCGGTTGAGCAAAAACATAAATCGGAGATTTTACGAGTGAATAACACAATGCACGACACTGTGCCATAAGGGTGTTTTTGCGAAAATCGATTAGATTTAGCCACTCAATTCAACCCCCCTTCTTGAGTGTCACCTTGTGTTCCAACATGATTCCACAACAATATCTTGGAGGCCATATCTCTTTCCCAATCTCACTGCCATCTCGATGGCTTTAGCTTTGGCTATTTCAGCTGTCCAATGAGCACGAATCCGGCGCGTTGCAGCAAACAAATTTTCATGGCGGAATCCCTCTGACCTCCATATATATATATTTTATACGTAAAAGAAAAAATTTGCACGGTTGGATTCAGCAAAATCAAAGATTTAATAATAATTATTAAAAAATATATATGAAAGAATCCAAAAAATATTAGAGATTGTTTATAATTGGATAGGTAAAAAAAAGAAAAAAATAAGGTTGGTAAGTTTTTGTGGGGACCGGGAAATATCATGGAAATATGCTTCATATCAACTCAGAGTGATGAATGAAGGGGACTTGATAAAACGGAATGATTTCTGTCAATTAGGCATTTGTTTAGTGGCAACATGATGGTCAAGGTGTGGCTAAATCCAACATTTTTGCCATTACTACATTGGACCCTCTCCATACAATGAAACAATCCTTTACAAATTATATATTTCTAATTTTCCTTCCTTATTCTATTATTTAGCTGACATAAGTTTATCACTAGGGATGGGAAAGGGTCGGATGTAGGTCGGATCTAATCAGACCCTAGACCTGGACCCTTAAATTTGTCTTAGACCCATATCTAGAACGAGGCCCTAAGGGTTTAGGAAAACTAGACACGGATCTTAATAGGATTGCTCAAAGAAATATGATCCAATAGATCCGACATGCGTTCCGGTCGATCCGAAAATTCGAATAGCCAGTCCAATTTTTGAGCTTTCAATTTTTTCAGATTGGATATCCGGAAAAAAATCGGATGGAATACGGATAAAAAATTATTATTTTTGATATTGGAATATCCGTTTTTTTTAAAATTAATTTATTTTTCTATGTTTTGAAATAGAACAACACATTTTTGTTCTAGAAATGAAAATATAGCTCGCCTCTCACACTGGCATACTTAGACTACTAAGCAGCCCCCGTCACCCATCCCAATCCCAAACCCCCGCCGCCTGCTACAACTTCCGTACCACGACGAGTCCACTACCCAACCTCGTCCTTCCTTCAACTTCTCGACATTCCTTCATGCAGGCTGGGGGGGCATAAACTCGTCCTTCCTTGACGGTGTCGGCAATTTCAGTGACCTCATTCCTCGTCAATCCTTGTTCATTCCTTCCACAAACAGTTTGGATAATCCGAATACCCGGTACGAAATTTCGTATATTCGATTTTTTCGAATTTGATTCGGATCACCTTTTCCCCGATCAAAAATTCTTGGATATTCGGAATTTCGGGTCGAGCCGGATTATCTTATATGAACACCCCGACCATTAGGGCCTGGGTCTAGGCCTAATTTTTATTTTTGCCAAATTTTTAGCATCATGTATATTTCGTAACTTTTGATAGTTACTATGGTCTGTAGGGTCTAGGGTCCAAACGACAATAGTTAGAATTTAGGACAAATACAAATGCTTTTCTCTAAAACACAAAGGAAAAAAAAGAATTAAATAACTTTATGGTCCAAGGGTAAGGTCTGGTAGGGTCCGGGTCCAAAATATTAAGACTCGAACCCTTAAAATTCCACTTGGAGCCTGTCTCGGGCCTGAGCCCGGACCCTTAGTATCCGAAAAAAGTTGGCCTCATATTTTAAAATTAGGGTTGTATCCAATAGGGTTTACATGGGGTCCTGGACCTATATATGTCCATCCTTATTTATCAACGTTAATTTGTGAAGAGAAGTTTTTCCCAATGATCAAATTTCGGTTTGTCTCAGATATGCTTATTTAATAATAATTCTAGGTAAAACATATATGATAAATAAGGTTGGCCACGAGGTAAGTCGATGTTTTGGTTTGGTTTGGTTTGATTCGATATTATAAATTGAAGATGAAAATTTTGTTTGAACTATGCTTCAAAAATTATTTTGCGAATTTTCCAGCTTTATAATAGTATTTGACTTTGGCAAAACGTCTAACGTCTGATTTTTCTTTGTAGTTAATTTGGATGTTTAACCCTCAGGGATAAGAATGTATAGCAATCTCATTAAAACTTGAAATACATGAATTAGTTTTCTTAAATTAACAAGCTTATTGAGTCCAAAAGTCAAACACAATTTATTTTGAAATCATTACATTTCGAACTCGAACTATAATGTTGACTTCATATTTAGCTCATTTACTAATGAGTCGAATTGAATAAAACTTTTTACATATCAAATTATTTGCAAGTGGATGTGGGTCGCTTTATTCATAAACAAACCTAATAACAAAACAATTGTCAAGTTTTTTTTTTTTTTTTTTGAGGAAAAAACAATTGTCAAGTTATATGGAGTAGAAATGGCTGAAATGTATAATGTCCCATAATTTTGTCACATAAAGACTATTTTAACCTTAATGATAATAAGAAAAAAATAATAGCATTTATTGATTGATTTCTCAACAACCCGTTTTCACTTGCCCAACGCCCTATCATGAACATAGATGTATTTGAATTATTATGGAAAAAAAAAATGATAACAAACAATAATACACACAATTTGAGACTTGTTAAGTTGTATCACCTAACAATATGTTCTTTTCACTTAGTTTTACGCGAATATGAACTTAAGTTGTTAACTAGCTAGTCTAAACTTATTATTTGAACCTATCGTCAGAACTTAATTATTTAATTTCTTAGAACTAACTTTTTAGACTTATTGAAATTATTTAATTGAAAATAATCTGAATTAATTTTGTTTGAAATAAGTAAGAATATATAATTTGAAAGTAACACTACCTGAATCCTCAAAATGTGAAGGGGAAGTTGTAGTTATGAGGTCATTTCATGCACAAGGCACAATTCTTAAAGGTGTCATGTATAATAAAGTCAAAACAAAAAAATGTCAAAGTAAACAGCAAGGACCAGTCCAATTGTATACACGGTTTAGTCAAATACTACAAAAATGTGTGGAAAGAAGGGATAAATAAAGTTCATGCTTTTGAGAATTGATTAGTGATTACAATAATACGAACTCTCGTGAGAGGCTTGCGGATATAGCTTTCTGTAGTCTAATGTTCATTGAACTTCGAGATTTTTTGATGGCAAAGGAAATGTATGTCCTTATAATATGACTTATGAGTATTAAACTCCATGAACAAGTAAAAATGACCACATCTAGGCATCTAGTTGCGTTTACACGCAAAGGACTTTTGTACTAGATTATTGTAAGGAATTACTGAGTAATTGTTCAACTTATTTCCAAGGAGGATGGATCCCAAGTTAGAAAAAGAAAGAAGTACTTAGGTTAATTGTGTGGTCTTGAATTTATAAAATAATATTTTTTAAAAGTCGGTTCTTAGTTTATAAAAACTAGTTTATTGAAAAGGATTTTTCTAACTTATGCCACAAGGCATAGGTAAGAATTTTAAGATTTCTATTTGGGGATAATAAATAAGGAAGATACTTAAGATAGAGATAATAGTGTAAGATTTTTGTTAGTTTGGTTGGATTTCAAAATGAAAACTTTTTGTATAATAAAATTTTATATATGATTTTTGATACTCATAACCTATGCCTCGTGGGCCTGTGGCTGTGGTACCCGATTTTTACTGTCTTAATTGATGGTCTGAATCCCACAAAAGTCTATCTTGGACTATGATTTTTAGAAAAATTTGAAGTCGCCACCCTATTAATATCTAAATAGGCAGATTTATCTAATAAATCGTTGTAAAATTAATTTCAAGAAATATCATTTAAAACGATGATGACTTCATATGGATAAGGCTTTTTTGAAATTGGTCTTTCATACCATGAGATAGGGTTCGGGGTTTAGGTTAAGAGGTGCGAACTTCTGGAACTCGTCTCCTCTTCCGTTTTACAGAACAGGCTCTTACTAAATGCGTTATTTTCCATTTTAAAGTAATCATGGCTATTCAAAAGAAAGAAAAAATCACATGGTTTCCACATATACACATCAATGCTTTTTATCTTTGAGGACCAATATATCATTTGTACATGGTAGGTTTGAGCACTGACGTTGCACTACGTACCAATCAATGCGGGATTGGAATCCACTCATGGATCAAAACCATCGTAGTTCGATCTTATTTCTCACCCTAAATGGCCAATTCCATTAGGGATGAAAAGAAACGGGAGGAAAATAGATTATGAATAACTCACCTTTAGAATTAGACAAATCTATTAGAAATTAGGTAATCATTCCAATTAGTGATTGAAATGAGATTAAGATAATCACCTTATTTAGTGATTAATTATGAAGGCAAAAATAATCACCTTAATTAGCAATTAAATTAAAGGAAGAAAATAATCACCCTAATTAGTGATTATTCAATGTTTAAGGTAATCACCCTAATTAGTGATTAAACTTGAAGGTTAAGATAATCACCTTAATTAGTGATTAAGCAAGGAGGTTAGGATAATCACCTTAATTAGTGATTAACCAAGGTTTAAGATAATTAGTGATTAAATGTGATGAAAGTAATCACTTCAATTAGTGATCAAATGGGAAGAAAGTAATCATCTTAATTGGTGATCAAATGGGATGAAAGTAATCACCAATCACCTTAATTGGTGATCAAATGGGATGAAAGTAATCACCTTAATTGGTGATCAGATTTAGGATTTTTAAAAAGGTCTTTAAAAAAAGAGATTTGCTTCCTTATTGAAGGCTTTTAGATGGATGAGAAATAATCTTAATTGAAGATTAGTAAGTCATTTTTAGCAAAGTGATCATTTTGAGATGAAATTTGGAGATTGTGTTTGGCTAATCGAAATTTGGCCATTTTAAGTGAGACACGTGAAACAATCCTAAAATCAATTAGGAGATCATAATTACCTTTCTAATTATGTCAACTTATATAATTGATCCATTTGAAGATTATGGAGCATAATTTTGAAAATGTAAGATGGATCATCATACAATTAACTTAGTTAGATTTGTAATTTTTCCTCTTAATTGAGATTGGGTCATTTAATTCATATACTATGATATATTGGGCCCAACATGAAATATTTGTAACATTAGTTTCTCATTTTATTCGAAAAGAATTGTGGAATTATTTATGAAAATTATGCATAAACATCTCCATATTTTTCATTAATTGAGTGATGTAATAACTATATACAAAGAAACTAATTACAATAAAAATGTACAAATTATATTATCTATACAAATCTTCAATCTTGATCTCCACCATGATGCTCCTTGATCTTCTTCTCCTTGAATGGGCTTTTTAATTTATGTTTATTTGAAAACTTATGAAAATTAGAGATTAATTAACCTTTTTCATTTGATTTTTTATGAATTTTTATTGATTTTTATTTACATAATAAAAATGATTCATTTTAAGAGGAACTTAGAATTTAATGACTTTTAATTATAATTTCTTTTGTATTAAATAGAAAACATTTTTATGAAAATTGAGTTAATCACTTTATTTCAACTTTCCAGATTACACTTTTGTTCTTTTACTGACTTCCAAAATTCATAACTTTCTGTATAAAGCGTGAAATTGCACATGTAATACACCTATTGATAAGGAAATGAGTAGTTTATTTTGTGTCAGTATTTGACAAGATTTTAATAACAACTCGAATTATGATGAATTTTATACTAAAACAGGTCAAAATAGGACATTTATCTAATTTATTCTTAGAAATACAACTTAATGAACTTAGTTTGAAATGAATTTTGGCATGGGCATTCTAGACACTGTGAAGGACTAGAACCCTGTTCTTTTGGACTTATTTTCAGTTAATTTCAGTTCAGTTAATTTAATTTAATTTCAGTTAATTTAATTTAATTTCAGTTTAATTAATTAATTTAAGTTCAGTTAAGTTCAACTTAATAATAATAATAATAATAATAATAATAATAATAATAATAATAATAATAATAATAATAATAATAATAATAATAATAATAATAATAATAATAATAATAATAATAATAATAATAAATAATAATAAAAAATAAAAAATAATAATAATAATAAAAAATAATATATAATAAATAATAAATAGTAAAAAAATTAATAATAATAATAATAATAATAATAATAATAATAAATAATAAAAAATAAAAAATAAATAAATAATAATAATAATAAAAATAATAATCTTAAATAAATAATAATAATGAATAATAAATGATAAATAATAAATAAATAATAATAATAAATAATAAATACTAAAAAAATTAATAAATTATAAATAATAAATAATAATTAATAATTAATAAATAATAATAATAATAATGAATAATGAATAATTAATAATAATTAATAAATAATAATATTAATAATGAATAATAAATAATAATAATAATAACAAAAATAATAATAAATAATAATAATAAATAATAATAAATAATAATAATAAATAATAATAATAATAATAATAATAATAATGATAATAATAAATAATAAATAAAAAATAATAAAAAATAAGTAAATTAAATATAATAATAATAATAATAATAATAATGATAAATTAAAAATAAATAATAATAATAATAAAATAATAATAATAATAATAATAATAATAAATAATAAATAATAATTAATAAACAATAAATAATAAATAATAAATAATAAATAATAAATAATAAATAATAAATAAAAAATAATAAAAAATAATAAAAATAATAATAATAAAAATAATAATTATAAATAATAATAATAATAATAAATAAGAAATAAAAAATAAAAAATAAAAAATAATAAATAATAAATAAAAAATAAATAAAAATAAATAAAAAATAAAAAATAATAAATAAAAAATAAAAAATAAAAAATAATAAAAAATAAAAAATAAAAAATAAAAAATAAATAATAAATAAAAAATAAAAAATAAAAAATAAAAAATAAAAAATAATAATAATAATAAATTTAATTTCATTCAGTTAGATTAATTTCAGTTCAATTTATTTAATTTCAGTTAATTTAAATTAATTTCAGTTTAGTTAATTTAATTTAATTTAA
The DNA here is from genome assembly GCA_947648045.1 of Beta corolliflora. Lineage (NCBI taxonomy): Eukaryota > Viridiplantae > Streptophyta > Magnoliopsida > Caryophyllales > Amaranthaceae > Beta > Beta corolliflora. The sequence goes on along the minus strand of CANSZD010001041.1, from coordinate 175,468 downwards.
TTTAATTTAATTTAATTTAATTTCAGCCAAAATAAGTTGAAAAGAACAGGGCCTAGACTGAAATTTTTTACTTAAATTAGACATCTTGAGGACCCGTTTTTATTTATTTTCTTAAACTAGATAAGAAACAAGTGTTTTGGAATTTAGTGATTTGCATAAACGTTTTTGTAATAATGATATAAAATTTTATAAAATTCATATGAACACTATTTTTATATTTTTGGAAATCTACTGATGTCTACTTCAACGTTTATTTTTTATTTTTAGCTAAATGAGTTTATTTTGAACTTTTCTTTTGGAAGAACAAGCTCATATGATACTGGACAAAATTAATTTTTCACAACAATTTTGTATGGATTTTTATTAACTGTATAAATTTTTTTGTTTCTAAAAGTTCCAAATCCCATTTATTGAAAACATTTTGAACTTCAAAGGAAAAATATTATATCCAATAAAATATTTAGAGAATACATATGAAAAATGAGATTAAATACGAAATTGAAACTGACAATAATTACAGCATCACATTTTCTTTTTTACAGAGATGTTTATGTACAACTCTACTTGAATTTTTTATGAAAACATGTTTTTGGTGATGAACAACAAATTGATTAAGAAAAATCACATAAACACATTTTTTCTAAGAGTCCCATTAGAGTTTGACTATTCTAGGTGGGGTGATTTAAGGTTGGGAACCTATTAGGACTTGCACATACCCAAATCACTCCAAAGATTAAAAAAATGATAAGAGAAAACAAAGATAAAGTTAGTATGTGATTAAGAAGATAATAAGAAAAATAAAAAGAACTTAATTTTACCTTGCTAACTCAATGATGCACTTCCTTTGCAAATTTTTCTAATTTTTTTTTTTCTTAATTTCTAAGTGAGTTTGTAAATTCACTTATTACTAACTAAAACCCTTTTTTGTGTTTTTCTTTGATAAACTTCTTACTTACTTATTACTTTCCTAATTATAACTTTTGCTTTTTTTTTGAAGGAGGTTTTTAGTAGGAGGAAGTATGGAGAATGAGAGTGGTATTGAAGAGCCTACAAAAAGCTTCTTCTAAAGTCATGCCCAAGGGAGTGAAGGTTCTTTGAGGCTTTTGATAATCTCCCTTTTCAGTAGAGAGGGCATTGACAGCATCGCCTTTGGAGCTGGAAGGGTTGTTTACTCTTCTTGAAAGAGTTGTTATTATTATAATCCTTACTTTTTGAGGCTTGAACCTCTTCTTCGATCAATAAGCCTACCTTATAGAGTTTCGTGAAAGACTCTATGGGTTGGAATTTGATGTGATCTCCAAACTTGGACTGCAAGTTATGGATCACCAGTCGGACATGGTCCACATCTGTTGGCCTTTAGTCATTTGTGCGACCTTTTCCCTCCATTTGTTAAGGAAGGTGACGAAGTCTTCATTATAGTTTTGTTTAGTTAACTCCAACTCACGAAGACCAATGAGAAGCTGAGTATTGTATATGTATTGCTTGCGAAACTTCTCTTTGATGTAGTCCCAGTCATTCAGCTTGGTCTTGTTCAATGATTTGAACCACTTGGATGGATGTGCATCCAAGGTTAAGGGAAAGACATAAGCAAACATGTCCTTGCTCATGCCCATCATGCCTTTAAGAACCATAGAAATGGAGAAAGCTCTCAAATGATCATCGGGGTCTTCGACGCCCTTGAATTTTGGGAGTTCACCCAATGCTACCTTTTTAGGGAGTTTTTCCGTCAGTTCAGGATCAATGATGTCATGGCCATGAGCCTGACCCTCGAGTGTAGGAATTGATTGGATTAATTGCTCGAATTTTTCGAACCTCAAATCTGTCTTGGACATGATTGGAGGTGGCGGTGGTGGAATGTCTTATTCTTCACTTTCTTCAGTTGTCGGTTTCTCTCTTAGCGCCTTGATCTCTTTGTCTTGTTCCTCATGACGAGAGTTCATAAGTTGAAGCTGAGCCATGATGGCACTGAATTGTTCGTTAGTGTCTCCCATTTCAAATGATGATCTAGAATTTTCGAAAGATTCGTCTGAAAAAGTGAGGATGCGTTTGACGAGTCTGGGAGTAGGCTGACCTCGTCTCCTCTCTGTTGGACGTTCCCAAGTTATAATCTAAAGACCTGTCCTGAATAGAAATCAAATGGACCTTGTAAATTTTTAGAAATAATGTTTTCGAAATGAGAAATGAAAATGAGTAATGGGAATGGGAAATCGAGGAATGGAATTGGAAATGGATAATTAGAAATGGGTATGACTTTGGACTAGTATGGGCTTAACCTGATGCTAACATGGGGCTAACTACATGCATATGCAAACATGAATTGGACTGGACTAGACTATGCAAGCAGATTAGACTCAATGATTGGGCTTTGATGAGTAATAGACTTTGAACTTACAGGTAGAATAAGCAGACTATACTCAAAGCAGGCTAGACAATAAAGAAGGCTAGACTTTGAACTTATATTTGGAATAAACAGGCTAGACCTAAGGGTATGAATTGATCTTTTATAGTCTGACGACTTGACTAGGGTTTACATAGAGATGCAAACTAGACCTAGGGTTGAACTTTTATAGTCCGAAGACTTGACTAGAGTTTTCATAGAGATGCAAACTAGACCTAGGGAATGAACTTTTATAGTCCGAAGACTTGACTAGGGTTTACATAGAGATGCAAACTAGACCTAAGAATGACCTTTTATAATCCGAGGACTTGACTTGGTTTACATGGAGATGCAAACTAGACCTAGGGAATGAACTTTCATAGTCCAAAGACTTGACTAGGGTTTACATAGAGATGCAAAATAGACCTTGGGAATGAATTTTATAGTCCTAAAACTTAACTAGGGTCTACATAGAGACGCAAACTAGACCTAGGGAATAAACTTTTGTAGTCTGAAGACTTAACTAGGATTTACATAGAGATGCAAACTAAGGAATGAACTTTTATTGTCCTAAGACTTAATTAGGGTATAGAGTTGCAAACTAGACCTAGGGAATGAACTTTTATAGTCCGAAGACTTGCCTGGGGTTTACATAGAGATGCAAACTAGACCTAGGGTATGAATTGGGCATAAATGGACCTAAGCTTTGGATTGGATTAGAATTAGACTAAAATTGGAATGTCTGAAATGAGACATGGAGTAGGTTTCACATAAAGATGCAAATGAGCCTAGATTTTTACATGAACTAGATTTATATGGGCCTAAGATCGACTCTAATGCTAGTGAATGTATGGACTCAATGCAAAATGGACTCTAATGCACATGAGCCAAAAAATGAATACAAATGAATTGGATTGGGTTGATCGGATTGTATTGAATGAAGGTGTTTGGATTAGGCTTAGAATTTTCGAAATTCGTTTTTGAAAGGAACCCCTTGTTTTTATATTTTGTTAGGAAAAGCTGATGGATTAATTTCAAAAAGATTTTTTTTTCAATATATATGTGATAGGTGATTAGTAAATCTTTTCGAAAAAGGTAGAATAGAAGAGGGTGTAGGATTGATTTTGAAAAATGTAAGTTTTTTGAAATTGATTGAATATGATTGGGAAGAATTGATAGGGAATATTAGTTGGATAGCAGCGAGAAGGTAGACATGCATGACAACTCTAACTCTACCATGACCACTTTTTTAGATGCACTTTTTAGAATAGACTCGACCTTAGCTTGCATGAAAAGACTGATTTTAATGCTTGAATTAAAGAGACCCTTAGAATGACCATGATTCTAAGCGAATGTAGACAGACCCAACACAGGATCGACCACAATGACAACTAAATCGACGAAAACCATTCGATGCACAGACTGCGTGCCACGCAGCATTGCTGTTCGTGGCGCACAACCCTGTGTCCGATGCAGGAGCATTGCGCCACACGCAACATAATGCGCTTGGCGCACTGCTCCCCCGACATGTTTTTCGGGGCTTTAGGCGAGGTTTTGGCCAATTAACGATCTTTTGTTTGTTTATAGACACGATTTTTTGACGCAATGCATATCAACGAAAATTTGACAACTTGATAGGCAAAAAAACCGCAATCACATGCAAATGTCATGTAACATAGATGCAAAAGTTCCAACCTAAAGTCCAGTTATACGTTTGAAACTATGGTCAGGTTTAGGTTAAGTCTAAAAGGGTCCATGACTAAGAGATTGAACCCACGATTTATACCTCTGCTTAAAGAGGTGGCCACATGTAAGACGCATTCCAGTTCTCAAGTCAGGAACATGAGAACTATGCCATGGTTGGTTAGGTTTGCTTATGACTATGATTCAACACTATCGCTCAGGAAGCTTTTTGGAAGGACAAAGCGTAAAACCTCGGGGGTGGCCTAACTAAGGACAAAGCGCAAACCCTCGGGGGTGGCCTAACTCATAGAACATGTGCTAATGAGGCAAGGTAGATTGTCCCTATGGTGGCTTTAACAATAGCCATGCATATGCAAAACTGTATGTCATTCTAATGCATAAAAAGAGTATGAATCGTATTTTTCGAGTTTCATCCACTCATTTAAAATTAATTAAATCTAAAAAAACTCCTCCCCAGTGGAGTCGCCAAATTGTAGCCGTGTTTTTATTTCGCCTACGCGGGATGAGGGCGTATTTGACTACCTCATTGTGAAGGTTTTATATTGAAAATGTTTTTAAGTCGCCAAAAAGTCTTTAAAGGAAGACTCATAGACCTAATTGGATATTAAGAAATCGTAGGGACAAATTATGGACTTATCTAATGTAGATTTCCCCGTCCTGACTCCATAGATGGTCAATGAAACACAAATTGAGTTCGGGGGTGAGGGTATGAACACGGTCAGGAACCATGTCGCCCATAGCTGGCATCTACTTAATATCGATTTATATCAAGTTTTATGCAAGAGAATAACTAAATAATATTTTCATGCACCCTAAAAATAATAAGTCTAAATTGGTTCAAGAAACACATAAAAGACTATTTGTTTTAGTAGTTGTTATTAGCAATCAATATTACTGGGAACCTAACAGGTTGTTCAAATTGTCTGATTAATATTAGAACAGTTTCTTAGGTCTTGATTAACAATAATAACATGTGGGTGATAAAAGCATAAACAGGACAATCATGCATAGGCATATGAATATGAAAAAAATATAACGGTCTACCATAATGCAACACCATATTGCAATGACACACGCTAAAGTAACTTGTTGCAACGGGTAGTATTAATGCAACACATATTGCAAAGGATCTGAGTGTTAAATGCAATAAATTTTAAATCTATTGCAATATCTCCTCAATAATTGTTGCAATCATGATAAGATTTTACTATTGAACTGTATGAGGCTTTTTAGCCAAAACTAATTTTTAAATGCAGCCTTGTTTAATCGGAAGAAAAACCGGCATAGCAAAACATCCCTAAGCCGTTTTGGAACCAAAAACAATATTGAATCCTTGGGTATAAGAAGATGCAGATGACTACAACTTACATATATATCTTTTTTGCCAAAATCTTTGAGGTAGGCAGGACTGGCCCTCGTCGCGCCAGGCGGGCGCCCACCCAGAACCAAAAATCTGAAAGTGGCTTCTATTAAAAAAAAGTCGAAAGTTTTATTCTTCTATACTATAAGAGACTAAGAGTAGTGCATATCTCTTCAACTTCCCAGCAGATTAATCTAATTCAAAGCTTTCTTCCTAAACTCCAATCAAGTTTTTGCTTCCAAAAAAAAAATTCAATGAAATTCCTTTAATTTAGGCCTTCCAAATTTTAACCCTCAATTACCTCTCTTTCCTAATCTTAGTTGTTTCTGAATTCTTTCTTCTAGTTTTTATTTGTTGCACTAAATTACATATTGCTAATCTTAGTTACAATAATAATTTTAGTCATATTAATTTATTTAAATTTGTCAACAGCAGACTCTAGACCCTTTATAAAAACATAGACAAATACTACCCTAAAAAAATAGAGATAACACGTCGGCTACTTGTGAATACTTTAATGAGTCACGTTGGCAAATCTTCAACAATTTTGCTTGGTTGTTGATCTAATTGGAAAAGTTTCTAAATGAAGTTGAAGTATTGGTTTTTTCACCAAATACCCCTGACAAATAAATTTATTCACCAAATACCCCCACTTTTTTCAAAATTCACCAGATACCCCTGACCTTTAAAAAAATTCACCAGATCCCTTTTGTTGACGGACGTTAGTCCTCCATTAGCTTTTATTTACAATTTTGCCCTAAGTCAACCTAATTAGCCTATAATTGATAATTCCATTCACGCAGAAACCTGCAACCAGCAATCTTGCCAACCTTGCTACACCTTTATGCTCACATTTCAATGGTTTATGTTCTAACATATGACAATCAACTTAGCTCTTCCATAATCTATGATAATCATATTAATCAAATTAACCAAAGATGGCATGGGAACATGGAATTTCACGTGAATAAATTTATACAACACCTTCATAACAATATCATGGTTCTATTTAAGTATAAAGGTCCAACAAATTCAAATTTCACAAGTTTACCATAGTCATATAATTCATAAAATAAACTATGAGAGATAACATACAACATATAACTATTCCCACCCAAAATCCTAAATTACTACTTACCCAACTTAAGTATTCTAGGAAAACGGTTAGTTACCAAGCCAGCTAGAGGAGTGAAGCGAACCGTCTACCGTTCTTACTTTTTCTGGATTGTGCTTCAAATGTTCAACTCCTAGCAACCCAAACACAAACTTAGAACACTTAAAACTAACAATGGAGCTTAGAGTATGAAAAGTTGAAAATTAGTGATTGAAAAATGGTAAGAATGTTGGTTTTTGTGAGTTAAAAATGGTTGAACTTTCTTTCTTCATTCTACACTTCACACACTGGAATAGGATCCAAGGGGAATATAGACTGATTTTGCTGATCAGTTCCAGCAGCCAAATGGGTGATAATAAAAAGAGGTTACTATTTGAAATATAGTAATATGATGTCATTATTTATGCACAAGATATTTTATGTTATGGTTAGTTAGAGTTTGTTAAAGTTGGTTAAGCTTTCTGTTTAGCTTTGTACAACTGTCATTCCTTCCCTCTTGTATAAAGGGTGTTAGTTGTTAGATTGTAGCTCAAATTGAAGACTTCATTCATTCTTCTCTCCTAAAACCGGGGAAATTTCCCCCTTATAGAATAATCAAGCTGGTCTTCTTATTGGGTATAGAGTCCAGAGCATTAAATCCGAATTAAGCTCATTTTGATTTTGAAATCTTCCAATTTCTTAGTTTTTCTTTCTTCCTTCTTAATGTGAAAAAAAAAAATATTGATTTAAAAAAAATATTCTTTTTTTCTTTCAAATTTTTTTTGAATTTTCCTTTTGATTTTTCTATCAATTAATTGCTTAAATTCCTTAAAATTTCTCTCAAATTTTGCAATGGCGGAGTTTCCGACCAAAATTCTAGACTAAAGTCGAGACAAAAATTCTAGTTCACAAAATAATGCGATCAACTATAATGATCCATATTTCATCTCTAATGGAGATCATCCAAAACAACAACTAGTTACTCATCTCTTTAATGGAGATAATTTTGTCAATTGGAGTAGAGGAGTTCGTTTGGCTTTAGGAGCTAAAAATAAGATTGGCTTCATTGATGGAAGCTTAAGCAAACCAGCTGCTACTTCTTATTATTACGAGAAGTGGATCAGAAATGACTATTTAGTCATTTCTTGGATTCTTTCAATGGAGTCCACTTATTCAGAGAGTTTCATTTTCACTAACTCTGCTAAGCAGCTATTGGAAGAGTTTAATGAAAGGTATGGTAAGTCTAATGCTCCTCTCTTATGTGATCTTCATAGAAGTTTAACTTCAATTGAGCAAGGAAACCTTTCTATAGCTGAATATTATGCAAAAATGAAAAGAGTTTGGGATGAATTGCAAGTATAGATGAGATTCCTAAATGTGGTGATATGGATGCTTGTTCATGTGGACTGCTTAAGAAGATGTTGGATGCTGATCAATTGAAGAAATTAATTCAGTTTTTGGCTAGATTGAATCCTGCTTATGATAAGGTGAAGATTAATATACTTAGTATGGATCCATTACCTCCTGTTAATCGAGCTTATCACATACTTCAGCAAAATAGAGAAGCAAAAATATCTAGCTCTTCCCCGTGTCCAGATCCCAGAAGTGAGTGCTTTATACTCACAAAGATCAAATCAAAAGTTCAATTATGGTTTTCAATAGAATTTCCAGAGAAGAGATCACAAGAAAGCAAAACTTGATAGGTTTTGTGATCATTGTAAGATGAGAATCACACTATTGATCAGTGTTTTAAACTTATTGGATATCCTGACAAATTTGCTCATCTCAAAGGCAAATTAGGCATATCTTCTTCTGCTAAGGCTGCTAATGTTGCTATAACTGCGTCTATTGGGATTACTCCTCTTGATTTTGATGATTCTGGAAGTTCAAAGGATCAATCTCCTTTGATTGATTCTCAAGACATGTTTTTCGCAATATACAAAGGTGTGATGCAAATGATGCAACAGAAATCTTCTGCTAATCACACTGGTTCAGGAGAGTTTGCCTGTTCTGCTTTCACTTCTGCATGTATGATTAGTGTGTCCAATGTTCATTATTCTCATACAAATTTTGATAATAATTCCTGGATAATTGACACTGGTGCCAGTAGTAACACCCCGATAATTCTCTATTTTTCAAAATAGCTTTTTAATATAAAACTTAGAGAGTTATCAAAGTATTATCGCCCGTGTGATAACGTATCGGCTTATTCAGAAATTCGCAGTAGAAAATATAATAAATAAACTTTTGAAATAAAGCTTAGTCAACCAAAAAGTCAACTCTAAAGGTCAAACCAACAAAAGTCAAAGTCATCCTCAAAAGTCAAAGTCAACCACAATAGTCAAAGTCAACTGTGAAAAAGCATAAAGTTAAACAAAATAAAGGTCAACACAAGCTTTTCAATCCCGAACCCATGATGCATCATCTTCAAACCTGTAATGGACGATGCACTATTGATCTTGAGAGACTGCTCACCAAATGGGTCATCACTGGATCAATAAGACATAGCCATGATCAACACATACACAGAAAGCACGTAATCAGCAAAGTTGAGTACTACATAGTAAATAAATAAACAAAACCTAACATGATACTATTAAATATTAATCAGGGATAAATAATAATATAATAACACCAGAGACTACTTTTACTGAACTAAACTCCACAATAATAAATTAATTATTTTAGATGGAATAGTCAATGGAACGAGTTGTCTAAACCAAAACCAATCTTCATTCTAGAAGACGAAGTACGAGTGCGACTCTGTATTCCCCTGACCTACGATATCGAGGAACCTTTAATATAAAAATAGGACACGGTGATCAATCCGGTCCCAAGAAAAGTCATGGGCTACCACCATGTACTCCAACTCATACTTTTCCAACACTTCAGACGTGCACAAGTCTAAAGCTATTGCTATCCACGTTTCACTTTACATGATTAATAATTTATTCACTTTTTATGACTTACAAGTTTGACAAATAATATAATCATCAAATAATCATAAACTTCCATTTTTATCTTAGGATAAGATAAATTAACTTAACAACCCAAGATTAATTTCAATATTTAATCCATAACCTTTATTTATTTGTTGAACCAAGTCAACAACCAACCAACCTTTCATAGGTATAATACTCAACTTACCAAATAAGGCCCTCGGTCCTCATAAAGTAATTAAATAATCCAAAGGCCGGAACAATATGATTCAATCATGATCCAAAGCAACATAAATATTAATCCGTCATGTGAATTAATAAAATAAAGTTCTGAAATCCCATATGCTTGCATCAATCTTCCATACAAACATAATATCAATATCATAACCAATATGTTTCACACAACGGCATAAAACATGCAAATCTAATTTAATAGAAATCACATATGAACAAAAATAGTTCCCTATACATGATACTACATAATTCTCATCCTTAGAACATGATACTAATCCAATCAACACATAGGTATGTACGTACCTTGTGTAGACAAATCGAGAGGCCACTTTCACAACCTTAAAAGTCGCCTAAAGAGAATTCTCCACCTAAAATAACCAATATAATCCACAAATCAATACTCTATAAATTTTTTCAGCAATAATAAAATACTTTAAACCCAACTTGAAAGTGTTTAAAAACATTTTCCATAATAAAAACTTAATTATTAAAACCTCCTAATATAGTACTACTACACTAGTTGTTAAAAACCCCTAAAAATTCATACTTTAACCATAAAAACTCCATCATCACCATTCTTTTTAAATTTCCAGCAACATATAATATAATAAAACCCTTTTTAAACATACTTAAAATCATAAGAATACTCAATTTCATAAACTATAATATACTACTATGATTTTCCAACTCATAAAACCCTAAAAATCCATGCTTTGATGATTAAAATCCCAATTCAAACAAAATAAGTAAATCTGAAATTTAATTACTTCATTACATAAATTATATATCTTAGATTCATAATTAAATCATCAAACTATAACTTTAAACATAAACATATTAGACAATTCTTAAAAGCATAAACTTTGCATTGAAAATAACTTGAGGAGGAAGAAAAATAACCAAAGCAAAGGAGGAGAGAGAGGACGGCTGCTCGAGAGGAGGGAGGAGGACGGTTGGCGGCGGCGGCAAGGCGTGGCGGCAGCGGTGGCACGGCGGCGGCAGCGGCAGCGGGTCCGAGAGAGGGAGAAAACCGGGTGGAGGAAGAAGAAAAAGAGAGAGAAGAAAAAAAAGGAGAGGGGCCGAAAAATTTGGGGAGGAAGAGAGAGAAAATAAAATGTGTTTAATGTGTGGGGAATTGTGTAATAAAGGGTATTTATAGGTTCCTCCATTAGGGGTCCAATAATGAGTTGAGCCTTGATGGGTTAATTTAATGAAGATGTACATAGGAAAAGCTATAAAGTTTGAGCTCCTCTAACCAAATATTAAAATTCTTTTACTTCAACTCCACTAGTTTAGTTATAAAGTAATTTTTCAAAGCATGGCTAAATAAAATACTTCCTCCGTTCCAAAATAAGTGAAACACTTGTCTCAAAAAGCTCTCACATAAATGAGAGAAGTGTTTCACTTATTTTGGAACGGAGGAAGTATTTGATTACTTAAAATCATTAAATAAATCTTTTGACTCTCAGATAGTCAACCTTTTAAAATAAATTATATAAATACTAAAGCATACTAAAATATATATAAATATACATTAATATATATTTATAAAATTCATAAATTTACTGGAGATTACAGTCTACCCCTTTTAAAAGAAGTTTCGTCTTGAAATTTGGCACGAAAACTCACACATTTTCAAAAGTTTTTGACTCAACTTTCATTTGAGAAATACTTGTGTCACACATGTGTACACTTTTACCAACTTTAAAACCACTTGTGTTACTCATGAACACATTTTTCCATGCGGAGAATCTATTTATTTTGCACTAATATGTGCAAATCGCCAAAATAAGCATAAAAATACCATAAAATAAGGTAAAAAGCGCGAATTTCTATTGCATTCTACCCCCCTTAAAAAAATGAGTTACGCCCTCGTAACTCACCTCAAGGAATAATTCAGGATACTTCTTCTTCATTTCGTCTTCGGTTTCCCACGTTGCCTCTTTAGACTCATGGTTAGACCAAAGCACTTTCACGATATTCACATCCTTATTGCGTGTATTACACACCTTTTTATCGAGAATTCTCACAGGCATTTCCCCATATGTGAGGCTACTATCAATTTGGATTCTTTCAGGCTCCAAAACAGGACTCTCAACAGAGATATATCTCTTGAGTTGGGAAATATGAAACACATCGTGCATTTTCTCAAATTCCATTGGCAAAGCCAACTTATTAGCTACCTTCCTAATTCATTGCAAAATCTCATATGGGCCAACATATTTAGCGCTTAATTTGCCCTTTTTACCAAATCTCATCACTCCCTTAGTTGGTGATACATTCAAAAAACACTTTATCACCCACTGCGAATTCATCTTCTCTTCGCTTTAAATCGGCATAACTCTTCTGCCTATCTTGAGCAGCTTGAATTCTAGCCTGAATCAACTTCACTTTCTTAACGGTCTCCTCAATAAATTATGTCCCCTATACTATATTCTCACTAAACTCATTCCAGCAAATGGGACTTCTACACTTCCTTCCATACAATGCCTCAAAAGGAGCCATCTTGATGCTCGCATGATAACTATTGTTGTACGAGAACTCAATCAAGTCTAACTCTGATAAAAAGCTATGGGAAGAGATTAATGAAAGGTATGGTCAGTCTAATGCTCCTCTCTTAAATGATCTTCATAGAAGTTTAACTTCAATTGAGCAAGGAAACCTTCTATAGCTGAATATTATGCAAAAATGAAAAGAGTTTGGGATGAATTGCAAGTATTAGATGACATTCCTACATGTAAATGAGGTGATATGGATGCTTGTTCATGTGGACTGCTTAAGAAGATGTTAGATGCTGATCAATTGAAGAAATTAATTCAGTTTTTGGCTAGATTGAATCCTGCTTATGATCAGGTGAAGATTAATATACTTAGTATATTTCCATTACCTCCTGTTAACCGAGCTTATCACATACTTCAGCATATAGAGAAGCAAAAATCTCTAGCTCTTCTCATGTCCAGATTCCAGAAGTGAGTGCTTTATACTCACAAAGGTCAAATCAAAAGTTCAATTCTGGTTTTCAACAGAATTTCCAGAGAAAGCCAAATTTGATAGGTTTTGTGATCATTGTAAGATGAGAAATCACACTATTGATCAGTGTTTTAAACTCATTGGATATTCTGATAAATTTGCTCATCTCAAAGGCAAATCAGGCATATCTTCTTCTGATAAGGCTGCTAATGTTGCTGTAACTGCGTCTACTGGGAATACTCCTCTTGATTTTGATGATTTTGGAAGTTCTAAGGATCAATCTCCTTCTATTGATTCTCAAAACATGAATTCTGCAATATACAAAGGTGTGATGCAAATGATGCAACATAATTCTTCTGCTAATCACACTGGTTCAGGAGAGTTTGCATGTTCTGCTTTCACTTCTGTATGTATGTGATGTGTCATATTTTTATATTGATTTTAGGTGCATTTAGGTTGAATTCTAGGAGCATTTAGATGCATTGTAGTTCATAATTGCATACTATTACTTAATCTGCGAAATATTACTCCTCTTGTGCGTTTTTGGTATTATTTGATGAATTTCAGATATTGAGAACATAATTGGAGTATTGTTGGACAAGTTTGAATACTTAGGAGCAATTGGAAGCAAGCTACATTGATAAGGATCATTATGAACATCTTTGAGTGCAATTTGGAGCTAAAATGAAGTTGGAATTTAATATAAGAATTGTGGAAATTGAGTCATGCCTACTCTTTTGTCCATAACTTTTGACTCGATTATGATAATTGATTAATTCCAGCGGCAATGGAAAGTAGGCTTGAAGATCTTTCCAACGATAGGTTGCACGGCCCAAGGCGAGTTGTATTCTGAGAGATAAGGGCTTCGCAAGTTGGCCGAGTCTGCCAGGAACTTCTTACGCGCACGCGGTTTTGACAATTTCGGCCATTTAATGATTTATTTGGTTTCCTTATCTTGTAATTTGGTTTCCTACTAGTCTTAGGAGTTATAACTATATATTAGAGGTTTTCTAATTAGAGGGGGACATCTATTACTCACTTTTCTAATATCACGTTATTCTTCCTCTAATTTTCTCTCTAGTTTTGAGTTTTGACCTTAGTTTGTTTCTATTGCTACTTTGGAGATTCAAGATTCAAGTTTTCATATTCACCTTCAATTCAATAAGTCTTATTCTCTTCTCTTCTCTTTATTATATTTTAATTATGTTTTCTATTATGTTTATTACTTTTGTTGCCATGATTAGTGAGTAGTCTTTTTATCTAGGATTGAGTTGAGCCCTAGTATGGATTGATCATGTAAATTCTTCTCTAATTCCCATGTTATTGATCTATATGTTTAGGGTTTGATAAGATTGTTGTTATTGTCAATTGTGCATCTTGATTTAGCCCTAGTTTTATATTATCAACGAAAGTTGGAGTTGAGATTAGGAATATTTATTTGATGTTAAATTGTTATTTTATTAATTGAGTTCATCAACGAAAGTTGGGTCCTAATTTAGATAATCTTGTCATTGATTTGAATTATCCCATGAAAATAGGTGAGAACTAAAATTGGGAATTATTTGACATTGGTTCTTAATGCTTCTAATTATGTGTGTAAGCCATGAAAATAGGAGACATGCATGTTAGTTAGGCCTTTAGCTATCACGAAAGTGAGCTCTAGGTATTGAGGAATGACTGAGTCATAAGGGAATGTCAATCTCGCCTAAGCTATAATTGAATAACTGGGATGTGAGTTATATTTTGATCAATTCATATTTCTGGTGATGCTTAATCTTAGTGTTTTAATTATCATATTTATTGAATTTGTCATATTTTGTTATTAGTTTAGATATTAGTTTATAGATTCTCCTTGATATTTGGATTGTATAGCTATTTCATAGTCTAAAATCAACTAGTGTTTAGTCTTGCGCCTCCCTGAGTTCGACCCGTATGTGCTACAACACCGTACACTTGCGGTATTAAAATAAAACCCTAACAATATGATTAGTGTGTCCAATGTTCATTATTCTCATACAAATTTTGATAATAATTCCTGGATAATTGACACTGGTGATAGTGACCATATGACTGGCAATGAATCGTTATTTTCTTCTCTAACATCCTTACCTAAACCAATTCATGTAGGCTTGCCTAATGGAACTGTTAAAAAGGTCACTCAAATTGGAAATATTCAATTAACTCCTGAAATTTTGCTTAAACAAGTTCTTTTTCTTCCTGAATTTCACCACAATCTCTTATCAGTAGGAAAGCTTCTAGATCATAACAATCTTATTGCTCACTTTTATTCTTCTTATTGTGTTTTTCAGGACCTTTCAACTAATAACTTTGAGATCAAAATCCAACTGATCCACTTCATTCAACAAGATCAGTTCAGTGGCAGCCCTATGGAGAACCCCAATGAACATATCAATTCCTTTCTTGAGAAATGCGATACTGTGAAGATTAATGGGGCTTCTGATGAAGCTCTTCGCCTTCGCTTGTTCCCTTACTCCTTGCGGGACAGAGCAAAAGAATGGTTGAAGAGTCATGAAGCGAACAAGTTTGCAAGTTGTACTACACTAGCCACTGCTTTTTGTCAGATGTACTTTCCTCCTGGGAAGACGGCCAAGCTACGCAATGCCATCACATCCTTCACTCAGTTGGATGGTGAAGCACTCTATGAAGCTTGGGAAAGGTACAAGGATTTACAAAGGCAGTGTCCTCATCATGAGATCCCAACATAGCTCCTTATCCAGACATTCTATAATGGGTTGGCTCATGAGGTTCGAATTTCTATTGATGTTGCAGCCGGAGGTGCTCTCATGGGTAAACCAGCTGTTGAAGCCAAGGCCTTGCTTGAGGAGATGGCTGCTAATAGCTACCATTGGTCTAGTGAACGATCAACATCTAAGAAGGGCGACAAGCATGAGGTTGATGCAATAACTTCACTCTCTAGTAAGGTTGATGCTTTGTCTCAACAAATCAAGAGTATATCAATTGGTGCTAATGCCGAGATGAATGCTTTGTAAGGGAATAATGCAAATTCCATGTCTCTAGATATGAGCATTGTGGAACAAGAGCAAGCCAACGCTGTGTATGGTGATGTTAGACCTAGAAATGATCCTTACTCGAACACCTTCAATCCAGGTTGGAGGAATCATGAGAACTTCTCTTGGAGTAACAATCAACCTCAAGCACCACGAAATCCCAACCCCCATGGATTCCAGCAGAGACAACAAGGTCAACCCTCTCAACAACCTCCTCAAAAGTCATATACCGATTCCTTGCTAGAAAGACTCTTAGTAATCTCTGAGGAAACTAATAAGAAGTTTGATAGAATTGATGCTCACAGCAAGATAGTTGACACCCAGATTGCACAAATAGCCCAACAAATGTCTCATGTAACTCAACAGGTAGCCCAGCTTCAGAAGGCACCTCCCCAATTTCCAGGGCAGCCAGAACCAAATCCTAAAAATCATCACAATGTAAGTGCAATCACCTTGAAGTGTGGAAAGACTTTAGAGGAACCAATGAAGCCTATTGTGAAATCATCGAAGGTTGAAAAAGACGACATTGCTGAAGAGGTTGAGAAAGCTCCATCAAAGCCTGCTAGAGTTTATGTAGAGCCGGCTCCTTTCCCTCATCGATTGGCAAAGGCTAGAATAGAGAAGAAGTACGGGAAGTTTCTTGAGTTATTGAAAGATGTTCATCTTAAAATCCCGTTCCTTGAGGCCATTTGTGAAATCCCTGCCTATGCTAAGTCCTTGAAGCAACTTCTGTCTAAGAAGAAGAAGATTTGTGAAGCTACTACAGTAGAGCTCACCGAGGAGTATAGTGCCATCCTTCTTAATACGCTCCCTCCAAAGCTTAATGATCCTAGCAGCTTCACTATTCCATGTTCCATTGGGGATGTAACTATTCAGAGAGCACTTTGTAACCTTGGAGCCAGCGTAAGTCTCATGCCTAATGCTATCTTCAAAAAGCTCAATTTTGGTGATCATCGCCGTACTCGTGTCTCCCTGCAACTAGCAGACAGGTCAATAAGATATCCTTTGGGTGTTTTAGAGGATGTACCCCTCCAAGTTGGCAGGTTAACTATCCCATGTGATTTCTTTGTTATGGAGATGCCAGAAGATGCGCAAACCCCAATCATACTAGGTAGACCATGTCTTGCTACTGCTGGAGCTTTGATTGATGTGAAGCACGGTAAGTTGTCCCTCAACGTGGGTGAAGACAAGGCTGAGTTTGAACTCCATAAAGCTATGCATGTTCCTTCTTTGGGTGATACTTGTTATCGCATCGACGCTGTTGACAGATGGGAAAATGCTTCACCTATGGAGGGTTGAGATGTTGACTCACCTCAATGGAGTTTTAAAGGTGATGCAGTATCCCTTCCACCAAATGCCACATGATTTTCAAGGAGTCAAACTCATTGACTTTAAACGAGCGCTTCTCGGGAGGCAACCCGCGTTTCAACTTTCTTTTTCTTTTCATTTTCTTTTCATTTTCCTTTTTGTGTGATTTTAATTACATTGATGTCTTTGTGTTTTGTTTTGGTGTGTTTATAGGTTTATTCCTAAAAAAAAAAAAAAAAAAAAAATTTGTTCATAGAAAAGAAGCTAGACGAAGATCTTCAAAAAGACGAGTCGCGGTACAATGGCCCAGCTCGCGGACAAATGCCGAGAGCATACCGCGACCCGCGTTTTAGAGGATGAAAGATTTACACAGAAACTGAACAATCATAATGCCATTACAACTCCCCTGCATTTACATCCCACACAACACCGCCCATAAGCCCATCACCAACCTCGCCGACCACATCCGCACCACCAGCGCACCCCCACTACCGTCCCCATCTGCGCCGCATCTCCATGGTTTGATTTGATAGTGTGAAGGAAAAAAGCAAAAGAAATCAATTCCGGAAAAGAATCGCATGGCCACCGTTGATGATGATGCGTTGATGATTGATGATGGACCGTTGATGATGGTGATGATGCAGGTAGAACAATGGAGCAGCAAAGACGAAGTAACCAGAAAGAGGAAATGGGTCTGATGTGTTTTGGAAATTAGGGGGTTTTTGTTTTATTTTCCTTTTATCTTTCCTTTCTTTTTCTTCTTTACTTTTCTCCCGTTGACTGTACTTCTCATTCCTTTCCCTTTTTTTTTGTTGTGTATTAATTGATTTTTCTTTTGTTGAAATTTTTTTTTTCCCAATGAACTTTTAGTTATTCTTTTTATCATTGTTATTATAGGACTCTCTCCAGTAGGCACCCACCCAAATTGGCCCAAGTTCGCGTTCGTGAAGCATTATGACATGATTTTTGAGCATATTTGACTCTTCTCCCCAATTATTGGGTAGTAAGCATCTTTTCTCACTTATACTTGTTGTTAATGTTCATCTCGAATTCTTGCTTGGATTTTTGTTTTGCTGCCATCTTGTTGAAAATCTTGCACATTGATTGAATCACTAGTTCATTGGATTATTGGGATTTGTGTTTGGTTCGATAGTGGTGGATTGTGGTGTTTGCAGGAGTGCTCGATGATTTGGTGATTCGGTGATTGATGGATTTCATTAGTGTTTCTTCTCTAATCTTGTTTATTGCAGTGAGGACACTGTCATTTTTAGCTTGGGGGAGGGATATTCTATCATTTACTGCTTTCTAGTATAGATTTTATTGCTTTCGTAGGATGTTGCACGGTTTGTACTACTTATTAGGAGTGGGAGTTTACGTGTAACCAAAAAATTGTACTGCTTTCTTAGTTGCATCAGCATATTAGATTCCATCTCATCTTAGTTGCATCTATGGGACTATTGCTAGCACTATTTGAGAACTTTGTTGATATCCTTACTACGGTCTTAAGCGTAATCCATCTCATTCATGATTCTTCATAGCATAATTGTATAGGAATTACTTGCTTGTGGTAAGATTGGTTGATCTCTCTCTGGCTTGATTTAACCTTACTGTTTAGACATCTTAACCCACGTGAGCTTTTGTGCCTATAAACTGACGTATCTGTGTCAGTTATGTTCTTTCATGTGTGATTAGTTCCTCATTTGTTGCATGGATCTTGACTTTGACTTGGTACTCTTTGACACTTGACTTTATAAGCATTTGGATATGATTGAGGCGTTCTTTGCATTGTTCTGAGCTTCTAGAAATATTTTCTTTTCATATATATTATCCTTTCTCTAGCCCCGCTGAGCCTTTCCTGACTTTGTTCTGAATTAATACCTACATTACAAGCCTCTAGCCTTTTATGATTTCTCTACCCAAGCCTTGCTAAGTGGAGTAGCGTTGAAGTTTATGTTTTGAGCTTGTGTTTGTGGTTTTGTGGTCATTATTGGAAGGAAATATGTTAAAAGAAAGTTACGTGAAATAGTGTAAAGTGCAAAATGATAAGAATGGTGAAAAAGTTGTGAAAAACAATTATGAAAAAAAAAATGAAAAAAAAGATTGAATAAAAGGCGAATGAAATTGGTTGGAGTTGGTAAAGATGATTACTCTCTTGATTTAATGGTAATGTGTTGTTGAACTTCTAGTAGAAGTTTGTGTGACGTTTGCATCTAATGGCCATAGATGTTAAGTGTTGTTTTCTCCGCTAGTTGGCTTTTAGCACCACATTTCCAAATACATTTCCTACCCATAACATCAGCCCCATTACAACCCTTGAAAGTCCTCATGATCTGTTTGCTTTATAATTTCGAGTGGATAGTGAGTCGATAGTCAAAGTTAAAGAGTAAATGTTTCATCTGAGTCGACATTTAGGTTGAGAGTCAATAATTTTACCATAAACACATGAGAGTATGAGTGCACATGACTAAAGTGAGGTCTCTCAGGTTTGGTTAAGTCTAGCTTGGGGGAGATGGTATGTGGTATGCTAGGAGAGTTGATTGCATTACATGACATGCTATGCGGCTTTGATTGAGAATGTTTCGATGCTTCGTTTGTGTAGTAATTGTATCTCTCGTGTTCTCGATTGTGTGCTTGGCCCTATCGTAGTCCCATATTGGAGGTTGTCTTTCTTTTCCAATGTCTATGTCTAATTGCTTGAGGACAAGCAATGGTTTAGCTTGGGGGAGTGATACGCTCAAGTTATACGACGTTTTAGTGATATTTGAGGTGCACTTTGCTAAGGGTTTGATTGTAATTGTTAACATTCGTGTTTTATTTAGCCTTTAGCGGAAATTCGGAGCTTTGCGAGATAATTTGTGTTAACGCCATGTATTCCGAGCTTTCAAGATGAAATGGATTTGAATGATGTTTGATTGAAGTGTCTTTGGAGAGCTTGGGAGATTTGGCATCGTACCATAATGGGCAATCATCGAAGCTCAAGCACCAAGCATGCGCGTAACCGACCACCTACACAACACGCCAACAGCGGAGCGCATCGCCCACCAAGCAGCGGCCGGCCATCGCACGAAGCTCGCACGACCGACACTCGCACGAGCGCGCAGCCCGGACGCTGCCAGCAGGCTGGACTCGCGAGCTTACTCGCACCTCGCGAGCAGCATGCCCTCGCGACTCGCGAGGAACCGCGACTCGCGACCCTGTCCGAGCCATTTTGTGCGGTTTGGCAGGCGATCTTCGCGACTCGCGATCGTGTCGCGACTCGCGACGCTTAAGTCGGCTTGGGGCCACGATTTTGTGCGGGGTTTAAATGCTTCCTAAAACCTAATTTTGAGGGGCGAAGAGAAGGACGAAGAGGAGAGGAAATGTAGACCTTGGGTGGCAAGCTTAGGGGAGAGAGAGGATACTCCTCTCCTCATCCTTCCTTCTTCATGATTCTCTTTTCATCTTTCCTTCTTCATTTCTCTTTGTTCTTTATTTCTTAGTTTTTGTTCTTCATTTCCTAGTTTTAGTTTTCATTTCTTAGTTTAGTTTTTAGAGATTTCAATTATGGAATTGGCTATTGCTATGCCGATTGTAGCTTAAACTGTTCTTGAACGAGATTAATATGAAGCTTCAAGCATTATTGTGAGATCTTTCCTCTCTATCTATTTTCCTTGATTATGGTTCAATTTCTATGTTTGTGATTTATGATTGTTGCATAATTATGCTAGGAACGTTACTAGTTTGATTGTGTAGTTAATCTAATGCTAGATTTAAGAATAGAATCGGATTGTTTTATTCTTTTATCAATTGGTAGCAAACTAGGGAGTAATTTAGATGCTGATCATCTTGGTTATTTCTTAGGGAAATTGAATCAACGTTGAATGTTTATCGCGTGTATGACATTAGCGGCTATTGGTTCTCCGTGTTTATTGCTGCTATTGGATTGAACTTAGACGCGAGACGGACTAGGTTATCCTTTAGTTAGGGTTTTATAGTCACGCTGATCGTGCTATTCAACTAAGAATAAGGAGAATGCGAGATTAATTCTCAACAATAGATAATTATGGAAATAATTAGAGTGGAGGTTCGAGGATCGATAATGAATTGAAATGGATGTTAATCGGATTCAAGATCTTTCCATAATTGATTTCTCATTTTATTTACTTGCTAGTTAGTTTTAGTTTGTTTATAATCTACTTGAAACCCCCCTTTGTAATTATTATTAGGTTTCTCGGCCCTTAGCTTAATCTAGGTTTCGAATCACGCTGAGTACTAAACTCGTCCCTGTTTCCCTGTGGATACGACCCCTACTTCCATTATACTACCTTAGTGTAGAAGAGAGTAGGAGAAATTTTATCTTTGGCCGGGTGCGGTGCACACAACGACACATCCGCGCCCACCCCAGGGAGTTTGATGTGTCATATTTTTATATTGATTTTAGGTGCATTTAGGTTGCATTCTAGGAGCATTTAGATGCATTGTAGTTCATAATTGCATACTATTACTTAATCTGCGAAATATTACTCCTCTTGTGCGTTTTTGGTATTATTTGATGAATTTCAGGTATTGAGAACATAATTGGAGTATTGTTGGACAAGTTTGAGTACTTGGGAGCAATTGGAAGCAAGCTACATTGATAAGGATCATTATGAACATCTTTGAGTGCAATTTGGAGCTAAAATGAAGTTGGAATTTAATATAAGAATTGTGGAAATTGAGTCATGCCTACTCTTTTATCCATAACTTTTTACTCGATTATGATAATTGATTAATTCCAGCGTCATTGGAAAGTAGGCTTGAAGAGCTTTCCAACAATAGGTTGCACGGCCCAAGGCGAGTTGTATTCTGAGAGATATGGGCTTCGCAAGTTGGCCAGTCTGCCAGGAACTTCTTACGCGCACGCGGTTTTGACATTTTCGGCCATTTAATGATTTATTTGGTTTCCTTATCTTGTAATTTGGTTTCCTACTAGTATTAGGAGTTATAACTATATATTAGAGGTTTTCTAATTAGAGGGGGACATCTATTACTCACTTTTCTAATATCACGTTATTCTTCCTCTAATTTTCTCTCTAGTTTTGAGTTTTGAACTTAGTTTGTTTCTATTGCTACTTTGGAGATTCAAGATTCAAGTTTTCATATTCACCTTCAATTCAATAAGTCTTATTCTCTTCTCTTCTCTTTATTATATTTTAATTATATTTTCTATTATGTTTGTTACTTTTGTTGCCATGATTAGTGAGTAGTCTTTTTATCTAGGATTGAGTTGAGCCCTAGTATGGATTGATCATGTAAATTCTTCTCTAAATCCCATGTTATTGATTTATATGTTTAGTTTTGATAAGATTGTTGTTATTGTCAATTGTGCATCTTGATTTAGCCCTAGTTTTATATTATCAACGAAGGTTGGAGTTGAGATTAGGAATATTTATTTGATGTTAAATTGTTATTTTATTAATTGAGTTCATCAACGAAAGTTGGGTCTTAATTTAGATAATCTTGTCATTGATTTGAATTCTCCCATGAAAATAGGTGAGAACTAAAATTGGGAATTATTTGACATTGGTTCTTAATGCTTCTAATTATGTGTGTAAGCCACAAAAATAGGAGACATGCATGTTAGTTAGGCCTTTAGCTATCACGAAAGTGAGCTCTAGGTATTGAGGAATGACCGAGTCATAAGGGAATGTCAATCTCGCCTAAGCTATAATTGAATAACTGGGACGTGAGTTATATTTTGATCAATTCATATTAGTGGTGATGCTTAATCTTAGTGTTTTAATTATCATATTTATTGAGTTTGTCATATTTTGTTATTAGTTTAGATATTAGTTTATAGATTCTCCTTGATATTTGGATTGTGTAGCTATTTCATAGTCTAAAATCAACTAGTGTTTAGTCTTGCACCTCCCTGAGTTCGACCCGTATGTGCTACAACACCGTACACTTGGGGTATTAAAATAAAACCCTAACAGTATGATTAGTGTGTCCAATGTTCATTATTCTCATACAAATTTTGATAATAATTCCTGGATAATTGACACTGGTGATAGTGACCATATGACTGGCAATGAATCGTTATTTTCTTCTCTCACATCCTTACCTAAACCAATTCATGTAGGCTTGCCTAATGGAACTGTTAAAAAGGTCACTCAAATTGGAAATATTCAATTAGATCCTGAAATTTTGCTTAAACAGGTTCTTTTTCTTCCTGAATTTCACCACAATCTCTTATCAGTAGGAAAGCTTCTAGATCATAACAATCTTATTGCTCACTTTTATTCTTCTTATTGTGTTTTTCAGGACCTTTCAACTAATAAGTTAAAGGCCACTGGAAAACGATTGTCTGGCTTGTATAAGTTCAGCATTACTTCATCTTCTTGTCTTGATGATTCTTCTGTTACATCTGCTTTAGTTTCTCATATTAATAATCCTACTGATGTTGTTGTTGCTTCCGTTCAGCCTGAGTGCCTTGTAAATAATCTTAGCATCAATAAAATTTCCTTGTCTTTGTTGCATGCTAGGCTTGGTCATCCTTCTCTTGGTAAACTCCAGCATTTAACAGTTCCATATGATGGTGATGAGCATGTTTTTTCTTGTGAACCTTGTATTTTTGCCAAACATCATTAATTACCTTATTCTCTTTCACAATCCTTAGCTAACCATCCTTTTGATCTTATACATGTGGATTTATGGGGCCCTTACAAGACTCCTAGTTTGTCTGGTGCACAATATTTTCTTACCATCCTTGATGATAACACAAGAACAACATGGACACATTCGATTCATATTAAGCAACAATGTCCTGCAGTTTTGTCTGCTTTTCTAAGCTATGTAAAGACTCACTTTGTTGTTGATATTAAACACATCAGAAGTGATAATGGCACTGAGATTGTTCAAGAATATTGTGCTACACTTTTTGCTGAAAAGGGCATTATACATCAAAGGTCTATTCCTAGTAACCCTCAGCAAAATGGTAGGGTTGAAAGGAAGCATAGACACCTTCTTCAAACTGCCACGGCCATTGTTATTCTAGTATGAACACTAGACCAACTACAAGAGGGGGTGAATTGTAGTTGAGGGGAAATTTTCGAATTATATTGCGGAATTAAAATAACTTAAAACGAAAGAGACAAAACACACGAGATTTTCACAAGGAAAACTTCCTAGGCCCAATAGGAAGAAAAACCTTGACCACGAGGGATTTTAACTCAATACTCTCTATATTATAATAGGCCAAAAGACTCTCTCTTTTACAACCTATTAATGGATCCTTCTCAGTTCCTCTAGGAACTTGTTCCCAGTCACCCAGTTCCCCCTGAACTGATGACACTATCTTTGACTTTACTAAAAGTCTTCTCTTATCTCTATTTCTTTCTCTCTCTTGATTACAAGGATATTCTCTGATTTTTCTGAGACCAAACACTATGAATATTACAAAGTATGTTCATTGAATATGAGAGGAAATTACAAGAAAACTTTCTCGAATAATCTTCCTCTTATATAGCTGCTGTTATTAATCTTCTTCTTCTGGAAACATAATGCTCCACGTTCTCCTATTAGCATGTTTGTAGTGTTGTGGAGATCATGGCCCTATTTGCGCTGCACATTCTCCACGAACATTGCAACGGTAAATAGCAACCTCCACTATCCGTTAGTGGGCATGAGACACACAAGTGGACTGAGTTAGTTGGACAGTTTCAAGCGGTTTGTTCCACAGAATCAACCACACATTTGTTAACCTATTTTCAAGCAAAGCAACAACTAAATATCTACTAACTCAAAGAATCTTTTATACAAAGATTCTAAGTTACTAGATCATTAAACATACCTTATAATAATAATTCAAAGTTCACAAAGATAATATCTTGACTTAGATTAAATAAATAATCTTTCTCCACAAGATATATATACAAAAATAAACATTACATTATTTTTGGATTTTTATATTTTTGTAAAATAAAAACTATATAACAACCTAAGTATTTGGCATCATCAAAAACTAATAAAAGAAAGAAAAAGAAGAAAAATAAAATAAACCATAGCAGTAGAATCAAAAGCTAATGGGTTTAAAAATAAAGAAACAAAACTACCAAAAGATTAAAAAGTAAAAACTAACACTAATCTAACATTAAGCAGTTTGGAAGACAAGGAAAAATTGAAAAGCATCACCGAGAAACTAAGACGACTAGAATTTTGATTTTATGTGCCACTCTATACTTCCCCCTTTTGTCATCATCAAAAACAACTAAGCACCCAGCAAGACTCTAAGAGTGCATCATATATAACAATGTCAAGGCAAAGTAGCTCAAACAATTCATCTAATAATACTAGCCATCCAAACATTTTAATGAGCATATTAAGATGGGATCAATGCACTTAGACATGAGAAATGCATAGGCTGAGTTCATGAAAAATAAAGAAAAGTAGCAAAGAGGACAAGAAGATAAGCAAGATGATAGACGATGAAAAGAGATAAAAGATATATACAAAAACAAAAAAAACTTATCATCAGAAACTGATGTGGGATTCACATCCAAAAGATGATGAAAGAAAATAACAACAAACCACCATTGTTTAATACAAACCCAAAAAAAAATAGTAACATTGTTTCATCAGATTATAGGAAGGAAATGGAATTAGGTAATTAGGGCTTGGGGCGAACAAAGAAAGAAGCGACAACAGCGTCAATCTAATTCTCCCTCACAGCAGCTTCTCCTCTCTTCACAGCTGCTAGGATTTGCTCCTGCTGTAGATCAACCCTGGCAATCCTAGCTTCAACACCCTGGACCCTTGTGTGTAGGAGGGACAGAGACTCCTGAATTGAATGCAGAATTCCATGGAGACCAGTTGTGGAGAGAAGAGGAAAATCAACAGCATGTGATCCTGGAGAGACCTGATCCTCATCCAGATCAATATGAACAGCACCCTGACCCTGTTCCTTAGGAGCTTTGGTCACAGCAATCCTCTGACTTTTCCTCACTGACCTAGATACTTCAGCACTTCCTCCTTAAACTTCCTCTTAACCCCAGTCTCTACCTTTTCCATAGGTTATGCAGCCTCAAACTCTAACTTCCCACCTTGTACCCTCAAAGACAGCCTAGATAAAGTCTCCTTGGCCAGATAGTTGTCAGGCTCTAGATCAAAGGAGGTACTAGAAGGGAGTTTGATTTAGTTATTTTTGAGAATGACAGAAATGAGGTTTGCATACCCAACCTTTATGTTGTGTCAAATATTGTAGGAAAGATGAGAGATCATTAAAGCAGGGAAGTTGATTTTAATGTTCTTAGCAAGGCAAAACATCAAAGAAAGATCCATGAGGCTCGCTTGAGTCCTCTTGGAGGTTCTTGGCAAAATGAAATGCCAAACTAAGTGAAACAGAAATTTGTGAAAAGGAAAGAGATCTTTCTGATCTAGGGACTAGTCAGTATCCTTACCCCCAAAGTAACCCAGAATAGTAGAGTTAGACGCAACATTCACATCCAATTTAGCCCTACCCTTAACATAGTCCTTGTACCCTTCAGTTGGTACCTCAAACCACTCACCCAAATTCTTTTCGGTAAACTTAACCAGTTTTCCATTAACGACAATAATGCACAAACCGTCGGTATTTTCAAAACTAGCGATAAACTCGCTCATCTCACTTTCATAGAGACCCTCATCAAAACTCAACACTTTAACCCATTTTTAAAATTTAACAAGATCAAGAAACTGACCCCATTTAATTTTCTTGCACCAAGAAAAATCAACGCAAAACCCTATGGTGTATTTGGAAGACTTAGATTTCTTGCCCCTTTTAGTTGGAACCAAGATTTTCTTTTCTTGCTCTGTTCCTGTGTCATCCAATTCTTCTTCTTTCTTTGGAGAAAGAGCTTCATTTTCCGTCGAATTTTCTTGAGAACCCAGGGAATGTTCATTAGAATTTGAAGATTCATTCTCGCTGCCATTATAATCCACCAGAGGTGAAGATTTTTCTGCCGAAAAATTCTTAGGTTCATAGGAGGTTGTTCGTTTGGGAGCGCCATTGAGGTTTTGGTGAAGAAGATGAAGTTGAGAGGTTTTGGAGAGAGAGATAAAGGCGGTTTTGCAGAGTTAATGGTTTTGGGTAAAAAAGGTGAATCTTCCGTGTAAATGTGATTTGATGTGATGGGGTTTTTATTTGGGGTAGATTTATGGGGGATGGTGAAAAAATAAATGTGGATTTTCCCTTCCTTCTTTAAATCCATTGAATTATTTTGTTTTCAGGTTTGTACATGAACGCTAGTGAAGCGTTGCCAAAAAAAAATTTATTTGTGGGGGATGAATGAAGATAGAAAATAAATTTATGGGAAAGCAAATAAAATAAAAGAAAATAAAATGGAGAGAATATTTACGTGGAAAAAATAAAATAAGTAGAAGGTGTGAACTCATGCATGGTACACGTTCAAGCTATATGTATATATACCTTACAATATTTGCTCAAGTATATGCGTGGACAATAAGGGGAGTATTATGAAGACTAATGTGAGTCCTATACAATGACTGTGTAAAGTATGAATAAATTCTGAAAATGTTGCTGGCCACTTAGTGTAATTTTGTAACTAATAGCACACTTAATGAATTCTAATCATCCCTAGCTCTAAGCGAATTTTCTCAAACTTTTCTCTAGGAAGTGGTTTAGTCAATATGTCAGCTATTTGATTTTCTGTTGGACAAAATTCAACTTTTACAAGACCTTTTTCTACATTGTCCTTAAGGAAATGATGCCTAATGTGAATATGCTTGACCCTTGAATGATGAACTGGATCCTTAGAAATGCAAATTGCACTAGTATTATCACAATAGATAGGAACACATTTAAACTTAATACCAAAGTCTCTTACCTGTTGCTTGATCTAGAGGACATGGGAACAGCATCCAGCAGCAGCCACATATTCTGCCTCTGCAGTGGACAAGGCAACGGTGTTTTGCTTCTTTGAGCTCCATGAGACCAAGCTTGTTCCTAGGTACTGGACAATGCCTGATGTGCTCTTGCGATTAACCAAGTCCCCAGCATAATCCGCATCCGAATATCTTACTAGGTCAAAAACATCACTTCGAGGATAGAACAAACATACGTCATCGCTTCCCTTCAAATACCTAAGAACTCTATTAACTGTCGTTAAGTGAGATTATTTGGAATTCGATTGGAATCTGCACATAAACCAATACTCAAAGCAATATCGGATCTACTTGCTGTTAAGTAAAGTAGTGAACCAATCATACCTCTATATTGCTTTTCGTTTACACACTTACCATTTGATTCTTCATCTAACCTTGTTCCTGTTCCTATGGGAGTGTGGTTGGTTTTTTTATTGTTCTAGTCCATATTTCTTCAGCAGTTCCTTGACATATTTTTGTTGATGGATCATTGTTCCTCTTTCAGTTTGCTTGATTTGCAATCCTAGAAAGAAGTTCAACTCTCCCATCATACTCATTTCGAACTCACTACTCATAAGATCAGCAAACTCCTTACAAAGAAGATCATTAGTAGCACCGAATATTATATCATCAACATAAATCTGGACTACTAATATGTCTGTTCCTTTTGAACGAAGGAACGGGGTTCTATAAACTTTACCTCTTATGAAATCATGTGAAAGCAAGAATTTTGACAACCTTTCATACCAAGATCTAGGAGCTTGTTTCAACCCATAAAGAGCTTTATCAAGCTTGTAGACCTGATTTGGAAGATCGGGATTTTCAAATTCAGGAGGTTGTTCCACATAGACGTCTTCAAGTAAAAAGCCATTTAAAAATGCACATTTTACGTCCATTTGGTACAACTTAAATCCCATAAAGGCAGCAAAGGCAAACAAAATTCTAATTGCTTCTATCCTAGCAACAGGAGCAAAGGTTTCATCGAAATCAATACCTTCTTGTTGATTGTCCCCTTTGGCTACAAGTCTGGCCTTGTTCCTTACCACTGTTCCATGCTCATCAAGCTTGTTCCTGAAGACCCGCTTATGTCCAATAACTTTCTGGTTCTTTGGCTTGGTCTCCAGGTGCCAGACCTTGTTCCTCTGGAACTTATTCAGTTCCTCTTGCATCGCATATATCCAATCAGCCTCGTTGAGTGCTTCCATATGAACCTTAGGTTCTGTCATAGATAAAAAAGCATGAAAAGTACAAAAATTCTTCATTTGGGATCTCGTTTGAGTTTCCTTTTCAATGTTACTTATAATTAATTCTAAGGGATGAGAATTTTGGTGTTTCTAAGGCTTGGATCAAATCTCCTTGTTGCTTCTTGAGTTTCTTGAGGTGGTTGATTCATTTGATCTTCTTCAAGTTCAGGAGTTCCTTCATCTTCCTGAGTTCCTCCTGTTGGTTGTTCCTCGGGAGGATCAGGCACAGGGTTCTTTGGATCAGGAACTTGCTTTTTCTCTTTTTCTGCAGGGGTTAGTTCCTCATTACAATGATTAGAATCTTTAGGACGAGTCAAACCAATTTCAAAGTTATCATCATGACTCTGTTCCTGCAAGGAGTTAGTCTCATCAAATATAACATGGACACTTTCCTCTACACACATTGTTCGCTTATTGTAAACACGATAAGCTTTACTACTTGAGGCATATCCTAGAAATATAGCCTCATTACTCCTAGCATCAAATTTTCCTAAGTTGTCCTTTCCATTATTATGTACAAAGCATTTACATCAAAAAACATGAAAGTAAGCGATATTGGGTTTTCTTCCTCTAAGGAGCTCATAAGGTGTCTTCATTGTAATTGGACTTAGCATGACTCTATTGATGATGTAGTATGCCGTATTCACTACTTCAGCCCAAAAATTCTTCGGAAGACTGCTTGCAATTATCATCGTTCTTGCCATATCCTCAAGGGTCCGGTTCTTCCTTTCGACTACACCATTCTGTTGTGGTGTCCTTGGAGCTGAGATGTTATGGTCTAACCCTTCATTGCTGCAAAATTCATCAAACTTGGAGTTTTCATACTCCTTACCATGGTCAGATCTAAGATGTTTTAATTTAAAATCACTAGTTCTTTGAATCTTTTTAGCAAAGGTTAGAAATTCATCAAAAGTCTCAGCCTTACTATGAAGAAAAATAACCATGTGTATCTTGAAAAATCATCTACAATGACTAACACATATCTCTTACCTGAGCGACTTTGGATGCGTACAGGGCCACATAAGTCCATGTGAAGGAATTTTAATGGACATTGTGTGCTTACCATTTTCTTGGATTTGAAGGAGGATCTCACTTGCTTGCCTTTAACACATGAATCACAAACATCGTGGTTCAAAGACTTAATTATTGGTAAACCAACTACCAAGTCTTTCCCACTTTGTTTATGTAGAAGGGACAGGCTTGCATGACCGCAACGCTTGTGCCATAGTAGAGGATCTGCTTCGATCACGCTTAAGCATGTGATATTCTTAATAACAAGCTTCAGGTCAACCATGTAGGTGTTCCCTTTCCTCGTTCCCTCAAGAATCTTGGTTCCTGTAATTTCATTGCTGACTATACACGACTCATTAGTAAACTTCACGGAATTTCCCTTATCGCAAAACTGGGATATACTAAGTAAACTATGCTTTAAACCCTCGACCAAAAATACATTATTTATGGAATGTGACTGAGATTTACCAATCTTACCAACTGCTATAATATTACTTGTAAGATTGTCTCCGAAGGTCACGATTCCTCCATTGTAGACTGAGAGTGAGAGAAATTTAGATCTATCTCATGTCATGTGCTTAGAACAACCGCTATCGAGGTACCACATGTTGTTCCCCCTCACTTCAGCCTATACCATAGCAAACTAGTTAGTGGTAGGAACCTAGTCTAGCTTGGGTTCCTTTGTTGGCTTGAGTCTTTCTTAATTTTCCAAACCAGTTTTACCAGGTACGTATTCCTCTCAATACGTTCGTCTCTGGTGGAACAGTCAGACACAATGTGACCACTATCCCCACAGTAAGAACATATTTTACTGCTTGGCAGATCAACATATTTTTTCTTTTTGTTCTTCTTTTTAGGATTGAAACCGAGACCATCTCTTCCTTTGTTTTGATATTTTTGAATCCAAGTGACTGGATCAGGAAGCTTGTTCCTTGAGGGTTCCAGTTTCTTCCTTAATACCAGATTTTCTTGTAAAATATTTTCATAATCAGTTTTCAAATTTTCAACATTGATTCTGGTATTAGTTAAAGAGACTGTTCCTTCAGGAACACACAGTTTTAATTCTGCCAATTCAAAATTCAAAAGATAATTCTCGTTTTTTACTTTTTCGAATGCTTCTTGATAAGCTTTACTCTTGTCAAAAAGTTCAAAGAATTTTTTCTCAGTATCACATTTCAATGTGTTAAGCTAATTAGAAGGATTCTTAGTGACTCTCAAGGCGTTAGTTACTTGATCTCTTTTTGCGCAAACTTTCTTGTAGTCATCTAAGGTTTCTTATAAAAGTTTTAATAATTGGCTTTTATTAAGTTCAGTAAGTTCCTCTTCAATGGCATTAAAAATTACCTTGGGGTTTATGATTCCACTTTGTCCTCGATATTCGCCATGAGATATAGATGGGCAGTTTCTTCTTCAGTATGTTCCTGCTCCTCTTCTAAGTCAGACTCTCCCCATGCTGCAACCATGGTTCTCTTCATATCATTTCTCGAGAAAGGCTTTTGTTGTTCCTTGCTCTTCTCTTTGTACTTCCCTTTTACTTTCTCGTTATCCCATTGAGGACACTCCTTGATGAAATGATCAAGGCCTCCACACTTATGGCAACTTAACTTCGTTGGTTTCTTTGTGACCTTTCCTTTGTAATTCTTGTTGAAGAATTTCTTGAATCTTCTCATGATCATTGCTGCTTCTTCATCATCAGTTTCTGAATCTTCTTGTTCCTCTGACTTGTGAGCCAGAGCCTTAGGCTTCGATGATTCAGTTTCATGAGTTTCTAGATGTAACTCATGGGTCATAAAGGAACCAGCAAGTTGTTCGATGTTGAAAGTTGTGAAGTCATTTGTTTCCAATAATATTGTTGTCTTGGTCATCCATTTCTCATCTTGTGGTAGACTCCTTAGTACCTTACGAACCTGTTCCTCTGGAGAGATAACTTTCCTAAGAGATTCAAGTTCGTTAATGATGTTTGAGAACCGAGGGAGCATGTTTTGGACAGGCTCTTTTGGTTTCATATGAAACAATTCATATTTATGCATGAGCATATAAATTTTAGATCGTTTCACTTCGCTTGTTCCTTCATGTGTGACTTGAAGGAGTTCCCACATTTGTTTGGCAGTCTTGCATCCCATGCCTCGGTTGTGCTCATGGGGACCAAGACCACAATGGAGTAGCTTCTTAGCCATGTTGTTCATTTCCATCTTGTCAAAGTCGTCTTTGTCATAATCTTCAAGGGGTTTAGGAACCAGCTCCCCTTTTTCGTTTTTCTTTGTGACTTCAAAGTCACCAAGTTCAATTACCTTCCATACTTGGTAATTTTCAGTTTTAATAAATATCTCCATACGATTCTTCCAGGAAAGGATAGTGCTTGCCATTGAAAATAGGTGGGCGTTGAGTTGAATACCCTTCATCAAGCTTTTCTCTCGTAGTGTTCATTGTTCCAGGAACAATTTTCAGGTACAATCTCCTCAGTGTTAGCTTATTCTGGATGTACTAGGCTCTGATACCAATTGTTATTCTAGTATGAACACTAGACCACCTACAAGAGGGGGGTGAATTGTAATTGAGGGAAAATTTTCGAATTATATTGCGGAATTAAAATAACTTAAAATGTAAGAGACAAAACACATGAGATTTTTACAAGGAAAACTTCCTAGGCCCAATAGGAAGAAAAACCTTGACCACAAGGGATTTTGACCAAATACTCTCTTTACTATAATAGGCCAAAAGACTATCTCTTTTACAACCTATTAATGAACCCTTCTCAGTTCCTCTAGGAACTTATTCTCAGTCACCCAGTTCCCCCTAAACTGATGACACTCTCTTTGACTTTACTAAAAGTCTTCTCTTTTCTCTCTTTCTTTCTCTCTCTTGATTACAAGGACATTCTCTGATTTTCTCTCACCCAAACACTATGAATATTAAAAAGTATGTTGGTTGAATATGGGAGGAAATTACAAGAAAACTTTCTAAGTATAGATCGACTTTTTATGCTAGAAAGTTCTTAAGTCTTTTTCTAATAATCTTCCTCTTATATCGCTGCTACTATTAATCGTCTTCTTCTGTAAATATCATGCTCCACGTTCTCCTATTAGCATATGTAGTGTTGTGGAGATCATGGCCCTATTTTCACTGCACATTCTCCACGAATATTGCAACGGTAACTAACAACCTCCACTATCCGTTAGTGGGCATGAGACACGCAGGTGGACTGAGTTAGTTGGAGAGTTTCAAGCGGTTTGTTCCACAAAACCAGCCACGCATTTGTCAACCTATTTTCAAGCAAAGCAACAGCAAAATATCTACTAACTCAAAGAATCTTTTATACAAAGATTCTAAGTTACTAGATCATTAAACATGCCTTATAATAATAATTCAAAGTGCGCAAAGATAATATCTTGACTTAGATTAAATAAATAATCTTTCTCCACAAGATATATATACAAAAATAAACATTACATCATTTTTGGATTTTATATTTTTTCAAAATAAAAACTATATAACAACCTAAGTATTTGGCATCATCAAAACATGGAATACAACAGCCATCAGATTTCAAAGTCATTTACCATTGAAGTTTAAGGGTGATTGTATCTTATCAGCTATATTTTTTATCAATTTGCTTCCTAGTTCAGTTCTAAATCGGAAAACACCTACTGAATTACTACTTGGGAAGAAACATGATTACCGCTTTCTAAGGGTAATAGGTTGCTTATGTTACCCTCTTTTCAAAACTAGAGATAAATTTGCTCCTAGAGCAATGAGATGTGTGCTCTTGGGTTATCCATATGCCCAAAAGGGCTACAAACTATATGATCTTGATGCTCATAAAGTCATTCTTAGCAGGGATGTCATTTTTCATGAAACTACTTTTCCATTTCACAAACTTCACACTCCTCCATCCACTTCTCTTCCTCTTGTCAATCCTGCTGCTATTGATGTAGAGCTTCCTTTTGGATACAATCCTCCTTTCCATGCTTCTTCTCCTTCTCCTACTCTTAGTACTTCTCCTACTGTTAGTGATTCTCTTCCTCACAATTCTTCTTTACCTGATAATGATGATTCTTCTTCATCTTTTTTACCAACACATACTTCCATACCTATTGGTACTCTTAGAAAGTCTACTAGAGTTTCTCACCTTCCTTCCAAATTTCAGGATTTTATCCTTCCTTCTAACATCCATCATTATGCCAGCTTATCTAAGGTTCTTTTAGCTCATGAACCTAACTCTTATAACTAGGCTAGGGATTATCCTAGCTGGATTGAAGCTATGAACAAAGAGTTAGCTGCTTTAGAGAAGAATCAGACTTGGAAATTGACCACTTTACATCCTGGCAAAAAGGCCATAGGTTGTAAGTGGGCCTATAAAATCAAGTTCAGGCCTGATGGGAGCATAGAAAGGCATAAAGCCATGCTAGTTGCAAGGGGCGATAAGCAGATAAAAGGTAAGGATTTTAAACATACTTTTAGTCCTGTTGCAAAATTCACAACTATTAGGTCTATTATTGCCTTGGCTGCTGCTCACAATAGGCATTTACATCAATTAGATGTAAATAAGGCCTTTCTACATCGCTTCATTGATGAAGAATTGTATATGACACCACCACATGGGTACACTACTCAGCCTGATCAAGTACGTAAAACACCAAAAATTCTTAATTTGCAAAAATAACAACAAAATACCTAAAATTCAAGCAATTTGCAAAAAAAAAAAAAACACAAAATACCTTAAATTCAATCAATTTACAAAAACAACAACAAAATACCTCAAATGTATACAATTTACATAAACAACAAAAAACACAGAAGATAGAGAAAGAAAGGTGTAAATTACACGAACCCGTTACCCGACAAGGCAAATTGCTGGAGAAGTCGAGAGATTTTTTAAGGATTGATTGATTTTAAGGATTTTTTAACTAGAAAAATACAAATTTTGGCCGCTTCTCCCGTAATAATACAAACTTTCAATTATTATTTAATATATCAAACTTTCTACTGAAATTCCTAGAGAAGGTCAACTTGACTTGAAACCTATAAAACAGGTTAAGATTTTTTTCTTTTAAAAAAAAAAACTTAAAATCACTTAGCTTTCTCACTCCCCCCACCTGAAACACCACCCCTAGCCCAACCCCCAATCCCGAACCCACCCCCAACCACCTGAAACACCAACCGTAACCCCACCCCACCCCCACCACCCGAAACACCAACCGTAACCCCACCCCACCCCACTCCCCAGCACCTTCCCCAACCTGAAACCATCTCCCGACCCCTCCCTGGCCCCATCGCCACCCATAATTTAGTGGTCATTTAGCTAACGCATAGAAGCACATGAAGTGCTACTTCCTCCGACGTCAAAAATTCAAACTTAGTTGGTTAACAAGGATACAATAAGTGCAACTCAAATAAACTTCTACTTGGCAACTGTTGGAACTCAAGGTGACACTCAAGAAAGGGGGGGTTGAATTGAGTGGCTAAAACTAATCGATTTTCGCAAAAACACTCTTATGGCACAGTGCCGTGCACTGTGTTATTCACTCGTAAAATCTCCGATTAACGTTTTTGCTCAAACGAAACTTAATCAAACACTAAAACAATTATATCAAATAATAAGACACATGAATTTAACGTGGTTCAATCTCACCTCTGAGATCTACGTCCACACAAACTACTTTTTTATTATTTGAATCGTAAAATACCAAACTCTTGATACAATTCGATTCCCCCACTACTAACCCTAGTAGTGCTCCCCAACACTTAACTCTAAGTGTTGCCACTCTCTATAATAATGAAATTATAGAAAGAATAATCTCTCAAAAGCGTGCTTCTTATTCAAGCAAATTAGAGGACAATTACAAACGTTGTTTAGTTTCCTAATCTGACTAGAACTCTGTGATATACTCTGCGCCTTAGGAAACTGTTTTCAGCTCTTAATATCTCCGACTTTTTCTCTTTGAAAACGTTAGTTATAAAACTGAGTTGCAATCCCTTATATATCTTGGTGAACTGAATAAAAATCCTTCTCCAAGATATATTATCTTTTGAACAATTTTTATTCCTAAAATAAAGGGATAAAATTCTTTTCCTATTCAAAAACCAATTTTATCTTTTATAAAAAACTGATTTTCCTTTTCCTAATAGGATAAGGATTTCTCCATATCTTATATTAACTAGATCAACTCTTAAATCAGTTTTTTTATTAAACAAACTTTATCATATTGAAAAATCAGTTTTTCTCCTTCTTATCAAAATTCTTCAAAAACAATTTATGATTTTTACCGAAAAAAACTTTTATCTTTTATATACAAAACGTTTTATCAAAATCAGTTTTTATAAAATCCTTTTTTTATTTTAAAACTAAACTTCCTTTTTATATAGATATATAAAATTAACATAATTATTGATTTCCTTAACTCTAAGAAAATAATAATTATCCTAATTTTATATTTCTATACTTGGCACATAATATATCATCTAGTTCTAGCATATTACATTTTGCATATATCAACTAAACTTGGAATTCAATATAAACTTGGACTTCAATCTTGATTCTTCATTTCTTCAAAGTCTTCATTTATTTATTCCTTTCTCAACCATCTGTCACAAACTTTCATACTATAACATATTATATTATTTTTCATCATCAAAACTTAACATGCACATGCACAACAAATTCCCCCTTTTTGATGATGACAAACACTCAATATAATATTATTAAGTAATCACTTTTTCCCCCTCAAAATATGCACCATTAATCACATAAGGGAAAATAGCATAACATCATTCACAAGTAACATGGTAACCAAGATAACCAATTATTCATTAGTCTAAGTATTATACCCATCTTCCCCCTTTTGACATTATCAAAAAGGAGAGTATCAACATGTTTAGCGAGACAGAGTGAGATATAGTCAGCAAAATAATTCAAGTAGCTCAAGCAATAAATACTAAGGATGCTGGTGCTATGTCATAATCCAACTCACAATCCGAAGTCATTAAGCACAAATATAACCCAACTCACAATCCGAATTTATGAAGCAAGAAATAATCATGAAGGATCATGGTTGATTGCTAAGAATGTAAGATGAATATAGGTAATGCAAACTTGAAGATTTGAAATGGCAATTGGCTCAACAAGTGCTTAAACCCTTTTTTTCATATTTTCAACTTCTGCAAATAAGCATCACAAGACTTTCTTCACTGTGGCACTGTGGGTGGCACTGTGCCACTGAACAATCTATTCCCTTTCAAATAAAACTAATCTTCGGATAT
The DNA here is from genome assembly GCA_947648045.1 of Beta corolliflora. Classification (NCBI taxonomy): domain Eukaryota; kingdom Viridiplantae; phylum Streptophyta; class Magnoliopsida; order Caryophyllales; family Amaranthaceae; genus Beta; species Beta corolliflora. The sequence goes on along the minus strand of CANSZD010001041.1, from coordinate 138,061 downwards.
ACTGAAATCCAAAATGATGATCTTCAAAACTTTGATAATGTTCTTCACGTTTGAATTGAACTCTAGGACTTATCTAAAATAAATGTCTTACTCTCCTTTTCTTTTCCTTTTCTTTTTTTCTTATTTTTTTTTTTTTTTATGAAGGAGAAGCAGACCATACACTATTACTAGAGTCAATCAATAAGAGATCAAAGATAATAAGTTAATTCGGACCTCATTTTCTTTTTGATGCATCTCCGGCACCGTGTGCGTGCACAAGTGAATCAAGATTTTCATTCTTTCACGTATTTGTGTTTCATTCCAACTTTTTTTTTTGTTCCCCCTTAACTGATGCGTCTTTTTCTTCCATCATCTTATCAAGATGTTGTTACCCCATAAATTATCATTAATCAAGATTAAAAGCACTTGTTGAACTTTGGATCAATGGGTGAGGAAAAGAAGGATAATAATAGAGAATTGAAGATAAGGTGGGACATATGAAAGAAAGAATTAATGAGGCACAAATGTCAAACTCATAAATAGAAAATCAGAATATTGGGCTAAAGATCAAGCTTGCTATAGGAGAAAGTATTTGCATTTCATAGCTCAAAAATTCAGCAACTTAGGATCATATAGCTTATTAGTTCGGCAACTTAGGATCATGACATTAGGACAGCATCATTAGACCATTACGAGTCCTTCTTTATATCAAGTAGACCTTTACTCACTAAGCTTCACAAAAACACGCATCCCTACTCCAATTAACATATTTAAAGGAAGACAACAAGCATAATACTCAACTAATTTCCAGAAATTAATCCCAAAGCCACAAATTGTCTTGTAAAATATTCATGCATGAAATTTAACAGAATTACCTTGATCACACAATTGGGATATGCTTAACAATTTTTTTCAAACCACTTACCAACATCACATTCTCTATGGAGTGTGTTAGGGATTTGCCGACGTTTGTCAATACCAAATATTTCTCCCTTTTTGTTGTCGCCAAATGTAACACACCCTCCATGGTAGGCTACTAGTGAGAGGAATTGAGATTTATCACTAGTCATATGTCTTGAGCAGCCGTTGTCGAGATACCATAGGCTGCGTCCTCTCACGTTTGCCTGCAAAAAGATCACTTGTTAATTTTAGGAACCCAAATCTGTTTGGGTCCATTTTTCTTTCGTTGAGCTTCTAATAAGTCTTTTCTAACCCATATTTGAGTTACATACTTTACATTTTTTGCAACACTTTTTTTCTTGACATTACAATTATCCATAAGATGTCCATTCTTTCCACAAAAGTTGCAAATCAAATATTCAGGTAGATCGACATATTTTCTTTTACGAAAGTCTCTTTCAAAATTTTTGGCACTGTGCCTCTGGTCTGTATATCCTAAACCAATTCTGTTTCGATTGCTAATTGTACTGGAGATATATTCTAAGGCTTTTTGACCATCTAACCATTTTTCATACATTTTCCGAACAATAGTCAATTGTGATTCTAAGAATTCAACAGAAGTGTTTAGATCGCTATTTCTTTTTCTCGAAATTTCCAAATCTCTTTTAACTTTATCAAGTTCATCACTTAACTTAGCATCATGAGGTAGCATAAGTGGAACAATTCTGGATCTTTGTCTTGATTCTTTTAACTCAGTTAACTCATGTTTTAACGATTCAATTTGATTTTCCAGATCCAAATTTTTAGCCTCTAGCACAGTGTATGACACAGTGTTATTAACAACTTCTTTTACGAGAGACTTTTCGCACCTTAAAGCATTTAACTCAACATTTTTCTCTTCAATCGTTTTTTGAAGTTCATCATTCTTTTTCATCAATTCTTTACAATCCTTTAATAAATCCTTATATTCCAATTCCAACCCAATCTTTTGCTTAGTTAAATTTTTCACCTCTTTTCTCATGTTTGAAAAATCATCATTCATTTCTTGACAATCATCAATAATATTTCCCAGCAAAGTAACAAGTTGGTTTTTTGAAAAAAGATGTATTGAAGGTTTTAGAGAAAGAAGACTTACCTCACTGTCTTCAGTTTCATCTTGGTAGCTTGAACTTTTCGCCATTAGACACAAGTGAGAGTCGTCCTGGCACTGTGCCCTTCTCTGTGATGTCTCGTACAAAGATTCGGACATAATTTTTCTTCATGGCACCTGTGCCTCCGATCGTTCTTCATCGAATCCGAATCTCCCCAAACGGCAGCAATCATTGCTTTCTTGAACTCCTTCTTTGTTTGATCCCTTTTTTCTTTAGGCTTCTCATCATTCCATAAGGGACATTCCTTTATCCTGTGATTTAACTCTCCACACTTGAAACAACCCGAATTAGTAGCACTTTTCTTAAAGTTAGATGTAGTGCTCTTACCTTTGAAATTTTCATCTTTTCTAGGATTGTTGTTTTTGTTCTTTTTGAGAAAATTTTTAAATCTTCTAGTAAGAAAATCAATATCATCATCACTATCACTATTTTCAATTTCCAATTCAGTTCTCAAGGCTATACCTTTACTTTTTGGTTCATTATTTTTAGAATCTAAGACAAGTTCATTAGTCATTAATGATCCAATAAGTTGTTCTAGTGAAAGTTTAGTCAAATCTTTAGCTTCTTGAATAGCGGTTATTTTTGGGAGCCATCGATTTGTTAGACTTCTTAACACCTTTCTCACTAAATCTTCAGAAGTATATGTTTTGCCTAGAGAACGTAATTCATTAGTGATTAGTGTAAATCTAGTGAACATCTCTTTAATAGATTCGTCCTTATTCATAGTAAACAATTCATATTGTTGGACAAGCAAATCTATGATCTAGATTGTTTTACCTCATTCGTACCTTCGTGGGCCAACTCCAGCGTGTCCCATATCTCTTTTGCTGTAGTACAAGCCGAGATCCTTGAATATTCATCAGGTCCAATTCCATATTGGAGAATACTCATAGCTTTGAAGTTTTTTTCGGCTTTTGCATTGTCGACTGAATTGTAGTCATCTTCATCTTTGTCGACCATATTTCCTTCAGCATCTTTGATTTGGATAAGGATTGGTCCTTTTCTTATGACTTTCCAGCATTCATAATCCGATCCTTGGATGTAGATCCTCATCCTAGCCTTCCACCATCCATAGTCTTTTCCGTTAAAAATTGGGTACTTTGTGTGTCTATTTCGAGAGTCATCTTGCATGTTCATGACTTCTATTCTCTAGGGATGAGCCTTTCGAGAATAGCCTGCTCTGATACCACTTGTTGGAACTCAAAGTGACACTCAAGAAAGGGGGGGGTTGAATTGAGTGGCTAAAACTAATCGATTTTCGCAAAACACTCTTATGGCACAGTGTCGTGCACTGTATTATTCACTCGTAAAATCTCCGATTAACGTTTTTGCTCAAACGAAACTTAATCAAACACTAAAACAATTATATCAAATAATAAGACACATGAATTTAACGTGGTTCAATCTCACATCTGAGATCTACGTCCACACAAACTACTCTTTTATTATTTGAATCGTAAAATACCAAACTCTTGATACAATTCGATTCCCCCACTACTAACCCTAGTAGTGCTCCCCAACACTTAACTCTAAGTGTTGCCACTCTCTATAATAATGAAATTATAGAAAGAATAATCTCTCAAAAGCGTGCTTCTTATTCAAGCAAATTAGAGGACAATTACAAACGTTGTTTAGTTTCCTAATCTGACTAGAACTCTGTGATATACTCTGTGCCTTAGGAAACTGTTTTCAGCTCTTAATATCTCCGACTTTTTCTCTTTGAAAACGTTAGTTATAAAACTGAGTTGCAATCCCTTATATATCTTGGTGAACTTGAATAAAAATCCTTCTCCAAGATATATTATCTTTTGAACAATTTTTATTCCTAAAATAAAGGGATAAAATTCTTTTCCTATTCAAAAACCAATTTTATCTTTTATAAAAAACTGATTTTCCTTTTCCTAATAGGATAAGGATTTCTCTATATCTTATATTAACTAGATCAACTCTTAAATCAGTTTTTTTATTAAACAAACTTTATCATATTGAAAAATCAGTTTTTCTCCTTCTTATCAAAATTCTTCAAAAACGTTTTATGATTTTTACCGAAAAAAACTTTTATCTTTTATATACAAAACGTTTTATCAAAATCAGTTTTTATAAAATCCTTTTTTATTTTAAAACTAAACTTCCTTTTTATATAGATATATAAAATTAACATAATTATTGATTTCCTTAACTCTAAGAAAATAATAATTATCCTAATTTTATATTTCTATACTTGGCACATAATATATCATCTAGTTCTAGCATATTACATTTTGCATATAGCAACTAAACTTGGAATTCAATATAAACTTGGACTTTAATCTTGATTCTTCATTTCTTCAAAGTCTTCATTTATTTATTCCTTTCTCAACCATCTGTCACAAACTTTCATACTATAACATATTATATTATTTTTCATCATCAAAACTTAACATGCACATGCACAACAGCAACTTATTTACAGTTCCTTAACTAATTCAAACTTACATTACCAAATTTCACTTGCTAAGCTGCTATTCTAATTGATCAACCAAATAATCTATATCTCACATCAAAGAATTCACTAACAAATGAAAACAAAAGCACAAAGACAAAAACCTGATTCCAGATCCCGTAGCAAAAATGAGGACAGTAGGAAACATCTCAGGCGGCGAAATCCGATGAACATCAAAACCATTTCCCATGGCAGCAGTGATTTCGACGACATCGCCTTTCTTCAATTCACAAAGCAGCTCCGCAGTATAGCCAGCGACTCTCTTAACAAGAGATTGGAGTTCGAAGCTATTGGTGGAGACAAAAGGGGGCGAACCGATGGCGAGGAAAGATGGTTTAGGGGAGTGAGGGACTGGCCGGGGTGGTGTAAGAGGAAGCGATGTCAGGGGCATCGGAGACGTTGATAGAGACGTGGAAGAGAGCCTTGGTTGTGGGTTCGATAAGAAAGATTGTGGTGGGGGTGAAAAGAGTGGTGCCTTGTCGGACGGCGGAGGCGGTGATGAGGAGAAAGAGCTTTCGGGGATGGCAGGGGGTGGTCTCCGGTAGGCAGTGGTGGGGGGACGGAGGGGGACAGCACGGGCCAGGGGTGGGGGGGAGGAAGAGGGTGGAGGGGAAGAGGGAAAAATAATAATGGAAAAAAGTTATTTTTTGTTTTCTAAAAATTAAAAACTAACTAATGGAATAACGACGCATGTCATGGTGAGTGCCACGTCAGCTAGATTACCTCCTACAACAAGTTAACAACCGGTAATGACCTATTGGGGGAAATTTTTAAAAAAGTTTGATATATTAAATAATAATCAAAAGTTTGTATTATTGCGGGAGAAGCGGCCAAAGTTTGCATTATTCTAATTAAAAAATCCTATATTTAAGGAAGGACATGAATTTACTCAAAAACCCTAAAATAGTATAGGTATCTGATCTGCAGTTGACGCTTCAACCTATGGTTAGGAGAAAATCACAGTCGCTTGAACCTGTAATTGGACGTTTATGACTTCCGCCTGCCATGGGTCCGTGCTTTTTTTGTAATTATATATATATATATATATATATATATATATATATATATATATATATATATATATATATATATATATATATATATATATATATATATATATATATATATAGGAAATTTTACTCAAAAATCCTTAAAAAGTTGAATATTACCGAGGTTAAAAAACAACATAATGGAGCTCAAAAAATTGGGTAATTTTATTGGAATTTTTTAGGGACGGAGAAAGTGGTGTTGCCAGAGAAATGAAGTGTAACAAATGCATAGATGGTTGTTGAGGGGGGAGAGAGAGAGAGACGGAGAGCAGTTGGAGTAATAATTTTAATAGATTAAAGAAAAGGAAAGGAAAAGAAAGTGAGGTGTATTAAAGTATAGAATTACAGGAAGATAGTCATAAAATGCAGGGGGTGTGGAATAGCAATACCATAATATTCACGGGTTTTTTTATTCTAAAGGAGGAAGAGATTCCAAAGAAAATAAAACAACTAAAATTAGAATACAACTAAAAAAACCCTAAGGACGAATGAGTCATGGCAAAACCAAGCCCCTAATGTCCTCATCTAAAGTATGATTAAGAAGTAAAAGTAAGCTCTCCAAGACTATAAATTTAAGAGGTTGAGCCACTCCGTTGTTAACTAGACAGTGAGCGGGGTTGTTTCCTTCTCAAAAGACATGACACACAGTAACTTCCCGTTGATCATCATTAATAAGTGAACAACAGCAGTAAATAAGGTGGGCACACTCACCACTCCTAGAAGATGAGCTTTTCAGGTCCTAGCTAAGTTAAATTATCATAGCATTATTCTATATTGACTAATAAGGGCTCGATTACATGGTAATCTATGAGAAACCTTAATGGAGCAAGTATTGACAAATAAGGGTTAATATATATGGAAGATGTAGACTAGTGCTTCACCCACTCTCTTATTTTAATTTTTAAGGTACGTAGAATCTTCCGTTAGATTTCTAGCAACACTACCATAGTAACCCCCAATATCACTCCATAACGTCCCTTTTAACATTCCTTACGTCAGCTTTATTTGGCTCAGCAAATGGATCAACAAAAGAAATATCATTTTATGGCTCCCATGAAAGCATTCATTGCTTATGATAAAGATCTCAAAGTTGCTGCTGCTTCCTTATCTAATGCTTCTGCTACCTGATGTTGTTCTCTCCTTCTAGTCTTGTTGGGCTGTTTTGATTGTTTCCTTCGGCTTGTATGTTTGTTTTGGACTGTTAGTTTCTTTCTCTTCCACTTTCGGCTGTTTTAGTACTTTTGGGCCTCTAGGCCACTATTAATATATCTGTTCTCTCTTTGCATTAAAAATATATTGATTAATTAAAAAAAGAAGCATGAGTTCGATTAAGTTCTTACAAGTTACTCCGTCCATTTCTTTTTGTTCATCCTCTTTAGAATCTTGACACTATTTATAAATAAAGAAAATCTTCCAAAAAGTTTCCAATATATAAGGAAAAACATAGTCATGTGAGAACTTGATTGATTCGTCTTAATACGTACATTAAGAATATGAAACTTTTATAATTTTTTACAAATACATAACTAAAGATATTAATGATATAAAATGTGCATTAACAAACGTGTAAAAGCAAATAGGAAGAATTTTAAAACATAGGAAATATTATCGGTCAATCTTATATTAACCGATATGATCTTACCTACACAAAGTTTTAGTTACTTAATTTGACTTATTTATTTAATTATTGATTGGCAGTGGAGTAAATTTTTTTATAATTATTGTAATTAGTGGAGTGAGAGCCTAAATAATAATATGGTGTGATGTTTATTCATTATGTTTGAGTTTTCCATATAAAGAAAGAAATAATATTAAGTTATGCCATATTAGAATGTATTTATTAATGTGAGACAAACGAAAAAACAATATTAATTAATATGGGAAAAAAGAGTAATTTCAGTAAGTAAAAATAAATTAAATTGATAAAATAACACGAAAATATAAAACCTTCTAGATTGATTTATTATATCTTCTCAAACGTACCCCCATAATATCCGATGTAAACCAGCATATCTAGAAGCAAAACATCTCCCGATTTATGATAAGAAAACAAAAGTTGCAAACTTAAAAGTCACCAGGACATACATACTACTGAATCATGCTACGCACAGAGAAATGATCCATTAGAGGGCGAAGCACAACTGATCATACAAATCTGTTAAATATGGGTCTGGGCCGCACCCATCACAAGGAGAGAGAGTCCACTTCACAAGACAAAGGAGATTCCACCTTAAAACCATATGGCAATAAGGAGAGTAGCCCCTTTGCATTATAAAGTGAACTCATCTCTCTTCTTTAATCAATGTGGGACACTCACATGTGGTGTGCGCTATACATAATAGCTTCAACAAAATCCCAGTTACCAATGTGAATCAATAAAAGTCACCAGGACATACATATTTTCTGTGTTGAGATCTCGTGTTGGTTTTATGGCTTGGTGTCGCGGTTAATGCCATTTCTTTTTACGACGTTTGAAATGGATCAACTCGTTCATTACTTACTCCAAGTTAAACTAGCAAATTGGATGAGTCAAGTTGTCAATTTAGAGTCTAAAATTATCATACAGTTATTTCCTATCTAAGTTGTCTGCTTATGTCATTATCCACCTCATACTACATTTTATATTAGAGTATATATAATATTAAAGTATATGCACAAGAAAATAGAAATACATATATGTACATTAAGTAAAATATAATAGTATAACTTAAATAACAGTTAACAGTTAACCGAAAACCAGTACCGAAAAACCGATTAACAGCTTAGGCGGTAATCGGTCTAAACGGTTACGGTTACGGTTCGCAAAAAGAGGAAACCGAAACATTCGGTTACCGAACCGAAATATTGTTTCGGGACGATTAACCACCCATGAACAACCCCTACTTCTCACTACTCCCGTCCCCAATGTCGATCGTTTCGCTCGAGTCCCCGCCACCACGACTAGCCACCAACCCGGACAACGGCTCCGTTAGTGCCGACATCCTTATAGTCTCCACCTGCCAAGAGGTGGTTGCCTCCTTCTTAAGAAGCCTCGTTGTTCTTTGAAGGAACTAGATCTAGTTTTAAGGCTTTTGCTCTTTTTTTTTTTATTTCCTAGTGGTCTCTCCCAAAGATAGGGATTCCACAAGTATCCAACCATGTACCTCATCAAAAAAATTAGTGGTTTATGACCAGCAATGTGGGCTATACAAAGCTGTGGTTAATTAGAAAATGCAATCTAGGTCAAAATATTACTCCCTCTCTTTTTCAATAAATGCTCCATTTTGTCTTTTACATTACTCACATATTCTACTTTGACCATATTTTTTTACAGATGTTCAAAAACCAATATTAGCATACAAGATGTTGTTGAATATTTCTCGACGCATATTATCAAATTATCAATTTTTATAATTTTTTATTAATGGAATAATTAGATATAGTAGTGGTTAAAGTTATGCATTGGCAAGTGTTTAAGCCAATATGGAATATATAAGGAGACAAAATAATTGAACATTAATAGCCTTCATTTTACTAAGTCTCTATTATATAAGGTAAGAGGGGAGAAAGATGGTGTCCCCCTTTGAAAATACTAAATTACCCTTAATGATCTAATTGATGGAATGAAAAAATTACAAAAGAAAACAATTTAAGAACCCTTTCTCATTTCAACTTGCCATTCTAAACAAGTTAAAAATGGTATAAGCATCAAATACTTCAATCAAAATATTAAATGGACAAAATAGCTTGACCTTTTTTTATAAAAGAAGATGGTATATATGACGTCCACCTGAAAAGCCCTGAAGCACTCACTACCTTTGATACTCTTTAATTTAGTCAAACCAACTTATTATTTCTGTTCTTTTTGCTCAAAATTAATTCACAAAAAATTAATATTAAAAATCACTCACAACCTTTGTTAGTCTTTTACATTAGCGAATTAATATATCTAAGTTCATATAACTATTAATCATTCACATTTTAAGTTTAATCATAAATATAGTACAGATGGAGTATATAATAGAATAACAAGTTCTGAAACTAAGCACGCACTGCGTGCATATGAGACTAGTTTTACTTATGTTAGGGGGGTGAAAAATTATACTTTTATAAACTATTAATGGATAGTATATATATACAACATATCTCTAAATTATTTTTGATAAGTGATATACCTACACAATATATCACATTTAACAGAATATTCCATAATCAATGTACATCACACAAATGAGGAATCAATTTATGCTTAGAAAGATGCTTAAAGATGGCCCCTCAGCAATCGTGCGCTCGGAATGTCCACCATTGGTGTTATTTGAAGCTTACCATCCACCAACAAAAACTAACTATTAAGAGAAGGAAATTCTACTTCGCGTGTTCGAATCCGACTGAACGCGTTGTCTGCCATTTCCCTTTTGTTTTCGATTTGTTATGTTTTTGGTATTCTAACTAGGGGTGTTCATTTCGGATAATCCGATCCGATCCGATCCGAAAATCAGCAATCCGAAATCCGATCCGATAAATTTCGGATATATCCGACAATTTAATTTGGATCCGAAATATCTGATATCCGATATGTTTTCCCTTTTATTACTAAACATAAACACTAAACAACAAATTTATCTTCTAAGCAAAATTAAAACTTTCAGAATAACTAAACAAGAAATAAAACATAAAATTCAACTACTAATATGCTCTAAGGTTTCAAATTCAACCACCAAACAAAAAGAAAATTTACAAAATTTGTAAGATATACAAACAAATACTTGGCACCTATAATCATAATTACAGATTTACAAACATACTCTCCAAACTTGCAGCAACGAGAATGATTTCTGAATTTTGGTGGCCGTGAGGAAAAAAAAAACAGAGAGAGAAAGACACTTGGTGTGAAGGTTGGTGTGGCGGTAGCCAGAGAGGAGATGATGTACGGCTTTTTCGGTGCGAAGGATTGAGAAGGTTGCTGCGAAGATACTTGGTGCGAAGGTCGAACGTTGGTCGGCCATTGTTGAAGACTCTTGGTGCAAGTAGGGGGGTGAAAAAGTGGGGGGGGGTGGGAAGGAAAGGGGGTGGGGATTGCGAGGAAGGGTGGGTGGGGATTGGGGAATGGGGAGGGTCGAATTTTTCTGGGCTTAAAAAGTAAATAGGGTAGAGTTCTGTTTGCCCAAAGTTTTTAAGTTCCCGAAATTTTCAAAAACAAAAATTATTATTTCAAAAATTTCGGATATTTCGGATATCCGAAATAATTTTCCCCCGATCCGTATCCGATCCGATTTTTTTCGGATATCCGATCCGAAAAATCCGAAATCTAAAAAATCGGATCGGATATCCTAAATTTCGGATCGGATCAACCGGATCGCGGATCGGATCATCGGATCGGATATTTTTGAACAGCCCTAATTCTAACCTTTCATTATGTTCTTTTTCTTGCTCTTTAAGCTTTATGAGGCTGTTTGCCATTTTCGTTTTTGTTTTTTATTTGTTAATTTCTATTTGGTTGTAGGGTGAGGTGATTTATTACTCTTTAGTTTGGGTTTTCAATTTTTATTTTTTCATTATGTTCTCCCTCTTTAGAAAGCACCTAATATGTTCCTTGTATAAATTCCTCAAACACTAATATTTTTATAACTATATACTATTTCCTCCGCTGTTTTTCAATCAACAAAGGTTTTGGACTTGGTTTTTAAGGAACTGGAAAAGGTGGGTAGTTTAGCATAAATATACCTCTTTAATTAACTAGAGATAAATCTTTATTAAAGTAAAAGCAACTACTACAACGTTAAGGTCCTACGCTATAGGTTGTTCTTGCAAATATACCTCACCATCTCCTGTAATATATATTGACTCAATTAGAAAATACTCCTAACTCCTGAATAACATATTAAAAGCCTTTAGGACAAGGATGGTATTATTGATATTAAGGGTCTGTTATCTTCGGCATAAAACTACTGAACTGAACTTAACTTAACTTAACTGAACTGAATTAAATTATAACTAATTAATAGTAATGATTATCATTTAGGAACTGAACTGAAAATAAGCTGGGGAGAACAGACTTTAAATGAAACAAAAGATAATCATGATACACATATCAATGTCAAAGTAGATTGACTGCATTGACACATTGAGTTCGGCCCACCCGATATAAAATTTCTGGATCCGCCACTGCTCCCAAAATCATTTTACTGTGGCAACTTGCCCCTAATTAAATACCGTAGTAAATTTTCTTTTATAAGAATACCGTGTAATAAATTAATTAAAACACAATTCATTAAACTAAAGTTGTGTCCAAAGGTGGCTCAACAGTCAACTCCATCTACATAGGTTAATCTTTGTCTCTCCCCAAAAAAAAAAACCAAGTGGAATAATCTATTGTCTGAACACAAAGCACAACCTATCTTGACAAATTAATAAAAAGCATGAGGTCGATTAAGTTCTTACAAATTACTGCCTTCGTTGCTTTTTATTCATCCTCTTTAGATCTTGACACTTACACTAGTTATAAGTAAAGAGAATCTTCTAAAAAAATTCTAATATATAAGAAAAAACAGTCGTATGTGAGAACTTGATTGATTCATCTCTATAAGTACATTAAGAATATGAAACTTTTTTAAAAAAAATTATAAACATATAACTAAACATATTAATGGTATAAAACATGCATTGACAAACGTGAAAAAACAAACTAGAAATATAATATATTTCGTCAATCTCATATTAACCGATATGATCTAACCGGCACAGAGTTTTAGTTACTCAATTTGACTTCTTTATTTTATTATTGATTAGCAGTGGGGTATTTTTTATTATTACTATTATTGTAATTAGTGGACTGACAGTAAGTAATAATATGGTATGATGTTTATTTATTATTTTTGAGTTTTCCATAAAAGAAAGAAATTATAATAAGTTATGCATGCAATTTTAGAGTGTATTTATTACTGTGAGACAAATCAAAATAAAAAATATATATTAAATTAACATGGGAGAAAGAGTAAATTTTTAGATTGTTTTACTGGGTTGCTAAATGACGCCCTAGAATTTCCTAGTTACGCCCTAAATACGTATAAAATACTGTATTTGTATACTTTCCATCTCTTTTATCATTTTCTCCCCTTCCTTCTTCATCTTCCCTCTCCATCCTCTTCCACATCACCACAGGCCACTGACGTGGGCACACCACCACCGCCACACTGATACTGGCGTCGCCTCCTACCGCCACCACCATTATACACCACCACCGCCCCACCCTTCTTCTCTCCTCTATTTTGTTGGATTTACAGGAAAAAAATTCAAAAAAAAGAGGCGTCCACCATGGACGCCCCACCACTGGTGGAGGCGTCCATGGGAGGCGCTCCACCACAGGGTGAGGCGCTTGCCATGGACGCCTCCACCGGTGGTGGGGCTTCCATGGTGGACGCCTCTCCGTATTTCTTTTTTAAAAAAATTCAAAAATAAAGGAGGCGTCCATGGCAGGCACTCCACCACTAGGTGAGGCACCTGCCAAGGACGCCTCCACCGATGGTGGGGCGTCCATGGTGGACGCCTTTCCATAATTTTTTTTTAAAAAAATCAGTCTCCAAGGCGTGGTGGTGGACTGGGGTGTGGGAAATATGCAGGTGGGAAGGTAAGAAATGCAATGGTAATGGTGGAAATAGTTGTTTGGTTAGCAATCCTGGGCAAGATCCGGGTGTTAGTGGTTTGCTTAGTCATATGCAGTTAGCTAAGTTCCGATGGTGGAAATATTCAGGTGGGCAAGAAAGCTTCAAATCAGTTACCTAAGTTCCTACTTTCTTGCTTCAGTAGAAATAGTGTTAGTGGTTTGCTTAGTCAACAACATGTTTTCCATTATGTTAATAATTGTTAATAGTTAGTGGGATCATGTGTTACCCCACTTTGTTCTCATGTTCCTAGTTATTAGGTGGTAGTTATGTTATTGATCTTTATTTAAAGAGTTGTAGTTTGCTTTTGCTGAAGTAATCTAAGGAAGTCAAATTCTCTCATTTAATCTCTTGCTCAGTTTTACTTTACATCGCCAACAGGAAGAAGAAAGGAAAGGTGAAAGTGAGGGAAAGGAAGGAAGGAGAAGAATGGGAAGGCATAAAATACTGTATAAAAATACGTATTAGGACTTTAGTAAGAAATTTTAGGGGGTCAAATAGCAAAACCCTTGTTTTATTATATCTTCTCAAACGTACCCCCAGAATATCCGATGTAAACCAGCATTTCTAGAAGCAAAACATACTCCCGATTTATAATAAGAAAACAAAAGTTGCAAAGTTAAAGCCACCAGGACATACATACTACTGAATCATGCTACGCACAGAGAAATGATCCATTAGAGGGCGAAGCACAACTGATCATACAAATCTCAGTCACCAATGTGAATGAACCTAAATCAGAATTTATATCTTCCAGAAGCCTACCCACGACCACAGATCACATTGAAAAGGTTGCACAAGGCACAGCTCTGTATCCTATTTTAGTGAACATGCAACATGTGCATCAGTGCATATCCAATTATCCATACTAGAATACCTTCACTTGGGCGAAATATCCTAAAAGACTAACATGGAAAAAACTCTCTATAGTCTAGACTTGAGCCCCGATCTCCAGTAGCAGGGTATGATTCACAGCATCTGATGTAGGGCCAACGAATTGAATGGGACCTAATACACAGAAGAAAAACAATTAGAACAAACACGAAAGCATACTTGATATAGGCAATCAACTCGTTAGTAGTTGCACTTGGCTGATAATCACAGTGCACGAGCATAACTTACCAGGGCTAATGTACCGATTATTGATGGCCCAGTCATCTCGCATGGATGCGAACTTCTTAAATGGTGCACCTACAAAAAGAAAAATAAGGAAAATTGATTGCTTTACATAAAGATTATGAGTTCAATTCTCAACTAAAATTTTCCAAGGATGTCGAGCGTTTCAATGATCTTAATAAGTGCATCCGAAGTGAAAATTGCCAATATACAACATATTATACCATCCAGTTCCACCATAGCCTTCTTAATCACTGGCTTGAACTTTCCTGCCAAGCGGAAAGAACATAATTGTTATTGCATTTCAAATAAATAGAAAAGACAGCTATCACAGGACAATTTAGAGTCTGGCAAAATAATAATTAATGTTCTACAGTTACAGACAGGAAAATTGATATAAACTCCATACATAAACTACCTTCCAGCTCTTTATCAAAGCATTAATATACATATAACCCAAACTTATTTCTCTATTTTACTATATGTTTCCATGTTCTCCAACTAATGTGGCATGCAATCGTGATTCCAACTAGACAGGGATCTGGGGAGGTCAACATGTCAGATACGTTTGTCTCCAGGCGAAGAGAGAGTGCCATTCCTCAAGCACTCTCTTTGGGTTGTGAAGTTTCTTCATCTGGTGTTAGCAGGTTAATTTATATATGCTCAATATTTAGTCAGTATAATGTGATTAGAAAGTGGTACCATGTCTTCTTTCCACATCCATTAGAGCAGTCAATGGTGTTCCACCAACAGTCCATTCATCAACAGGTGCAGTGAGATTTCCAACCTGCAAAGGAAAAGAAAATAAGGCCCAAACATATACGCATGCACAGCCAGAAGTAAACGCATTTTTGGTGCTTGGGGGGGGGGGAAAAAGGGTTCATGAAAAAAATAATAATGAATTTCAAGGCAGAACTGGACTCGTTGATATATCTTGGTTAGCTTGACACTGTCAATCCTATGCTGCAAGGAGACGAACATGGACATAGATACAGTTATAGAGACATGAAAAACGGAGATTTTGAAAGATTTTCGTAATGGAATAGTTTTTCTGTGCCCAAAATGTGTCCGTGACTCTATGTTACCTAGCTGACACTTAATACTTCCATAGTTGTGTGCGTAAAGCCCTAGCTATTCTATTCTCATCCTTTCTATGTGCAAAAGCAAGTTAAGAACGCATTATTATTTAGGTCAAAATTAAGACTATGTCAAGAATTCACTCCCAGAATACGTAATTCGATAATTGGGGTGAGGGTAAAAATGGAAGAAACATTGCTTGAACAGTAGCATTTTATGTCTGTGTTACCCTGATATGGAATAAATTCACTGTTCTTTATCAGTTATGGTAAATTCAGCCGAAGAATCTCAGTACTCATTTTTGTTAGAGTTTGATACTGAATGAAGTTTCAATAATTGAGGAATAGTGCTTGGGCACATCTCAGAGACTGAAGACTTAAAGGCAAAAGAGTGCTATCAGAAATGAACTACAAATCTAGTGGTTCTCTTTTTGGCAAGCGCTTCAAAAACCATCCTCACTGGAAAACTCAGAATTGACTCTAGTTCAAGCATTACTAAACCACTACCCAATCATTTTTACAAACCATTTTATAGTAGTCTAGCAGAGAATGTCATTCTCATGCCATATATTTGTCCAGTACTAAACAACCGCATATTGGTCTAGCAGAGAATGTCATTCTCAAGCCATATAATTGTCCAGCACTAACCAACCATATATTGGTCTAACAGAGAATGGAATTACGGACAGGAAATAATTTACTGTAAACTGGCATCCGAAACTGCCTGAAAAATATTTTGCAGTGGCTCTCCATAAACATATGAACATGGAGGAAAGGTAACTCAGGAAGTTTCAGCAAGTCAGAAGGGAAGCACCCGCTAGAATCTTTCTTATCAAATTTCACATATATTTACATCTAGGGAAGCAAAAAAAAACTTAACATGTTACCAGATTATTGGCTGAATTGCTTTATACTCTACATAGTATGTCTAGGATTTTTGTGCTGTCGTATTGGAAGCACAAATACTACTATTTAATTAATATCAGCATTGATGTTTCGGGTGAATGGAGGGTATATTGTGGCCATCAACAGTAAGGGCAAGCTTGGATTGGGTGCAATGTATTAAGGGGGCAATAGAAAAAAAGATATAAGGTGGATGGGTATACTTCCCCCATTCATCAATTGCGACATTTCCTTATCTGGTGATATTTTCTCTCTATCTCTCTCCTATCACATGGGTCCCACTCTTTATCTATCACTATCTCTATCTCTATCTCTCTCCTCTTCACATGGCTTTCTTACAAAAATGTATCAAGGCAGTTGCGGATCCAAAAAATTCAAATGCGGGTGCAAAGTAAACTTTAATTAATAACACAACTGTAAAAAAAAAGTTGATCTCTATAATTGTAAAAAATAAAGTGTGTCAAAAGTATATTAAAATGGGTCTCTTTTTTCTCACAAAAGGGGAAAAGAAAAAAAATACTTTGTTTCTACTTTTTCAGACTTCACATGAGGTAAATGTGCCAATATCCTAACACTTGCTTTCGACTTATGTCTTTTAGTTATACAAGACTCATCTTTTAAGAATGGAGGTGCAAGAAATGGGCTTTTTATCTTTCAAATTGGACTGGACCTAGCAACTTATTCAGAATTTTACAGAATAGGGATGTGGTTAAACCCTACGAGGGTGAAATAGATCCACGGCCACCCCTCTATCAAGGGGTGGCGCTGCAATGATAATGGAGTAAAGGAAGTATAATGCAAGGAAGGAGAGATGGAACGGGAACCACTACCACCACCTATATTCATCTTCATATTGGGGGTTTGACTGTTAGTTGTTTTACTTGGCTGGTTTGACTAGTTATTTGTAGTGGTTGTTTACTTGTTTATGTTGGTTGTTTGACTATTGGCCATTGCTCAATATGTTTGGTAAAAATCAATTGCAAGTGTTGGCTGTTTAGTGTCAAATGAAGGTAAAAAGTCAAAAACCGATAGAAAAAGCTAGTAAAAGCAGTTATTTTTATTTTGAAAGAAAAGCTAGCTTTTTAGCCACTCGGATTGTTATTTACCAAGCACTTTTTTTTGGCGTTTAACCACATGAAAAAGCCAAAAGTTGATGAAAAAGCCACCTAAAAGCCATTCACCAAACACCAACAATGTCTCCATTACCCAATCCAAGCATATGCACTAAGAAATACAAGACCCTCTTGTTTTGATTACTGGTTAAAAAGGTTTGTTTTCTATAGGACTCTTTGCAAAGTTCAAAGTATAACTATGTACTCTGTCACCTACCCCCTTACGCCCCCCCACCCCAAAACCCCACCACCCCTGCATGAAAGAAGTAGGAAAGTCTACAAATACATATATAAGGAAAAGACAACATACTGATGATATCAGTCCAGTCTTCCCTGCATGAAGTAGAGCTCCAGCAGCGTATCCCAAAGCATAACAATATGAAGAATCAAAATTAGTGGGCAAACCACACCTCCCCTCATATCTGTAAGAAAAAAAAATGTAATTAGTAAGCTATGCTACTAGATGAGGCACACAAATTGGTATTGATACAATTCTTAATAAATAACCCCTTTCCCTGAAGAAAGGGCAGTTATCTACCAAATACGTACTAAATTACAGCAAAATTTCCATTCATTAACAGGCATGTGCCATCTATGATATTAAAATTCTGGGTACAGGTAAAGCAACTCTTCTTTTTTCGTATTCATTTTCTTTTATTTAGCATATCAATAGACAATGAAGTGAGAAGTCTTGGAATACGTGCATATTTAGCATCTCAAATATTTCTTTAACTCTGAACAACAATTAGCAATTACCAAAATGAAAAAGAACTTCAAATGCAAAACAAAACTGGTTTCTTTCTAAATATGAGGTAGCAAATAAGTGTTCTATGCCCTGATCTAAGGAATAATTAAGTAAATTCAATGAGCTAAACAACTTCCAGGCTAGCCTCATGATCTATTACCCGAAAAAGTGAGATTGCCCGCTAAAGAGCTGCTTGTATACACCCTGTTCCCTCCTTTTCTTCAGCTCAGTCTCAACCATCTGGATAAGCATTTTTTCTGTCTCTATCTTGGCAACCTATAAAAAAAGCAAAGATTATAAAATGCACCTGCATATAAATTTTTTTTTTTTTTGGCAAATTGCACACTATTTCCAGCAAATTCAACAAGATTTGAGTAATAAAAGAACACTAACTTGGACATTTCCATGTGGATCTCTCTCAAGCATCAGTTGCTCTTGAATGGCTTGTGGTAGAAAATCAAACAGCACCAAAGACTGAGATGTCAGTTTCTTCTTCCACAGACCAGCTTCATCAACAGCCTCATGGGCCAATATCTCATTTAGCTCAGCAATAAGCTTCTGAACCTGAAATCGACAAAAGCAAAGTATTAATACTACTATATGGAACTAAAAATAAATGCTATAGTATCTTAACAAAATATCCAACATGTCCCGAGCCCTGACAGACTCACTCTGTACCTCAGGGATGAAATCAATCAAGCCTTCTGGTATCAGTATTACACCATAGTTGTAGCCAAGTTCAGCTCGTTTGCAGATAATATCAACCATGTAATCTGTCACATTTTTCAAGGTCTGCTTCTTGGCATAGACCTGCAGTAAGATGTTACGTTAGGACTTGGGACCCAAAATTCAACATGAAGATTATATGTTCAGCCACGGGAGACCAAGTTCATCATGTCTTAGGTAACTCTAGGTTGGGACTCGCATACGCAACTATTGTTTGGATTAAACTAAACAGTGAAACTATTTAACAAATTATATTTGACGATGAAAACACACACATACTACACCTGTAAAAAAAATCTCACACATTAGCCAAGTATAAGCACTTAAAAAAGAAAATCTGGAAGGTCAACTGAGAGCAAATTACCTCTTCTCCGATGAGACTGATGTTTGGATGAGTCTGCAGAGCACATTCCAAGGTGATGTGTGAGGCGGCACGACCCATGAGCCGAACGACTGGAAATGCACACATATACAGCATATTACGTTAAACTCAGCAAGACAAAAATGACCAAATAATAGGAAAACAGTGAGGCCATGCATATATGACACTAAACATGATGATTACAAAGTACAAACTGGCAAGGCAATGACTAATTATCTAATGAAACCACCAAAGAAGATAGAATATCATAATCGGTAGATGGCATACTGTCTAAATATAGATAATGGATACAACAGAAATAAGTTTAAACATACAGAACAATCTAAACAACACTTACTCAAAACTTCCTAGATGGAATGCAAAATCAGCAAAGGGTTTGAGACTTTCTGAGTTCTTCTAGTAAAAGACACATTACCAGTTTTATGCTTTAGCATATACATGTTCTTGTAGTATGTCACAGACAATGAACTGTATATGGGTAAAGTGAGGAGCACCAATGCATGTGACAGGATATTTTAGCACAGTATCCTTGAACTTACAGTGATAGTACTTCCCAGTTGAACGCGCATCAATCATAACATTTCCAATCATTTCAGCATATATCTACATAACAGAGCATTATTGTTAATGTGTATGTAAACCACAGAAGTGGAATTGCACAATACTCATCAGACTTAAGGAATATACTTGCTAAACGTTATGGTCATACAATAGGAGGCAATGAAAGTGGTTGTTGCCAACTCTTAAACTCACCTTGCAAGCAGTATCAAATCCAAAACTTGTTGGGACTTCTTTGCACTTCAGATCACCATCAATGGTCTTTGGGCAGCCAATGACACGAGTCTTCATATTTTTACCCCTGATTAAAAGAAAGAGTAAGTTAACATCATAAGTTATACTCCCTCCGGTCTTTATTAGTTTACCCGTTTCTTTTGCACAGAGTTTTAGGAGAAATAATGTTGTGGGACATAGAAAGAAAGAGAAACAATTATTTTATATTAAAGTTGAATGTATGTGTGATGGAAAGTTAGTGGTCCCATTCCAAAAATAGAAACAAAAGAAATGGATAAACTAATAAGGAACATCCCAAAAAGAAATACGGGTAAACTAATAAAGACGGGAGGGAGTATTTCGGTTAGAGCAACCCCAGCAGTTGCCCTCCTTGTGGGTTATGAGGAGAGAGAGTATAAAAGTAATATTAGTTTATTAGGAGAGAAAAATTTTGGCCAAAAAACTGATGCTCAGCTCTTCATGAAGGACCAAGAAAAAGAGGAGTAAAGAAGGAATTGGAGGTGAGAGAAAATATGGTGAGGTAGGTGGAAGAGTGAGGAAGTAATAAAATAATTAATGACCACAAACTATAGGGCAACCATTGGTTGTGCTCTTAAAGACCAAATGTCAGATATAAAAAAACGCATTTGTTGTAACAACCACAAAGACTTTCAGCTCGTTTTGTTGGTTGTGTAATGAATTAAACCTAACATAAAATATGTTGAAACAACATTGTGAAACTAATAGTTATGCCTATACCTGAAGTTCTCAGCAAGAAGACAAGCATTAGTATTTGAGTCATCTCCACCGATAACAACAAGGCCATCCAAATCTAGTTTCAATGCTGTCTCTTCTGCTTGTTTAAACTGAAAGCAGAAGTAAATAGTCAATACTCAAAGTGCAAAAGCAAATATACAAGGAGATGGAGATGACAGGAAAGAACAAGGATTTACTTGCCTGTTCTGGAGTTTCAATCTTGTCTCTACCACTACAAATCATGTCAAACCCACCCTGAACAAAAAGATGTTCAGCTTAACAAAAGCAAAAACCTAATAAAACCTCAAGAATGAACTGTCAGCATCACCACAAAGTCAGCCACACAGGTATGCCAAAGCTTTTTGGTTCTGGCGAACACCAGTTGTATGGTGTCTAGATTCTTTATAAATATTAGCAGTTTATTGTGAGGCATACTTTGGTAGTTTGGTTAAAACTTTTCATATTAAGTTTGAGAAACAAGTTCCGATTTAGAATCAACTACTGCATATTTACCAAAAAAAATATAGAAGCACCAGCAGTACCCCCTTTGCAATTTGAATAGTAGATTACTTGGACAATAGAACAAATAAATTGCAAAGATTAGGCTGTCGTAACCAATTGGAATCCTCAACAAGCCTTACCTGATTTCTGTAAGGATGGACAAAGTCCCAGGTGAGCTCTACATATTTGCCCTTCATGATCCCAGCAGGCCCACCCCTGAATCCATACACTACGCTACCCTTGGCACGAGCTTGCAAGTAATCTACCAACAAATGGCAAGCACACATGCAAAATTACAACTCAATCAATAACATTACACAAATATCATGATATTATAAATCTCCAAAAAGAAGCTAAATATGAAATTGTGAAGCACGTACCAAAGATCCCACAAATGACATTGTGGCCTCCTGGTGCTTGCCCTCCTGACAAGACGACACCAATTTTGAGCTTCTGACTCGATGATAGTCCCTCAGATTCACTCGGTACCATTACTGATGATGGTTGTCCATACAAGCTTGGAAAAAGTTTTGCAATCTCATCTATGAACACCACAATACCATCACAATCATACTCCATAAATAAAACAGAAATAACAGCATTCAAGAATCAAGATATAAAATCCTTCCAAATTCGTAATGCCTACTCGCTAAAGGTCATCATTCTTGAAAATTGTTCCCCAAATTCTTTTATCTTTTGATGGAATTTCGACATTTCTGTACAATCAGCTAACAAGTCATAGCTTTATAACAACATCGAAATGTGCATATAATCGCTGAGACACTCGAAAAGAGACAGAATCTAACAGTTTAAATCCTTTACATAGTCCCTACATAATCAACACAGACCAATAACAAACTCAAAACCTCTAAAAAACACAAAGTAATACTACTACATTTCAATGTAGAAGAAAACAGACCAAATCCGAATCAAATATGCCGAATTCATTCTTCAAAACCTATAAACATTATTTTTTTTAAAAAAATCTGGTTAAAAGCAAAACAGACATAACTTCGGATCCAGAAATTTTCACCAACAAACAGTAAAAACATAATCAAATCATATTCTTCCATTCACAAATTTGCACCTATTTTTCTCTTGATTCGCACAAGCTTCAACATTAGCAAGCAAATTCAAAACTAATTAAACTTTCAGCCTTTCATTTCTCGATTTGATATGAGTAAATTACAATTGCAAACACAAATAGTTCTGACAATCATATAATTGCAGATTTCCTCCTTTCCCAGTCACATTCACTAGATTTGCACAAACTTCTATACAATCAAGCAAATATCAAAATTTGAGACATTAAAAGGATCAAAATGTTTGAAAGATATATACCAGGATTTCCGGCGGCGGAACTTTTAGGACCGTCAACAACGGTAAAGTTACCGTTGAGAACGCGAGGAAGAGGAAGGGAGTGATCGATGCGACTCCTTTGAAGTTCACTGTAAACCGTCGAGAATCTTCCGACGGTAGGAGAAGATTTTGCGGCGGAAATATCGACATTTGCAACTGCTGCTGCCGCCATTGTTAGATCTGATGAGAGCTTTGATTGATTGATTTCTCTCTTTCTCACTTCACTTACTTCACAGAGAAACACTTGCTCTGTTTCTTCTCTACTTTTTTTGCCTTTTTTAATTTTTTGGTTTGTATGTTTATATAGTTGGTGTGATTGTGATTTGTGACTGGGTTGGTGACTTGGTGTTGGTTGGTTTCATAGATTTGCGGCTTTGAGGTTTCCGCCAACGGAAGCTAAGGAGGGGAGGGGGCTGTGTTTAGGAGTGTGCACAAACCCGTCCGGACCGGGGACCGGACCAGAGATTTCGGGCTATAAAAATTCCCGATTCCAGGTTTTCGGTCCGGTCCAAAACCGGAAAATTCCGGTGCGGACCGGTTGGACCGGAATTTCTATTATTTTAGTAAAAAAAAGTTTATACTTCCTCCGTTCTGTTTTAAATGAAACATTGGGTGAAATGACACTATTCATTGATCAATTTTGACTCCAATTTATCGCCATTATATAACGAAAAACATAGTCAGGTGGGATCTTGTTAGATTCGTCTCGATGCATATTATCAAATTATAACTTTTTTATATTTTTTACGTGTGCACAACTAAAGATATTAATGATTAAAGAAGCGCGTTGGGTTGCGTGAAAAAGCAAACGTTTCATTTAAAACAGAACGGAGGAAGTATGTTAAAAAAAGTTAAAAAAAGGTAGAAAGTTAGAAATTTAAAAACCTACTATTTATTACTTTAGGATTATTGTTATTAAAAATATTAATTTTTAATATATCTAATTTATAAATATATTTAAATAAAAATTTTTTAAAAAAAATTTTAAAAAATATAGATTCTGGACCGAAATTTTTCCGTTCCGGTCCCGGTCCAAGAAAAAGGCAGATTTCGATCCACCGGTCCAGCCGGTTCCGGTCCGGTCCTGGACCGGTGCACACCCCTAGCTGTGTTGGTGTAATAAAAAAACGGTTTATTTTGATGGAGCGTTCTCTTCGTCGGAATGAATTACTTGAAATGAATTGAATCTTTTTGAATTAATTTAAATTTATTGGACTTGATTGAAACTTATTAGATCTGATTGACATTTACTATATCTGACTAGAACTTATTAGACCTTATTGAAACTTGTTGGAACTTATTGGAACTTATTGGACATGAATGAAACTTATTGGACCTGATTATAACTTATTAAACATGGTTAGAGCTTATTAGACCTAACTGAAACTTATTAGATGATTTTAAAACTGTTTATCCATTAAAAATCATGTAATCATCAGTTAAGAAATTAATAATAATAATAATAATAATAATAACTATAAATTATATCTTAAATAGATTAATTAATTGATAATTATATATTAATTAAATAGTAGTAATATTAATTATATCTCTTAAAATACAAAATAGAAATCAGTCTAAGAGGAACTTTCCATATTATTAAGTATGTAAGTTTTGCATATTTAGTTTATGTTAAACAACTAATGCAAGTAAATGAATTCACAAAGACACAAACAAGTGATTAAAATCTACAAAATGTTTTGTAAAACATTGAGGTTATGATTATTATTAATGTTAGCCTAGTTTGACAAAAAAATTAAAGAAATATTGTAGTAATAACATATGACTTTTCTAATAATAATCAACTACTAATTACTATTCCACTTAATATTGCTAATTATTATCTAATTACTTTTGTTTAGTCTCCTTGTCCAACAAGTAAGCTGTAGATTGAGCTTTCTTGTCTAGCAAGTAAACTAGTATCCCTTAGATGTTCTTCCTTGGAGACTTGTGCAACAAATGTCTGAATCAACCTAGTCCAAGCCTGAGCTTCACTCCCGAACCTGCAAAAAGGGACCCACCCTGGAGGTTTGGGTGGTGGTTCCCCCTCCGAAACTTAAGTCAGATATCAGGAGTTGTAAGAGAAAGTAGAGATAGAGAGAGAAAGTGAAGGAGTAGTTTTACAGAGTAACTTTGCACTGTTTGCATTGAATGATCTTTCTCCTGATTTCAGGGGTATTTATAGTGATAGCAAGATGACAACTAACCTTAAAATCAAACCTAGAATAGAGACATCTGATTGGCTATGGAATCACATCATGACACGTGGCAGGCCATGATTTGTGAAGGATTATCAACCACTCACTAATAGCCACCTCCAAAGGTTGGGCTCTGACCAATTGTTGGGCCAGATAGATAAAGCCTTTTCCTCCCAACTGAATCTTACACAAGGGTTAGACCTTCATCCTCTACTTATTGGGAGAGGACACGTGTACGGCTCAGATGAGCCCAAGTGTCGTCAAAGGAACCGTAGATTTTAGGCTACAATATTTGCCCCTAAAAGGGTTGTCACTGTTGGCCCATCTGATGGTTAATGCCATTTTACCCAAGGTAGCTTCATTAGGCCCATCTGACGGTTAAGACTTTTTAACCCAAGGTAGTTTTATTTGAAATGAAGGAAAGGGCGCGCCTTTTCCTGGGTTTTACCGGTCATAACCGACCGTTGTACCTTTTCTTCGGTCATTCTTGACCGGCTCCACAAGTTTCCTACTCCTTTATAAATAACTTTGGTGTGAAAACATTTGATCATTTCACACCTTGAACGAATTTTTCTAGAGAGAGAAGCTCTGCACATTTTCTAGAGAGAGAGAGATCGCCCAGCCTCAACTTTCTTCACCGAATCGTCCAGGCGCTTTAGCAGGTATCTTTTCTTTGTTCTTTTCATTCTTCTTTATTCTTTATTTTTTCTTAGAAAATCAATAAAATGGAATCTTCTTCGTCAAATAATCCTAGCCGACCAAGAGCTTGTCTTGACCCTAGAACCGATACTTCTTCTTCGGCACATTCTAGAGTTGGGCCTCTTCTGGCCGAGTATATATTTTTTTATGATTTTGGCCGAGAAAGTCAGACGACCCAGTCTTTACCTGTGTAGGGTAATCTGGCGCGCGTCAAGCAAATAGCCCGTCTAAGACGAAAGGTAATAATCCCGTCAAATAGCTCAAATATGGAGGAATCCACTGGACAGGTGCCAGATGAGGCAAGAGAGGTCCAAAGTGATGTGCCGTTGGGCGGGCCTCCTTCCTCTGACCACAACTTAGAAGACTCCGAAATAAAACCTGAGGCAGTACCTCTGGCAGGGACGCCGATATGGCGGAGACCGGCGAAGGAAATAACGGCAGCGAATCTGAGGCTGCCGAAGAATCAGACGAGGCCTCCACTACCTCGTCGGAGATTAGAAGACGTTTAGGTCCCCTTTCTGACCCTGGTTTCATTTTAGTTAATCGCAAATGGTTAGAGAAAATAGGACCGGACCCTAGCTATCTCTCGTCCTATATGCCCATGTCAGGCTTCTTCTTCGTCATCCCAAATAAGGACGCGACGATATTGAGCGCCCCAAAGAACCACTTCGCCGTCTACAAACTGGCCCTGGACGCGGGATTGAGGTTCCCTCTCCATGAATTCATTAAACAAGTACTGAATTACTGCAACATCGGCCACAATCAACTGGCTCCAAACTCTTGGCACAACGTTTTGGCGTTCATTGCCGTCTGTGAGCTGCGCGGCCTAGCCCTTTCCCTTCAAGCCTTTACTCATAACCACTATGCAGTAAAGGTACCTGGAGCCGTGGACGGGGCATGGCTCAGCATCTGCAACCGTCCAGGCTTCATGACGGCTTGGGGCAAGCCGTCAAAGATGCACGAATGGAAGGTGGACTTCATTTTCTTACGAGGGGGCAACGACTACGCCACCGAGAGCTATAGAGTTTATAATCGGTCCGTCACGAATACAGGGCGGAAACAATCTTGGCTGGAATTGGAGGACAGCTTCGACGAAGAGGTGGTGGAGTACTTCAGAATAAAGGAGTACTCCAGGCCCGGCCAACGATCTTTTAAGGGACCAATTAACTAGATACCCTTTAAAGAAATGTTTTACCATGATGATTTCTTGGTCGCCGCCAACTTGCGGTTGGCCGAAGACAGAGGTATACCTTCAAATTCTCCAAGTATAGCTTCTTCGTCCATGGCCCATCGAACTAACCATCTTTCATTTCTTTTTTTTTTTTTTTTTTTTTTTTTGCAGACTCGGCCAGAAAGCGTCTCAAGGCTTCTTGGACGGGTGATATCAGTATGTCTAAATTTACAGACAATTTGTGGAAAGAATATGCCAAGAGCAGCGCCGAGAAAAGGACTGAAACACTGGTATAATTTTTTATTTTTTTTACATATATTCATTGGACGAGAATCGCCCGAAGAAGGAAAACGTCCAAGTATGGACGTCCACCTCTGGGATTTTCTCATCTAAGATAGTGAAACACTTTCTCTGGACGAGAATCACCTAAAGAAGGAAGGTGTCCATTCTTGGACGGCCACCTTCTTTGAGCCATCCTCGTCCGAGAAGATAAACGCCTTTGGACAAGTACCATTGTGACTCGTCCAAGTCGTTGTCCTTTTTCTTGGACGAGGTTAACTTGAAGAAGGAAAACGTCCAAGCTTGGACGGGCACCTTCTTTGGGTTATTCTCGTCTGAGGTTTTTTGAATGCCTCTGGACGAGTCCAAAAGTCGTTGCCCCTCTTCTTGGACGAGGGTAACTTGAAGAAGGAAAACGTCCAAGCTTGGACGGGCACCTTCTTTGGGTTATTCTCGTCTGAGGTTTTTTCGAATGCCTATGGACGAGTATACTTTGGACTCGTCCAAGTCGTTGCCCCTCTTCTTGGACGAGGGTAACTTGAAGAAGGAAAACGTCCAAGCTTGGACGGGCACCTTCTTTGGGTTATTCTCGTCTGAATTACTTTAAGTTCTGAAACTGGACGAAGGGGTGATTTCTGCCTTCCATTGGGACGGCTTCCTTCTTTGGGTGATTTTTGTCTGAAGGCTTGCAGTTTGTTTTAGATTTTGATATGTGGACGTCCATCATTTTAACTTGATCATTTCTTACAGAAAAATGCTCCAGCCAACCAACTTCCACCAGGAAAGTCATCTTCGTCCAAAAAGAGACCTCCAGCGGCCACGGACCAGCCTCCGGCAAAAAAGCCTAAGGGCTTTACAAGAAAGAAGGCGGAGAAGGCTACTCCACGTGGAGTTGGAGAAAAAACTATGCCTCCCCCTAAAGATAAGGCTCTTAAAGAGGAGCCTTCTGCTGCTGTTCCGGCCGAGGGGGAGAAAAGTTCTGACCCCACAGGTCAGTTGGACGCTTTGCCTTCTGACTTGGCTGAATTCAGGCCAGAGTCAGCCTTGGCTTTGGTTGTTCCAGGGCAAGAGACAGCGGCTGAAAACTACCCGGGCTTCAGCGGCTCGGTGGCCAAGCTGGTGCCGCAGATGCCGCTAGCAATTAGGGCGGCCTCCATCTCATCTGGTGAGTCGTATTATCCAAATAGAGTTAGGACGATGCGGGTCGGCGGACGGTCCATGAGTCCGTCCAATAGACAAGCCATCGTCTTTCCCATCAAGATGACTGACTCTCCCCCTCTTTCAGATAAGGGCAAAGGCCCAACTCTACCCTCAGCTCCTCCCATCATGGACTCGGACGAAGAGTCTTCCCCTGCTTTTGCCAAAATGTCCAAGGGAGAAAAGGAGCTGGATCGTCTGAAGATGATTATTAATGCTGTCTTTGCTGATTTGAAGGGTGAGAGAGATGTTGCTCTCCTTGCCGCCGTTGAACTGAGAAGGGAGAACATTCTCCTAAGGGTGAAGACTGCCCGTCTGGAAAGGGAGGCAGCCCAGGCTTTTGACGATGCCAAGGAAGGATTGGCTCAAGTTGTTGAAACGTCTAAAGACTAGGCCGTCAAGGCCTTTGAGATGCTGGTGGAAGCTGATGAGGTCCCCAGCTTCGTGCGTTGTCTGGAGTATCAGCAGAGCGTCCATCGTGCTATGGTTTGTGCCGAGGAACCTCCGGAGTTTCTTGACTCCGACGACAAAGCTGCAGCTGAGGAGGAGAACCCTGAAGACGACCAAGAAACTCGTGCTGAAGATGATACCTAGCTTTAGGTTTATTTTTCTAAGTTTCTGGGCTTCTCTGCCGTTGTAGCCTTAACTCTTCAGTCTTAAGCTGTAAATCTTTTGCCAATGATATATATGAAAGATTTTTTGCCAATTGCTTGTCTTTTATTTTTCTGAATTCCAATTTGACTAAGTATAGAATAAGCTTCGTCCTGAACGTTGGACGATCAGCATAGATGTTTAACGAAAAAGCAACGTGCTTGCCTGACCGTCAATCTTTCCAAAATGCATGCAATGAAGAGACTCGTCCTGAAATTTTGGACGGTCTACGAAATTTGAATGAATTACGCTTGCCACTTCTGATCCTTGCCCTTGGACGATTTGCAGTGCATATTGAAAGAGATTGCCTTCTTTGTCTTTGGACGATTACAAATCTTCCCAAAAGGTGCGAGTGCTTATAGAGGATCGTCCTGGAACTCTAGATCGTCTTCTCCTTTTAGACGAGTCTTGCCCCAATTGGGAAAGCGGCCAATACATAATGGCCCCCTAGACGAGCCATACTTTAGCCGTTTTTCTCGAGTTGGTAACACTCATCCTGTAGTATCAAAAAATATCTCAAAGGCATTTCTGATTTGTCCTGGTTTTTTAGACGACCTTCTCTCTTTAGCTCGTCCTATAGGCCTGTCTCATCCCCCCCTTCTTGGGCTAAGCTCGACCATGGACGAGCCATAGTCTAAGAAGGAGAACGGCCAACTTTGGCCAAGCCCTGCTGAAATTGCCAAGGACGAGCTTTAGAGACATGGTCTAACAATTTCCTAGCCGCCTTCCTTGAGGGAGCAACACTCGTCCGAAAGTAGCGATCCCTTACTAGGGTCCTTACTACTTAGCTGCCCGTATATTTGAAAATAAGTATCCTTTACCAAGGGCTTATTTCTGGTCAGCTTTCTCTTAGAGACTTTGACGTTTCTCTTACTAGAGATTTTGTCAAATTGATTGCCAATGTATGTTATCAACCTTTAGGTCGTTATACTTTTGGCCGGTCTCTTCGAGGGAGTGATGTTCGGCATAGAAATGAGTATTTTTGTTCCAAGTTATTGTCACTTTTAGACTAGTAACTGATTTAATGCCCCAAAGTGAACCAACTTGGTGAAAATAAACATGAGAAAACAGACGATAAGATAGTAGGAATTGTATTATATGAATTTTGCTTGACTAAGTGCCAAGATATATGTATACAATTCTTTTTTCTTGTCTGTGCCGTGGCACTTTGGACTTACTACAACTTTCAGCTAGATTCCTGACGATGATTGAGTTAAATGTGGTACTTCTTCAGATTATCCGAGTTCCAAGTGCGCTGTATAATCCGTCCATCCAGATCTTGGAGACGAAAGGTGCCACTACGCAGCTCTTCTATAATCAGATAAGGTCCTTCCCAATTTGGTGTTAGCTTTCCCATCTCCTTGGCTCGTCCAACAACCTCCATCTTCCTAAGAACAAGATCACCCACCTTGAGTGGTCGTCTTGTGACTCTCTTGTTAAATTCCCGAGCCATTCGCAACTTGTACAATTGCATTCTTAACAAGGCATTGCCCCGGACTTCTGGGATTTGATCCAAAGCCGTGCGCAATGCAGCCCAGTTGGCATCTTCTGTGTACAACATGACTCGTAGGGTGGGTTCTTCAATCTCAATGGGCAAGATGACTTCAGTGCCATAAACTAACATGAAGGGTGTCTCCCCTGTAGAATTTTTGGCAGTTGTTCTGATGGACCATAACACTAGCTGCAGTTCTTCAACCCATTGTCTTTTGGCATTATCCAACTTCCTTTTGATCCCATTAGATAGAATCTTGTTGAAGGACTCCACTTGCCCATTGGCCTGTGGGTGGGCAACAGCAGCAAAGTGAGCCTTGATTTCTCGTTCTGCCAACCAATCTTTCAGTTTAGGTGTTTCAAACTGAGGGCCATTATCAAAGACGATGGATTGTGGCATGCCAAAACGAGTTATAATGTTTTTCCAAATAAAGCCCTTGACGTCGTTTGTTGTTATACCTCGCATGACTTCAGCCTCTATCCATTTAGTAAAGTAGTCCACAGCTACTATTACAAACTTCTTTTGCCCAGCGGCCACCGGGAAAGGTCCTAGGATGTCCATGCCCCATTTGGCAAAAGGCAGAGGAAACAAGATAGGAGTTAGGTAGTTGGACGGCTTCTGATGCAGGTTTCCATGTTTCTGACAACTATCACACTTCTTTGCATAGACGAGGGCATCCTCCTTTAAGGTCGGCCAGTAGTATCCCGTCCTTAAAGCCTTTTCACCCAATGTTCTTCCCCCAATGTGAGATGCACAAGCTCCTTCATGGAGTTCCTTCAGAACCTCTAGACCATCTTCTCTGGTGATGCACTTGAGGAGGGGGCGGTTGAATGACTTCTTGTAAAGGGTCTCATCCCATAATTCAAACCACTTGTCTCGAGCCTTCACATACTTGGCCTCCATAGGATCTGATGGCAGCCGTCCTGTTTTCTTGTATTCTATTATGGGCTCCATCCATACTGCTCCTCGGCTAAGAAACATGATTTGCTCTTGGTCAATACTCTTTTTGCGTTTTACTTCCCAAAAAACTGTTCTTGGCGCATCACCTTCAGCCGAGCTGGCCAATTTTGAGAGAGCATCTGCTTGATGATTTTCTGACCTTGGCACTTGGTCGAGAACAAATCGTTTCAAAGGCTCCACCTCATCTTTGATCAGACGCATATATTTGCTCATCGATGCTTCTTTACATTCAAAATCTCCGTTGACTTGACTGACAACCAAGAGGGAGTCTGATTTGGCCTCAATTTCCAGGGCTCCTGCCGCCTTACACATTTTGATCCCAGCTAGAAGTGCTTCATATTCAGCTTCGTTATTAGACGCTTGGAATTGGAATCTCAGTGCATATTCAAACTTGTCTCCTTCCGGAGATTGACAAATGATTCCTGCCCCACATCCATTAGTAGTGGACGATCCATCCACCATGAGCGTCCAATGCTTCCTCCCCTCAGCTGGATCTGATATAGGCTCTATAGCTGGCCGAGTAAGCTCAACTATAAAATCTGCCAAGGCTTGCCCCTTAATGGCTTTCCTTGGTTCAAATGATATGTCGAACATGTTAAGCTCAACAGCCCACTTTAGCATTCGTCCGGCGGCTTCCATCTTCTGCAGAACTTGCTGTAAAGGTTGATCAGTGTAGACGAGTATACTGTGTGCCAAGAAATAGGGCCTTAATTTTCTGCTGGCCATGACGAGGGCCAACCCAAACTTCTCAACTGGAGTGTACCGGCTTTCCGCATCCTTGAGCACATGACTCACAAAGTATATTGGGACTTGCACGGATTCTCTTTCAGCCAGTAGAACGGCACTCACAGCCTGAGTGGACACAGCCAAATATACAAACAGCTTCTCCCCCTCGGCTGGACTGACTAACCTAGGCAGATGCCGAAGGTGATCTTTGACTTGCTGAAGTGCTTGCTCCGCCTCAGCTGTCCACTCAAACTTGGCTCTCTTCTTAATCGTGGCAAAGAAGTGATGGCACTTGTCGCCTGACTTAGACAAGAAACGTCCAAGGGCAGCCAAGCAACCCGTCAGTCTCTGAACTTCCTTTATCTTTGAAGGAGATTTCATGTCTAGAATAGCTTGAATCTTTTCAAGGTTGGCTTCTATTCCCCTCTGATCTACCAAGAGACCTAAGAACTTCCCTGACAAAACCCCAAAGACACTTTTGCTGGGGTGCAGCTTTAACTTGTATTTCCTGAGAGTTTCGAAAGTTTCTCTCAAATCACCAACATGACTCTCTTCTTTCCAGCTCTTGACTATCATATCGTCGATATATGCTTCCATGTTTCTTCCCAACTGTGGCTGAAAGACAGTATTGATCAATCTTTGAAATGTGGCCGGATCATTGCGAAGGCCAAAAGGCATCCTTAGCCAGCCATACAGGCCTTTCTCAGTAATGAAGGACGTTTTGTCCTAGTCCTCTGCCCACATGGGGATTTGATGAAAACCTGAATAAGCGTCCATGAAGCTTAACAAAGCATGGCCGGATGTGGAGTCTACTAGACGATCTAACTTAGGCAAAGGGAAACTGTCCTTAGGACAAGCCTTGTTGAGATCAGTATAGTCCACACACATCCTCCAAGTGCCATTTGGCTTTGGCACCATGACCACATTTGCTATCCATTATGGATAATAAGTTTCTTTGATGAATTTCGACTCCAATAACTTCTGAACTTCCTGGTCGACCGCCTGATTCCTAGCCGGTCCCAAATGTCTTTTCTTCTGACGAACAGGTTTTAAATTTGGATCAACATTCAGCCGATGGACGGCTATTTCTGGATCAATTCCAGGCATTTCTTCAACACAATAAGCAAACACATCTTGAAATTCTTTCAGCAAGCTGATTAAAAGACCCCTCAACTCAGGAGAGAGCGAGGACCCAATCTTCAAAGTTCTTTCTGGATGAGCCTCATCCAAACAGATATCTTCAGGGACCTCCACTGGCTCTGGACGTTCTAGTGCTAGTCCTATGATGGCCATCACTTCGTCAGACGCAGGCGGTTCTTCCTTGACGGGCTCATACTTTCTTTTCTTGCTGGGGAGATGTTCAGACGTTTTCCTTGAGGGGGCGAGGGGCGTCTGAGGACTCTCAATTGCCCTCCTAGTTTCCCTTACATTCTCGGACGCCTTCCTTTCTCCAGCAACCTTCGTCTTATCTTTCCCAATTTCAGACGTTTTCTTTTTGCCACCGATCTTCGTCTGCTCTTCATCACATGCTTTCCATGATGACGGCTTAAGGGTAGTTAGATAACATTCCCTAGCCGCCTTCTGGTCTCCATACAAGGAGTCAATCTTGCCGTCATCACACTCATACTTCATAAGCATCAAATGAGTTACTATTACAGCTTTTACGTGATTCAGCGTAGGTCGTCCAAGAATGACATTATAGGCTGTCAAATCTCAGACGACCAAGAACTTGACAAACAAAGTCCGAGAGGCATCCTTCTCTCCAACTCGGACAGGCAACGTGACTGTTCCCATCGGATGGATGACTCCTCCCCCAAACCCTATGATGGGATGGTGGACGGGAACCAAGTTCCTTTCGTCAAACCTCAATCTGGACAAACAATCAGCACTAATGATATCCGTCGAACTTCCGGTATCAATTAGAATCCTTACCCTTAGATTTGCTATCTTCATTTCCACAACCAAAGGATCATCATGGGGAGTCCTCAGCTTGCCCCGATCTTGCTCACTGACCACCACCTTTGGGAAGGGCTCAGCCTTTGTCTGATCAGCCAACAAGACTTGGCCAAGCTCCCTAAGGTAGTTTTTGCACCCTCTATTGGTTGGTCCTCCAGCAGCAAATCCTCCGGAAATTACGAGAACAACATCCTCGTCTGTGCTCTCACTCTCCTTCTTCTTAGTCTGCCAATTGTCTCTCCTCTAAAACTTCTTTCCCCCTTGGGTAAATATGAGTTCATCTTTCCTTTACGGGCTAGTTCTTCCAAAGCCCTCTTAAGGTGCTTACATGCATTGGTTTCATGGTCGCGGTCCTTGTGAAAGTGACAATACT
Source organism: Beta corolliflora (assembly GCA_947648045.1). Taxonomy (NCBI): domain Eukaryota; kingdom Viridiplantae; phylum Streptophyta; class Magnoliopsida; order Caryophyllales; family Amaranthaceae; genus Beta; species Beta corolliflora. The sequence continues at coordinate 103,711 of CANSZD010001041.1, read as the reverse complement.
TGCTCTTGTCTCTATTTCTGTAAGGAGTCTTCATCTCGGCTGGAGCTTTCAGCTCATATTGATCTTTTATCTCCATGAGAATGGAGTATTGGTCCTTGCTGAATTCGATTGGGTTGGATGAAGAAGGCTCAGATGCTTTCCTTTTGCTTCTTCTGGACGAAGTAGTGGTAGAGGCTATGGCCCAAGTCTCGACCTTTTTGGGGTTGCCCTTTTTTGGCTGGGCAACCTCTTCAGGCTTCTTAGAGTCGGGGTGCTTGGCCTCAGCACATACTTCAGTAGCATGAATAAAAGCTTCGGCTTCCTTTAAAGCCTCAGCAAGAGTATTGATTTTCTTCTTAACAAGATCGAACTTAAAACTTCCTGGCCTTAGTCCCCTGATAAAGGCGTCAAAGGCCACCCCGGCATTGAGATCTTGAATCTGAAGGGCTTCCAGATTGAATCTTTTAACAAAACTTCTAAGAGCCTCTTTCGGTCCTTGGACGACCTTCCCCAAGTGCATGCTTGTTTTTTGCTCTTGCTTATTAGCAACAAAGTGACTAGTAAATAAGAAATTGAGTTCAGTGAAATTGTTGACTGAATTGGGTGGAAGATTGTTGAACCACTTCTGAGCTACTTCCTTCAGAGTTGCTGGGAAGTTCTTACACCATGTAGCATCATCTACTCCTTGAACGTACATCTGATGTTTGTAAGCAGATAGGTGATCGTCTGGATCGGTTGTTCCATCAAAAGGCTCTATAGTAGGAAGTTTAACCTTTGGGAATGGGGGCGCCTCCATGATCCTGGCCGAGAAGGGAGTAGGCCAGTTAATCCGGAGAGCTCCCATCTATCCCTCAATGGGTACGAACTCCTTACGATATTCCTTTATCACAGGATCAGATGAAGTGTTTGCAAGGGCTGCTCGCCTATAAGCCATGGGCTGAATCACCGTCCTCTCTTGTCTTGGGTGAGCAAGAGAGAGGCTTAAACTCTGTCCTTCCGTTCTGGTCGGCAACCTCAAAGGAGGGTCCCTCAAGTACGGTGTAGACCCTGTCGCTGATCGTTGCAATGCAGCTGCCTTCTTTGCCTCTAGGTATTCTCTGGCATCTGTTTCCATTCGATGACCACTTGGACGAGCCTGATCCTGGGTCCTAACCACCAGGTTCCAGTCCATCTTCCTTCGCTGTTCACTGCCTTCTGGCTGCTTTCCTCTGGCCGTCCTCCTAGAAGGTTCCTGACGAACAAGTCGACTAGGACCTGGACGATTCTCTTGGGAACGTCCCCTTGGAGGTGCTTGATTGTTGACGACTGGCTCAGGGTTAAGACGGAAAAACAGCATGTTGCTCTTGATCTGTTCCTGGACGATTGCTGCCATCTTTGCCTGGAAGTCATTTAAGGCGTTCTCTAGATGGGCGACAGTCACTGGACGTTCAAGATTCTCTTGAATGACAGGTTGCTGGCTTGGTCCAGTAACATGGACGATCGACGGGGGTCTATCCCTTCCTCGAGGCGGTCTCTCGTGTTCTACTGTGTCTTCGACATTAACCTGAAGACTTCGGTTTCTGGCAATGTTGGACGATTGACAATCAGTCATCGTTGCGTCTTCCCACAGACGGCGCCAAATGTTTAGTCTCCTTGTCCAACAAGTAAGCTGTAGATTGAGCTTTCTTGTCTAGCAAGTAAACTAGTATCCCTTAGATGTTCTTCCTTGGAGACTTGTGCAACAAATGTCTAAATCAACCTAGTCCAAGCCTTAGCTTCACTCCCGAACCTGCAAAAAGAGACCCACCCTGGAGGTTTGGGTGGTGGTTCCCCCTCCGAAGCTTAAGTCAGATATCAGGAGTTGTAAGAGAATGTAGAGATAGAGAGAGAAAGTGAGAGAGTAGTTTTACAGAGTAACTTTGCACTGTTTGCATTGAATGATCTTTCTCCTGATTTCAGGGGTATTTATAGTGATAGCAAGATGACAGCTAACCTTAAAATCAACCCTAGAATAGAGACATCTGATTGGCTAAGGAATCACATCATGACACGTGACAGGCCATGATTTGTGAAGGATTATCAACCACTCACTAATAGCCACCTCCAAAGGTTGGGCTCTGACCAACTGTTGGGCCAGAAAGATAAAGCCTTTTCCTCCCAACTGAATCTTACACAAGGGTTAGACCTTCATCCTCTACTTCTTGGGAGAGGACACGTGTACGGCTCAGATGAGCCCAAGTGTCGTCAAAGGAACCGTAGATTTTAGGCTACAACAATTTTCCTAGTAATAATCAACCACTAATTAGATATTTAACGTTAATTTATTTATTATTAATTTTTTGAAACTTATCTGGCCTGATTGGACCTTATTAGACCTAATTGAACCTTATTGGACCTGATCGAAACTTATTGGACTTGATTGGAATTTATCTGAACTTATTAGACCTGAAACTTTTTTAAGGTGAAAAGTGTGCACCCTTAAATCATGTTTAATTCAATAGTTTTGGGTTTCATGAAACGGAATCAAATATCTACTCTAATTCTTTTTATATGGTTAAACCCTCCTTAATCCAAACAGCATTCATTGTACACCCGAATATATACCATGCACACGGTACGCTCAAGGCTATTATTGTTCAAGTGTTGCACATCTAGAGCATGTTTGGTTCAATATTTTTGGGATCTAATATGAAACGAAATTAAATTTCTACCCCCCCACCCCCCCTTTTTTTGTTCAACCTTGCTCAATCCATTAGCATTACTTGGTGGTGATGAGTTCCCTTAACTTGTTACCTTTCCTTCCTCCTCAAGTAACAAAATCGATTGGTTGGTAGGTCAATATTCTCTTTTCATTCCAATGCATGAACTAAAAAATCAATTAAGGTAACAAGTTTTGTTACCATTCCTCTCCTCTATTTTATTCCATTTTATCTTCATTCCATGACTTGAACTAAATATGTTCTTAATATTGGACTATATTTTAACTAGCTAAATTATTGTGCTAAGATTTAGAAGGCCGCATTTTTACAAATGTGGTTTATATATAAGGCTCATACGTTTGACTTCCATTGTTAACTACTTGCTTGACAAGCCACTGCATTGATACTCTTGTAATTCAACTTCTACAACAAAAATGGCGACATCAATCGAATAGATCGGAAAATCAAAGCAATAATTAGTATTAAATCTGGAAAACTAAAAATCGATGAAAATAGAATTAATCTTTTTAGGAGAGTCAAAATAAAGAAAGTCAATGAAAAGTACAAAGAAGAATAGAATAGAATGTTGGTAGAGATATAGTAGTTAGGTAAAATGGTGGTAGTTAAAATCTAATGAATGCGAAAATGTAGAGAGAGAAAATTAGGGAGGAGAAGTGACCTTGGTGAGGGAGGAGAGAGAAAATAGGGAGGAGACTGGTAGACGGTGAATTGGCGGCTATTGGTGTTGGTATCGGCGGATGAAAGCGACTGCCTATTCGTTGATTTGTCTTTATTTTTTATATGCTTCGTTTTTTTATTTTTATTTTATGTTATGTTGTCTTTGCTTTTTATTTTTTATTTTTTTATTGGCTATTTGATTCAAGGAAGAGTCAATAGTTCATTTCATATTGGGTTGTTAATTTTGATTTGTTATTGTGATAGGCTTATTCTTTTGAGTTGAATTCTGAGTTGAGCTTAGAGGTGAACAATTATGGTTCGATATGATGGCCCCATTTAATTAGTTCGATATGAAAAAGTGTGGATTTATATAGGGAAAAAAACACAAATTTTGTTCAAAACATGAGCGCGATCCAAAAATAGAATGAAAAGTTCTCTTGAGGGTTCGACATTATTTTGCAGTTTGGACACGGGATTTTATGCTTAGGCCCAACCCAAAATGATTTTTGATCACCTATAACTACACTGAACTGAAAATAAGTTCAAAAGAACGGGATCTTAATGAGCTAACATGGCTCGTAACTGATTCAAACTCGACTTGAAAATTTCCTAAGTTGAGTATAACAAATCTCGACTTGATTAATTAAAGTCATACGATATTTTACAATTGACAATTAACGATAAAGAAAACAGATTTAACAAAATCAAACAAGAATTAACCGAGGAATGACTAAGAATCCAAATGCATATATATAACAATACGGCACATTCTCGATTCGTTGTCTCATAAAACTTTTTGAGCGGATTCTTCGTCGCTTCATATTTTTGTGTGGAAGAAAATTCTTGTGATGATTTCGTAACCCCAATCCAAGCAATAAATATCAATTGTAGCCCCGCATAATTGGAGATCATCCCAAATAAAACCTTGTCTTTCGAACGACTTTAAAAAATGTTGTCTTTCGAAAGAGATCGAAAAACTTGGAATTGAAGGAGATGAATCCTTTCTTTTGAGGGAGACAATATTATAACCTAAGAAACAAACGAAAAAAATACAAACAAACAAAGATTGGGGCTTCCATTTGACTTTTTTTATTTAATTACAACACTTCCTTAAATGAAAATATTATTCACTATATTATTATATCTTTCTCCTCACATTGTCCTCACTCTTACTCCACACACACTTTTTCAATACTTCATCCGTACTAGTAATATTGCAACATTTAGACTTTTGCACTATTCATCACTCTTGTTTGACCATATAGTATGATTTTACTCCCTTTGTTTCGTAATAATCGCAACAATTTGACTTTTTTACTATTCAAAATTTACTTTGACTATACTTTTTACTAATGTATAATAAGCATATGTTGCCATGTATAATATTATCGGATTACGCTTTATGTATATTTTCATTATATACTTTTATATTTCTTAATAATATATAATTACAAATATTAATGGTCAAAGTTGTGCATTGACATGAGTATATGTTAAGAAAAATATAGTCAAGTGAGGTCATGTTAGATTCATCTTGTAATATAATTTTATAATATCAACTTTATTTAATTTTTACTCATATACTTCCTCCGTTTTTTTTGTAATCACAACGTTTGGAATTTTACACTATTCACACACTCTCTTTTGATTGTCTTTTGTGATTTATATGTTGGAAAAAATATAGTCATGTGGGATCTTGTTAGATTTGTCTCGAAATATACTTTTTTAATATCCACTTTGTATATATTTTATTAAAATATAATTTAATATATTTAAGTTATAAAATGTGCATTGGCAAGCGTGAAATCCTCAACGTTGCGATTAATAAAAAATAGAGGAAGTATAATTATAGAAATTTAGCATATAAAATGTGTTTTAGGATGCGTATTTTATCCTTTTTGTAATATACTATAATAGAGGAAATTTTTTTCTTCTTTCGCATCCCGTACTTTTACATAAATAATTTTTTCACTATCACTTTTATCATTTTTTAATTCCCTAACAAACCCGACTTAAATAATATTTTTACCAAATTCAAATCAATCACATAAATCTTGTGCCGGTCAAAGTGTTGCAATTAAAAAAAGGGAGTATCGTACTTCCTATGTTTTTCAAGTGCTCTATCTAGTTTGATTGGACATGTATATCAATGCAAAAATTTGACTAATAGCATCTTTAATTATCAGAAAATATCAATTATAATTGGTTGGAATTTATAAACTATACATTAAGGCGATTTTAACAAATGCTCGTGTGTGTGTGTGTGTATTATTTCCTCCGTTTTGTAATTGCACCATTTGGGTTGGGCACAAAGATTAAGAAAAAAAATTAAATAACGAAAATGCCTATGTGTCTGACTACAAACAAAATAAAGAGAGTAAAAGTGAGGTAACAAGGGTAAATATCACATGTGAGTAAGGGTAGGATGGGTATTTGGTATGTGAACACAAACAAAAAGCATATGAACTTTCTATCGATGGGAGATTAGTCAGCGGAAGATTTGCAGGCTAGCTCGTGCAATCCTGGGTAAGCAATTGAAAGAAGTCTTAAGTCGAGTCCGAGGCCAAGCGATAGCAAAGGGCAATAAGGGCGAGTTCTTTCTCCGAATCTGAATTGAACCCCTTGTATGGATTTATTGACGCTTACGTTGACCTTGTTTATCGTCAACTAATCTAGCTCGCGCGCGGACCGGGCCGGGCTTAGAGCGCGTGTAACTCATCACTGCCTCGTAAAGGAGTGCCTGAATCTAACCGAGGTTTGCGGTGGTGGAGGAACTGGATCGAAAAATAGAGAGATTCTAATTGTAAGATATCTAATGAAACCGTCGCTGGAATTGAGATCCATAATTTTATAGATTTTAGAATTAAAGATCCTGATGCTCTTTCAACTAATATGTTGTAGCGTAAAATACGTGTTGATAAAGAAGAAGTGTTGATTATTTAGTCATTAGTTCAAATGATAATGATTCAAATTTAGAGACAATATCAATTACATAGTTGTAGATATGTGCCTAATCAGCAATAACATTCACGACAACAGGTATAGACTTATAAGTGTGAATGAATTTGAGAAAGAGAATTAAACTCAGATCGAGTCTCTCGTTGTTCCTCAGTAGATCAATGGTAGAGCGGTTGGCTGTTAACTAATTGGTCATTAAGCACGACTTGGCGACCAGATTCTTGGTGGAAATAAATTATCAAATTTATAATGTTATAATAACGGCTCATGCTTTTTCAATGATTTTTTTATGGTTAAGCTCACGACTAAGCATGTGGCAAAGTTCCTGGAAAGAACCATCTTTCGTTCATTAGGATTCTTCTTGGTTGGAATTTCCACCTATCTTGGTAAGAATTTGATATCTTTATGTCCTCCACAACAATTTTTTTTTTCCACAAGGGGTCGTGATGTCTTTTTATGGGATTGTAGGCCTGTGTTGTTGTGCGGTGTAATCGAACGTACCCAACGCATTTAACGGTTTCAATATTGCCCATGGATTTATTAGTAATTTTTGTTTGATTGTTATTATTCTTATGAGGCTCCAGCATTTTTGTAGGCTACAATGCTACATATCTAAGGGGTTATTTTTATTTTATTTTTAATTAATGCTGTTCATTTTGATAAGAATTTCACTTCGGCCAGTCACCAAATCGAAGTTAAAAAAAGAAATTTAACTTTTGTGAAACCTCCCTCTTAAATCAATACCTAGTGATACACAATCGTTCCTTTGTGTATTCTTAGATTACGGGCTTGTTCTCCCCATCTTATTTTCAGTTCAGTTCAGTTCAATTCAGTTCAGTTCAGTTCAGTTCCTAAATTATTATCATTACTATTAATTAGTTATAATTTAGTTCAGTTCAGTTCAGTTGTTTTATGCCAAAGAGTACATGCCCTACTTAGGATATGTTCTCACCATCTGGACTAAGATGTGAAGATGTTACGGTTTGATGTTACTACGGTTTGGTCGGGTATGATTTGGTCCAATATAATGTCCTAATTTAACTTCAATTTTTTCTTAATGTGTATCTTTCAAATATATAATTTTCGCAATTTTTATTGGTGAGTGTAATTAATGTCAAAAAGATATTGATGAAAACATATAAGAAATCTATATATATATATATATAAAACCCAAGGTAAAAACATTTTATGCTGCCACATGTACTCCCCCTCCCCCACACAATTATACGAGAAATATTAAACAATAAAAATGTGAAATATTAAACAATAAAAATGTGTGTTATAAGACTCGAACCCATGACCTCTCATTTGAGATACAAATGCACTAACCAACTACTCTATTATCTCATATTGGTCATTATGGGAAAAATAATATATTTAAAGACAAGATAATTTTCTATTTATAAGACAATTAAATACAAATGTATATATTAATACTCATTAAAACAATAAAAATGTGTTATAAGACTCGAACCCATGACCTCTCATTTGAGACACAAACACACTAACCAACTACACTATTATCTCATATTGGTCTTTATGGGAAAAAGAATATATTTAAAGGCAAAATAATTTTCTACTTTTAAGACAACTAAATACAAATGTATATATTAATACTCATTAAGCTATTGTTAATAATAGCGTGTCCTACTTTTCAGCAATCTTATATTAAAAAAGAGCTCTTCAATTTTTTATAACCACCGTAATTAACACTACTACACCATTTCATTGCATCGGTTGTATTCTTACATATTAACTTACATCTAAAAAAAGATTGTATTATATTTTTTATAAGTAATATATTTATATATATGTACTCTTTTGAAGGCGAGGTTATATTGATGAATAATTCATATTATAATTTACTATGTAGAAAATTTAATAGGAACTGGAAGATCACTTCCTATGCACAATCCAATACATATAACTCTTTTTTTTCCACTTTTCACAAGTGTTTGATTCAAGACTTCAAATCCACATTGATAAATTATTAGGGGCATCGCCCGAGCCAACAACTACTTATAGTCTAATCTTGCCAAAACAAGTTTCAAAATAGGGTGAAAATAGGTTCTTGTTAGTTGTTTTCCCTCAAAAAAAGGGTTCTTGTTAGTTGTTATTAGTAAGCCTTGTTCTCCTTTTGAATCTTCTGCAGCTCGCATTATGCAGAGAAGAAAGATAGGAAGGAAAGGATCAGGTTAAATGGTTAATAGCCCCGACAAATATTCAACGACATATTTGGAACCCACAGGCCACAGCATACTTCCCTGTAAATCTGTAACCAGTCGTTTCTTTTTATTACTCTTTCTGGCAAAGTACAGTTCATAATAGATACAGAGGCCAAAGGAGGAGTATTCAAGGACCGAGTTGTAAAGAGAAATAACGACTGTACATCTATCGACAATTCTGCATGCTTAGATCACAACACAGGCGCGTATGTTACAGTGACATCTTCATCACATCTCCAGTATTACTTCCAAATTACTTGTCACCAGAAACTCAAGAGAGCATAATTATATACTTCGTATTAATTGACTTCTATACAGAACTATGGTAGCCATCCCTATAATTTTAGGGATGAAAAACAGTTCACTATCAGAAACAACCATAATGAGAAAAGACTGTAAGGTTAGTTAAGCAACTTTGAGGTCACGCATGATACCCTACCACCAGTCCACCATAGCACAAACAACTATGAAACCCGTCTCTGGATTATGTTGCCCTTGGGGCACAGCCAGGTTCCTTAAGTTGTAGACGTAATAAATGGATCATCTGATATATACCTTCTGAATTTGGGTGAGAATTGTCAAAGACAGTAAATTCATGAACCTCACCATCCATGTCAAGAGTACTAGCCCCAGAAGGTTTTTGCACTCCTATACTCTTCATAGTTCTTCTAACATTTGCAACATTACCCCAATCACCCGTAGCAGCATAAATATTAGACAATATAGAGAAATTTCCGGCTTCTATTGGATCAACTTTAACCAAATGCTGAAAACCTCCTGAGCGATTTCCACAGGATAATGCAACTGGCATGCTCCTAAGAGTGTACCCCAAATGACAGCATTTGGTTCCATTGGCATGTTTTGCACAACCTCCAAAGCTTCCTTTAAACGCCCACCCCGGCCTAATAGATCAATCAAGCAGCCATAATGCTCTATTTGGGGGACAATATCATAATCCCTTTCCATTGAATAAAAATACTCAAGACCCTTGTCAACAAAACCCATGTGAATGCAAGCACATAAGATACCAATGAAAGTGAATTTATCAAGTCGAAAACCAGTTTGTTTCATCCTAGAGAAAAGCTTAAGCGCTGTCACTCCATCTCCATGTATAGCTAAACCTTGGATAATGGTGTTCCAGGAAACTAAATCTCTTTCAGACATCTCCTGGAATACAGCTAATGCTTTTTCTACACACCAACAATTGGCATACATATCAATTAATGCATTATTCACTGCGACGCTACATCTAAAACCAGCTGCCACAATCGAGGAACGAATTCTCTTCCCAAGTGTGAGCAAACCAGACTCAGCACAAGCAGCTAGGATACTAATAATGGTCCCATCATCAAGCTTCAATCCTAAACTTTCCATTTCATTATACAAAGAAATAGCCTCCTTTGTGAATCCTTTTCCAGCATACCAAGAAATTATTATTGTCCAAGACACCAAATTCTTAACAGGCATCTTATCAAAGAATAACCTAGCCATGTCCAAATCCTCTGCTTTCATATAACCCGAAACCATGGTAGACCAAGATACAACATTTCTCTCAGGCATCTTCTCAAACAATTGAAACGCAACATCCATGTCTTTTGCTTAAACATATCCATCTAACATGATATTCCAGCTCACAGCATCTCTCTCAGGCATTTCATCAAACAGTTGGCGTGCACCTTTTAACTTACTCCCTTTAACCAACCCACTAATCATTGAATTCCAAGATACAGTATCTCTATCCTCCATGAGCATAAACAACTTCCTAGCAGAACTAACACCGATTACCCCACACTTACAGTAACTATCAATCAACGAATTGGGTACAAAAATATCACCAAAAAAACCTAATTTTATCATCTGGGTATGAATCATTTGAACCAATTACAATGAACAGGATCCTAATATAAAGCATATGCTACTAGTTTATATAAAACATGAGTAGCAAGGGATAACCTAATGGTGTTGGCACTCCCTTCAAATTTCCCCCTAACCGGGATTTCAACTTATCTTTAAAAACAATGTTTATACATAAGAGGACAACGATATAAGGAGAATATTTAACAATTTTGTTCAAGATCATATGATTATATATATCTATAGGTTTATTTATAACGAAAAAAGAACAATTGATTGATATAACAAAAAACATGTTGTTAGTTAAATCCAAACATATGTCATCAATATAAAAATAACATCTATCTTTTTTGTTTTTTTGAGGGGACATCTATCTTTTCTTTAAAAAGTGTTCTTTGAATAGATTTTGTATGCTCTTTCGGTATATGTTCTTTTTTATTATCATTACATGTTCTTTCATTATTACCTAAATTCTTATTATAAACGAATCTTAGACATGAACAATATCTTCTTTTTACCATAAACAATATGTTTTTTAACCTAAAATATGTGTTCTTTTATTTTTAATTGTATGTTAATATACTATGTGTTCTTTTTAAAAACAAAAAACTAATTAAGCTATATTTTTTTTTATTATTATTAAAAGTTGTGCATAGTAATAAAATGATAGTAATAGCAATACTAGTAATGAAACACAAAGTAATAATAATATTAGTAATAATATGTTTTATAAAAGATGAGTTCAGATCAGATCAGTTAAGTTCAGATCAGATAAGTTCATATCAGTAAAAATAAGGTGAACTAAACGATATAGTTGAAAATTTTTAAATAGTGCATCCATCTAATCCAAATGAGAACAAAATACTCATGAATGTACCATGCTCCCGGTTATATATAACAATCTCTCATATTTAATTGATATACTCCGAAATGTTTTGTTCAACATTTATGTATATTGCAATAGAAAATTGGTGTGCATCTATATTTATAATGCTTCCTCCTCTATCTCATTACCAAAAAAAAAAAAAATTATTGCAAAAAAAAAAAGAAATTTTCATATTTGAAACAGAGAGATTAGTCAAGTTGAAAAAAACCACTAACCACACCCTATAATTGATTTCCGAGCTATAAATGACACTAGAATATCAATTCTAAAAGAAAAGAAATACAACATTCGAATCAGATGCTTTTGAATATTGTGAACTAGGTGATATCGAAGGATTGGGGCCTCTCTCCAATTTTTACTATCTTTTATGATATTAGGAACTATAGAGCATGGTTTAATAGTTGTACTTTGCTTCATCTTCCATCTTTGTTTCTCTCACTAGGAGATTTTCTCTCGCTTCTCTCTAGGAAAAGCGAAGCTTCCTCACTGAACGTGAGATCTCACTTTTTCCTGAAATCCTGAAACATTCCCCCTGGCCCAGCCGCCTTACCAGTCGCTTACGTCATGTTCTTACCGAATCCCAAAGTTTCTTTGCAGCTTTTTGGCTTCTCAACCTTCATCTAACCTCCGGTGAAGCCAGATGGCTAACATGCGATTATGTTCCAGGTTTATTCAGCAAACCTACATCTATTAACCTAGCTCAGATGTTCTATTTATTGTACTAAATCGCCTTTATTCGTATAATTCCAACAAGAACCTTTCCTATCTTTGCTCCACATCTCTCTCCTGAACTCTTTTTCATCATATCATTCCAAGAACATGCAAACTCCAAGTCCAAACCACCAAAACCATCATAACCCCCCCTCCCATAATGAACCCAGAAACCATCATCCTAGGATGGGAGTTTTAATTCAAAATCCTCCAAACTATGATTTCTTTCCCTTTATCAATTGGAGTAGGGCAGTGGTAGGGTTTTTTTGTGATGCGTCCCCGCCACCAGAGCACCATATTAGGAGCATCGTAGAAAACAATTGGGAAACTAGAGAACCCATACATATCCGCAGGACGGGCTGTTATTACATTTTTGAATTCATGGATCAGCGTGATAGGGAGGCCCTTTTACTCCAAAATACGGCCATAATGGATGGGAAAGTCATAATTTTTCGGCCTACATCTGAGTATCAAGTTCCGGGCAATATTAGCTTTAACATGGCTCACATTTGGGTCCGCGTCCATGATTTACCATGGAAATATTTGGATGCTGAATGGACAATCAGAATTCTGAGCCATGTAGGGTATATTGATACAATCGACCACCAGGGGCCAGGCATCCCTTTCCAACCTTATCTTTGTGCCCGCTTCGTGATCGACCTCTCTCAACCCTTGATTCCAGGATGTTATCTTCCATTACAAGGAGATCGAGTGATTTGGGTGTTTTTTCGATACGAGGGCATCTATAAATTTTGTAAAGGCTGCGGACGAGTGGGGCATAATACTGGTCGGTGCAACTTGTCGGCGTATGAAGCAAGACGACTAGTTCATCACAGGCTTCAAGCTTTCGAGGCAAGTGGAATGATGGTTCTGCATGGGTCAGGAGAAGCTCCTCTTTACACAAATCTCATTCGTGGTTTGAATGACAGGTATGCTAACCGCAATACGCGTATTGATCTTCGTGAAGTTTTACCCAATTTAAATCAACCCCATCACGATCCATACTTATTTCCCTTTCGAAGGGATAATGGTTCTGACCCACCATCTTCCCCGTCCGATTATGAGGAGGAATCTTACCACCCACGTTCATATAGTTCACCTCAAAGTCAAAATTCTGCCATGCACACAAATCCACCATCGGATTTTTCTAATTACTCAAATACCCAACTTACTCCGGCCAGACTTCATGAATTACACCCATCACTGGGCCGGTGTTTTGGGTTTACCCTAGATTCCACAGCTCAAATAGTTCCATCAAACCCTAACCCTAACTACTCTCAGCCCCAGGACCCCACAGAAATGGTTGGCAGTATAAATCCAAGCGACGAGGAGGCCCAAAGCCGACGAGTTGAACCAGATCAGGCCTAAAGAAGAAATTTGTTCCAGTCACTTGGTATCTCAGCCTGGGCCAGCTTTTGGGATATGCTATCCATCTACTCTTTCTCCTCTGGATCCAAATAGTACAAATGAAAGGCTAGGGGTTAATGAAGGGCCTCGGACCACTAATACAGCTGGCACTTTGCAGGATTTAGTTGCTCAAGGGTGGACCGCTCCCCGGCCACCTGGGCCTGATGAGCCTGGCCTAAGTAATAGGGTCACTCGTCCGCATAATCCAGGTATTCTCGAACCTCTTTCTTTTCATTCGGGCCCACAACTCCCTCATAACATTTTAAGGGGCCAGACTGAACAACACATCATGTTTAGTACTGGGCCACATAATGATATTACTATGCCTGTGATTAATGAAAGGTTTCGGATCTCCCCCCCTTTGGTTTCTGATCCCCTAAACCCACTATTACAACTTATCCCTCCGACTCCTGGGCTGGACCCACATGGACCAGACCCACTCCGAGACGGGCCTATTCACATGCTTACAGACACCAGATCATCTTCAGAAGAATCCTTTCATTCCTCTACTCCAGTAACGGAAACTGATCAAGATCGAATGGAGCAGGTTCTCTCTTTGCAATGTGTTTCTGTGGCTTTCAATGGTAAGGATAAAAGGACTGTAGCTATTCATAGAAGTCAATCTCTGAGCACTAGTTTGGATGACACTCATAGTATTAGTGAAGGTAAAAAGGAAAGGAAACGACGCCGTCTTGAGGCATGGGAGAGCAAGGGTGCTTTTATGTTATGGAACAAGGATAACAATCACTCCTTCAAATCAAAAGCTCTTTCAGTTACAGATATGGCCGAAATCATGGGAGTTATTCCCGGTGAGGAAATAATGGCTCGGCTTCGACGGAAAAGAGGGGCACGCCATTCAGTTTTACCATGGTTTGGCTCCTGGTCTACGAAGCGTAACAAATCTGAAGCTTCTACACCATCTCGGGTTAATGAAGCAGATTCGAGTACCAAGGCAGAAACCATGGATTTCCATTTCTCTCTCCAACTTAGCATCAATGAATCTAATGATAGGGCTGTGGCTGACCCAGATCAGTCACCGTCAGAGATATGAATCTAATGCCGTGGAATTATTGGGGAATTAGCACTAGTGACAGCTCGACAATATCCTATCTTTTCTGGCTGGTTAATACTTATCGACCTACGTTTTTGTTTTTGCAAGAAACCAAATCTGATGTAGTTCATGTACAAAAACTACTTAGCTCCACTAGGCCTAGTAAAGTATATGGCGTGGATGTAGAAGGCTCGAGAGGAGGTTTGGCTGTGTTTTGTTGGGGCCTGTTTGATTTTGATGTAATTAGCAAAACTAGGCACTATCTTTTCTGTAAAATAGCAATCGGCAATGGTCATCAATCTCTTTTAACCGCGTGAAACATCGTCAATCTCTCAACCGGATTTACCTGTTAAAAAATCCACAAGGGGAATGGATAGATGATCAAATGGAGATCAAAGAGGCCATTGTGTCACATTTTGCAGGTATCTTTGCTAACCCCCAAAGTACAGTTACTTATGATAATCCACATCATGCAGAGGATATTGATCTCATTTTACGAGAGCTCAGTTTACCAAAGATCACAGATTCGCAATTACAAATGCTCATGAATCCCTTCTCTTTGGATGAAATCTACAAGGCAATGACAGATATAGATGGAAATAAATCATCAGGCACAGATGGTTATTCTTCGGAATTTTTCAAAAGTTTTTGGCCTTCTATTGGCCCATCCATCATTGAGGCAGTAAATAGATTCTTCTCTACTGGGTACTTGCTAAAAGAATGGAATCAAACGCTCCTAGTACTAATTCCAAAAGTTCATCCACCAGAAGAAGTGAATCATCTCCGGCCTATAAGCCTCTGCAATGCTATTTATAAATGTGTTTCCAAATGCATGGTTAACAGGATGAAGCCACTGCTCCCCCAGCTAATCTCCAGTTATCAGAATGCTTTTGGGCCGGGACGCCACATGGATGATAATATTATGATGAGCCACGAATTAATTCATGTTATCAACAAACGGCGAGGCCCTACTTACATCTCGCTGTGCTTAAATTGGATATGAACAAAGCTTATGACCGAGTAAGTTGGCTTTTCATTTTGAAAATATTAACAGCTTACGGGTTTCCCCCACACTGGGTTCAACTATTCCACCAATGCATCTCAACAGTATCATATCGCATTATTGTTAATGGTTATACTACAGATCCGATTTTACCTAATTGCGGTCTACGTCAGGGCGACCCCTTATCCCCCTATCTCTTCCTATTCTGTATGGATATTCTCTCCCGTATGCTATCTATTGCAACGGATATCAAGTTGTTCCAAGGCATCCAGACTCGTCGGGGGGGCCCAAAGATTTCACATCTATATTTTGCGGACGATGCGATTTTTTTCTTCAGAGTTAACACAGAATCATGTACCGCGGTAAATAACATCATTAATAGGTTCTGCAATATTTCCGGGCAAATGTTGAATCTTCAGAAATCCTACATAAAATTCAGCCCAAACATTTCAGCTAAAGCTCAAGATCGGTATAAGGCGGCTCTGAGAATAGAACTTCAGGACAACATGGGTACATACCTCGGAGTTCCAATTGATATCCAAGACAACAAGGTAAAACATTTTACCTACTTGCTAGATAAGATCTCCGCAAAAATCTCAAGTTGGAGCCAACATTCTTTATCGCAGCCAAGCAAAATGATCATCATTAATTCGATCCTAATAGCTTCCCTTAACCACATTCTAGCTATCTTTCAAATTCCGACTACCATTACAAATAAACTAGATGCTATGCTGGCAAGGTTTTTTTGGGGCAAGCCACAGGCTAGAGGCATTCACTGGCAAAAGAGGGATATCATTCAATTACCTAAAGGTCTAGGTGGATTAGGCATTCGGGGTATCAAAGCTTTTAATCACAGTCTGTTGATGAAAAAGGTCTGGCGCATCCATAATAACTCGCAACTTCTTCTCTCCAAGGTTTTTGCTAAACATAATAATCACCTCCCTCGGATATATGCTTCAAGTTTCTCTAGGTCTTGGGGGAGAAAAGGTCTGCTTGCAGCGGAAGCAACTCTGCTTGCTAATGGCTCGATCAAAATAGGCAATGGCTCTCACACTTAAGCTGGTACTGGGAACTGGGCTTCAGGCCATACCCCTACTTTTAAAGATAATGTTCCTTTACAAGAGGTGCGGCGCATTACTGTTAAAGATTTGATTCTTCCAGGACAACGTTGGAATATCCCCAAAATTCATAATCTTTTCACAATCGACAGTGCGAGATTTATAAAGGGGACTGAACTACCAAAGGATCAAGATTCTATGGATATTCGGTACTGGAGCTCTACCACTTCTGGGGAGTACACTACAAAGTCAGGTTATACGAAATTATACTTCTGGGGAGTACTTCTGGGGAGTACACTACAAAGTCAGCTCTTTTTATCTCAAACTCAAAACCAAACTTCCAGCATGACGAACCCAAGGTATACGAAATTATTTCGTATTATATAGGGATCGAGCATCATGCCAAAATGGAAATTGTTCCTTTGGAAATTGTGGCACAATAGCATAGCCACCACGCACAACCTCGCTCATCGGAAAATTACTTTATCGGATATATGCCCCATCTGTTCTCAGGCAAAGGAAGACCTTCAACATCTTTTCCGTAATTGTGCGATAGCGAAAGGGACTTGGATTACTAGCATTTTGACAATCAATTCTACTGATAATGGGCACATCCCATTCAAGGATTGGCTTACTAATTGGTTGCTTTATTTTCGGAAAGAGGATGGTCCGGAAGGAATACAGTTTAATGTGTTTATTGCCATTCTATGGAGCATTTGGGGAGGCCAAACGATCATATTTTTCAAAATCAGCAAATGGATATCAATGCTGTGCATATACGCGTTGAAACGACCCTCAAGCAAAATTAAATTTTCAATGCTACGGAAGAAGGTAGGGTGCAGGATCAATTATCTCCTACTTTTCCACCTGGTTTTTTGATAGCCAATATTGGACAAACACGTCACGCAACCCCTGACATCTGCATCCAGACAAATGGATCTTGGAACAAGAATACTAAGCTCGGCAGTGCAGCCTGGATTGCAAACAATCCGATGGAGTTACAAGGAAAAGGTCACGCAAAAGTGGAACATGCTAGCTCTGCCCTTCTCACGGAAGTCAGAGCTTGTGTTTATGCAATGCGTTGGGCTTTTCAAAATGGTTATCGCTGCATCGCTATTAACACAGATTCCTCCACTCTTGTGTCTTGCCTAAACGCTACCAACACGCGGGAAATAGCGGTGTGCAAAACTATCCAGGAAATAAAGACTCTAGCCACCTATTTCACATGGTGTACTGTTACAAAAGTGTCACGTCACCAAGTCGGGCTTGCTCATCAGCTTGCCACTTCCAGCCGACATTCTAGATCGTCATTCTCTAGTATTTAGTTTATTGTACTTTTTCGTGATGTCAAAAAAAAAATAGTTGTACTTTTTCTCATGTTAAGCGTTCATGTAATACCGTCGCTCATCTAATTGCTAGATAGGATACGGGCGTTTCTATAGAATATGTACGTATCGACTCTTTCCCCCCAAAGCATCTCTACATTGGCGGAGCTTGACATTACTTAATTAATAAATTGCTCAGCTCCTTTGTTTAAAAAAAAAAAAAAGCCATTTATATGAGGTGACTTCAATTGACATGGCGCCCTAAACAAGATACAAGCCATGGCTCACGAAAACTAGTGAACACCTACAGTTAGAACGACGGACATGTTTTAGAAATATATTTCTATCCTTCAACTACTTCCAATTTAGTTCAATAATCAAGAAGACAAGACCAACAACTGCACTCGCACATAATGCACCAATTCATAAAATCTATCAACATACCCTAACTAGTTTGTTTTAAATGGGCAAAATATATTAAAAATTCCAGAACAAAAATCTGTTTTAAGGGAACAGTGTATAATTTGGTTTCCTCAATTAGTCCTGGTGGTCGAGTCGAGATGGCATCCACAACTTGTTAATGGGTACGTCTGTGGTTGTTATATCCATCAAGCTTATACCCTTGGAAGCTAATTCATCTCTGATTTGGTCACTTTTATCATAATCCTTGTTTTTCCTCACTGTGCGCTTTTCTTCAATCAGACTAAGCAGTTCTTCTTCAGTCATTTGAGCTCTGATTAAAGCTTTTTCCTTCAACTGCAACAAAACCTGCTTCAAAAGCAACCATATTGAAAATCTGCAGCAGGCTAAAGAGGGGGAAAAAAGTCGTATAAATATGAAAAATGTCATACGTACCTCAGAATAAAGTTGCGGAGAGAGCAACCCAAGAACATCTAAAATCTTCCTGACTGCCTCCTCCAACTCAATAAGAGACTGGGCAGCTAACATTTTTTCTTTACCTTTCATTTTCTGAAATCAGAAAATTAAATTTTACATCTATAAATCACACAGGGAGTTATTAAATATAGCATTAGATATGCGATTCAACAAAAAAAAAAAGCCGAAACAAAAGGGAGCAGAATGTATGTATAGCCAACAATTACCTCTAATTTGCTGTTAATAGACTTCACTAGGACATGAAGACAGCCGTTCAATACTTCAGCTGTGTGCAAATCATCGGACATTTTGCACCAAAAATCTTTCATTTGACCCGAAGCCTCAGACTGTCCACTTGAGCTTGAATGCTGACGCTCAATGTTTCCATCATCAAATGACAATAAAGCTTCTCTACAGTTTTGCAAAGCCTGGACATCAAAAGAAAGTAGTATATAACAGTATCAATTGATGCATGCAATGCGCACGACCATTTTTTAAAACATATATCGTTTAATATTCAAGCAAAATGCAACCTTGAACAATATCCAATTATTGAAAAAAAAATTTAAAAATTCTGAATAAGGATAATATTGACATTTATGAGGAAAAAAATCCTAACAGTGAAAGTAGTCGTCACCAAATGCACATCAATGTCAACATATGTCGTATTAATCCACAGCTCTCTCCCTCCGCCCTTCCCCCTCGAACCCTCGCTCTCTTGATAAAATTAAGCGTCCTTAGTAGTAAGTTGACTTCATGCTAACTAGACTACAAAATCCCTTGGTAATAACGCTACTTTAGAGTACCACACCAGAGAGCAAAAATCTACAGTGTAGTTTACAAGGATAACACAAGCAGTACAGAAAACTAATAATTCAAAGATTTAAAAGCACTAAAGCTTGCCTCATAAATACGAAAAACTTTTCCCGATGTAGAGTCTATTAGCGGCAATGAAAAATTGGCGGGAGATTTGTAGTGCATACTCAGCAAGAAGTACCTCAAAGCCAAAGGATGGTATTGTTTGGTAACCTATATTTGAGAAGAGGAGAGCTGTATAAGAGCGATAACAAGACAGTCAAACATGCAAACACCTCATAATGAGAGCCACGAATAGCAGCAAACAAATTATGCTACATCATACCGCACGAATTGTATAGAAGTTCCAACTGACTTGGACATTTTCTCTTCATTAATAGTCACAAACCCATTATGCACCCAGTAACCAATGTGGGACTCTTCACAAGCAGCACAGCTCTGCGCCAGCTCATTTTCATGATGAGGAAAGATCAAATCCATTCCACCACCATGAATGTCAAAAGAGGATGTCAGATAATGAGCACTCATTGCACTGCATTCTATGTGCCATCCAGGTCTTCCAGGACCCCACGGGCTATTCCAACTTGGCTCACCAAGTTTTGCAGCCTGCAAATAGATCAATTTCATGAAACCTAGTATTAGCAAATTTGCAATGACTTGCCTCCAGTGGTGGTAGGGGTGATATGATGTACCTTCCATAAGGCAAAATCAGCAGGATGTTGCTTTCTAACATTTAATGAAACCCTTTCACCTGCTCTATTATCATCAGCCTTGCGTCTAGACAACTGCCCATATTTTGGAAACTTATTGGCAGCAAAGTAAACATCTCTGTCCAAGGGATATGCATAGCCTTTCTCAATGATCGGCAATGAATCCAATAATAAATACAAATATAAAGAAAAGAAATTGACAAAATTCGTAACAACGTAGCAAACGATTAAGCCAGAAAACGCCAATCATATAGGGAAAACCTAACACAATTCTTAAGACAGTATAAACTATGACTCCTAACTTCTAAAGTAGATGATATAAGGGTGTTCTTGAATGATGCATTGAGGAGCTTTTCATGCAAGTCATTATGAATTTCCTCACCTTGCACCAAAACCTTGCACCAAAATTTTGGTGCTTTCGAATACATTGCAACACATCAGCAAATCAGCAATACTCATTTTGGTAAACAAAACAACCGTTACAAAGCAGGTCTTAAGTGACCAGTAACGTATTGTGTAAAAGAAAAAGAAAAAAAGACCAGCAACGACACAATCTGACTAATACACAGCATTCACACAAATCACAAATGCAAAAATTATCCAGACAACTTTCCAGTGCTTAGAATTTAGTTAACTAGCACAAAGACCGAAAAAATAATGATTCTCACCTTGGTTATCATTTGTATAATCTGATCCATGTGATCAGAAACACGTGGTTGATGAGTAGGAGGCAGGCATTGCAGATCATTCATATCCTTAAGGAACTCTTCACAAAAATGATTGCTAAGCCTTAAGGGATCACCCAGTGGATCATCTGGGTTATTCTCTTCAAGATCTTTCGCTTTTCGAATTATCTAATGAGTTCCAGACAATAGAACCATTAACAGAATAACAGATGCAGTAAAAATATGGAATAGGCATAACTTAATAGAGCCATGTATAATGAAGAAAGCATGTTCAAGTTCAAGGATGACATCATTTAAGGAACATCATTTGAAATCTTATTTTAGACACAAGAAATAAATCAATGAGCCACCTCAGTCTACACAGCACTTGCAATATTATCAACAAGATCAGCCAAACGTAGGTCCAAGGCCTAAAGCCTAAAATTGTTGAAGCAACCCTTCGTTATCTTGAACTTAACAAATTTCACGCTTCATTAGCTCCCAAAAAAAAAATTAAGAAGAGACATCCTGTAGTCCTATAGGTTCTTTACATTATACAAACTTGTCATTACATATCAGTAAGGTCAACACCTTTTTTTTTTAAAAAAAAGCCAATAAATCATTTCTTCATTATATTTTGTTTGAATTTAATATATCTTTCTATATAGCATTCTCTAAATATAGAAAATTCGACATCTAATTAATTGATAATTCATATGCTGGCCTTATTTCATTAATTCGATGGCTAACCCATCATTAACAAGTGAGATTACTAACCATCCCCTAGCTTAGTTAAGGTTTGGATTTATTTTGGCCCTTAAGAGTCAAATTTGATGTCAAAATCCGCAAAAAACGAACAATAATGCTTTATTTTGCATGCCTCGATTTGTGGGTCTCAATTAAGGACTGGGGGTCATTTCGGGCGTTAAGATTCAAATTTGAGGTTGAAAATGACAAAAAAGGACTGATGCATCCTAAGGTTCTCTTTAACTAGGGTAGATTAGTAATTGCACTTGTAAATGATGGGCAAGCCAACAATATAATAAATTAAGGCCACTACGTGAATTATCAATTAGTTGGAGGGTCACTATGTATAATACCAAAATTCAATGGGCACCATGTGAAATTTTTGATACTTAGAGGTCACCAAATGGAATTTCCCATTAATATATTCCTTGTAGTTGTAAATTTGTACTCAAATAAAGAAAAAAGATTGAGATTTTGTTTTTTTTTTTTGGCAACAAGAACAAACAGCACAAAGAACCGAAAGAACCCTAGGAAGGAATCAAGTCTCCCTTTCTTGCCTTAACGGCTAGGATATGAGCTTGATTCACTTCATGCCTACTTACTTTTATTATTTCAATGTATTGGAAGTTCTTACTTTTCAAAATGATGTCCTGAACTAAACTAGCAATGATGAAAGGAGCTGATCCTCTTAGAAGCGACTGAAGGAGCTCAGACGAATCGGTAGCAATGCTAATGGAACTAAACCCAACTGAGTGTGCTTCAATGATACCTTTAAGCAATGCATAAGCCTCAGCTTGAAGAGCGGAGGAAGCAAAGATCTTTTTGCCTCCTTCCAGAACCTTTATCCCATTGATAAAACCAACCCATCCAATTCCTGCTGAATTCATGATATTCTTCTTTTCTCCCTTTTTCCAAGCCCCGTCAACCATTATACGGCACATCGACCCATGACAAACACCAAGTTTAAAGCACAACGAATTGGGGGGTGACTTGATCTTCTGCTGCGCTTGTTGAAAATCATCAGCCTTTTTACTTCTTTGGTCTTCATCCTTTAAGTGTTGTTGCATTGCAATTAAAATCTCAGTGGGGCTAGGATCAGACCTCCTGAAAACTATATTGTTTCTATGAAGCCAGATTGACCATAGAGTGGCAATAAACTCCTTTCCTCGAGCGGAATTGCACCCATCTTCCTTCCAAAAAAATCTCAAGAAGTTCTTAATCCATTCCTCAAAAGGAATTGAGATTTTGTTACTTGCATACATTAATATTATCATACATATATAAGTTGTAACGTATCATCCAATTACTCTAGTCTCTAGATGCAAGCAGAGTCCACATAATAGAAACTACAACAACAATAAGGTCATCCAAAGTATATATCAATGCTATGAGATATTACCTAAAAAACCTAGCTATGATATAGATATACCTAATAAATTCTAACCTTGTCATCAACATCAGTAAAATTCCGAACATACGTTACAGCATAGCCCAATTCCTTCAAGTACCTAGAACATACATTATATATAAAAAAAACATTAAATTAAATTTTGGTATATTTATTCGACAAACCATAAATATGAAACTATGAATCATATCACAAACATGAGGAGAAAAAAGAACTACTAAGTACGAAGGACAAAATTAGACAAACCAATGGATAGACGACTTTTGAAAAAAAAGCACCACAAAAGCATACATGCAAAATGCAACTAGAAACATCATATGTGCTAGCTGATAGGTGAATATTGGAGTATGACAAAAACTAGACAAAGGCAAAATTTGATGGTTAAACTTAGGGGTTCTGGAGTGGATCTTGATGATCAAATGAAAAGTAACCAATAGACAATATATTGAACTACCTAATCAAACTTATGATGGGTAAGCATCAATAATCTTATTCACTTGAAAAAAAAAATTAAGGGTGTATGCATAAAGGCTAAAGCGAGCTAAATTCCACGAAGAAAAATACAATTTTACTAATCACCAAAATGTCACTAAATTTAGGTCCATTGATTGAAAATGCCAATCAAAGGTGGGATTGTTAAGGTATAACTCAAAGGTGGGACTGATAGTTTCTGATCGCCCAAAGGTAGGATTATTAAAATCCATTTTTCCTAACAAAAAAATCCATTTTCACAAAGGCAAAGTCAATTAATAGTAAAATTATAAATTAACATTAATCAACACTTTAAAACAGATTCTAACTACTAGACAGAACCAAAACAAAGAATCAATGAATAATTCAGGAAAGCAAATTGTAAGAGAAACACGGATGTGAATGAATTGCAACCTTGAACCAGAATTAAACTGTCAAAAGACAAAGACTTGGCTTTCCAGATTAGAAGAATCACCAAAACACAATGATTTGTAATGTCAACGTACAAAATTCCACAAACTAGTAGAAAGAGAATATACCTGTAAAGGACATCAAAAGCAACATATGCACGAGCATGGCCAATGTGGCTGAAATCATAGTCAGTAACACCACAAACGTACATGCTAACCTTGTTTGGAACCTTTGTAACAAAAAGTTCTTTCTCTTTTGTCAAGCTGTTATATATATTTAGGGCAGGCTGATGTCCCTGAGCCTGAGCCTAGCAGGAAGGAGAAAACCATATTCTGACATATTTAAGGGTTTCTACTCTTGCAACACATTTAAATTAGCAACCAAATTTGACTTGAATAATCAAATAATCAAAAGAGGCTTGAAAAAATTGACTGAATCCAAAATTCACGCAACCCAGATTGCTCGTTACCATCTTTTATAACTTTAATATTTATAACAAAATAGTTTCACATCATTTAACCATTAATTAATTAAAAAATTTACAACTTGAATAAAAAATCTGACAACTTCAATAGATAAATTACAACTTCAATCAATAATTACCCATAAATATTAACAATTTTAATCAACAATTTCACAATTTCAAATCTTTAATCAACAAATTAACAACTTTAATTAATAAAGTAATGAACAATTTCACAGCTTCAATCAACAATATTACAACTGAACAATAAAAAAAATAAAAATCAAACCTGACAGCCGGGTCTTTGAGAGTGAGGAGAGAGAAATAAGTTAGGTTTCTTTGTTTACTCTTTTGGAATCTATATCTTCTTTATCTCTATCTCTCTCTAATGAATCGTTTCCCAATCTAGTGTTAGAAATTAAACAAATTACCAATTTAGTGCTTGCTCAAAACTTATTCCATAATCTAGTGTCCATGTAGGCTTGGAATTACAAAGCTCGTATTTTTAGTTTAACAACACTCCAACCCTCCTTACCATCTTGTGAATTGAAGAAAATAAAAACTTGCTAGTTGCTACTCCTCCCTTCATCTCTAGTTTCCCACGACAGTTTGAATTTTTTTTAAAAAGAATTTTCCCTCCAAAGACGAAAAAAAAAGAATGAATAATGTTGCTCATATAGATATAGGACCAAAATTACAGGCAATCTTCACATTACTAATTTAATCATGTTTATTGTCAAAATTGAGGCAAAAACATAGAAGTCTGTAATTGACTGTTATGTAGAGTTTCATCTTCAATATTCATTTGATTGATAAAAAATTGGTCATTATAAAGCATCCGTGTGAATGACCCAGTTAATGGGTAATTTGAGTTTTCCATTTCTGCAAATGATAAAAGGAATTGGGTGTATGAATACTAGTGGCATACAAAGATAAATCAAATTCAAATTGACTTTTTTTTAATAATTTGTAATATGAGTTCTTCAGCTATATTAAAAAACAAGGACTATCAAAAGAAGCATCTTTTGTCCTCTAAAATAAGTTCAGTTGGTGCGGCACAGAGCAAGAGAAACGCAAGTAATCAAAATCCAATTGACTTTGCAAGATAAAAAAATAAGTAATTTATGTTTCCTAAACTCAATTAAAGAATCAATTCGAGCACAATCAAACTTAACCATACCAATGTTTTCAAGAATTAATTGAAAAATTAGGGCATGAGTTTTTTCAATATTTCGGAAAGCGTGGAAAATGTGCAAGTAACCTTGAGGGGAGGCGCTGCGATGAGATGAGGAGATGCGCCACTGCGGACTGCGGTGGCGTCCGCAGTGGCCGGTGGGTGGTGCGGTGAGAGGTATGGCGTGAACTGTGGTGGGTGTTGCTATAGAGGAGTTTGGAAGGTAAGTGTCGTGAAAAGTGAAATCAGAGTTTTCTTTTTTTTTTTTACTGGAGAGAGAAAGGTAGAGAGAGGGGAGTGAAAAAAAAAGTTCGGGATTCCAATCCTACGTGGACACCAGAGTAAGGAATTAATTTTAGACAAGCACTAGATTTAGAATTGGGAAATTCTACATGGTGGCCTCATACTTTGGATTTTCCTACTTGGTGGCAAGCCAAAAAAAAATTTATACCAAGTGACCTCCTACTTTGGCTAATTATACTTAGTGGCCTTAATTCACCTAAAACCTAGCTAACCCATTATTTAAAGTAAATTTACTAACCTACCCCCTAGTTAATTACCCTAATTTAAAACACCCCATCCCTCTTCCCTCAACTGAAATAAATTTAGGAGTTTGTAGTATAAGCTAGAGGCCAAACTCCAAAGCCAACTTATCCATCAAGCAAACAATGCCCACAAATAACTACACATCTATGAGTCCCGCTGATAAGAGGTTTTTAGTGTGTCGTTAAGGCACTAAAAATCGCTTCTCAAACAATATTTATAAAACCTAACGAGCAACTACTAAGAACGTAGTAAAGGCAAGTCAAGGGTCGATCCACAGGGAAAATGGGATTAATTAAAGTCTAACAAGTTTAGATTACCCAATTGAAAGGTTTTTGGGGTTTTTAAGTGATTTTTATAAGAACTACGACTAACTAATATCAAAGAACTAGCAAATAATATGTGATGAAAATATGAATAAGGAAAACACTAGAGTTAAGGTTACTAGTATGGATCAAAGCGGACAACGATTATTAATGCAATTGTGATTCAAAGGCAACGATTACGCAAGGTTTAGCTTTCCTCTAAAATACTCGAGTCCTCTCTCGAATGGTACTCGAGAATGATCGCTTAATCAATCAACTAAATCCTCTCTCGAATGGTCTTTAGTCAATTGATTAAGAGATCCAATGAATTTGGAAAACCCCTAATATAGGATCCCCTTAATTTCTACCCAACATCTTGGCCTAGAAATTAAGTTGATTCATGGGGATGATAAAAGAATTCATAATTCAATTAAGAATATTTAAAATCAAAATACCAAAGCACAAATGTGATCAATATCTATCCTAAGGCCTCAAAACACCAAGATCAATGCATAAACGTCTTTAAATCATCACAATCACATTAACAATACATTTAAACCCTAATCCATACTTTCACCCTAACCCTAGATGGGAAACTACTCACTAATCATGGATTCTAAGCAATAAAACATGAAATTTATGACTAATCTAGGGCTAAACATGATTAAGAGACAATTAATCTAATGAAAATAACAATTATGAAACTATAATAAAGTAGATCTAATAAAAGGGAAGAACAAATAATAGCAATGAAAAGAGATAATAAAAACTGAAACTTTGAAACTAATTGAATTAAATATACCTTCAATGTTGTAGACATCACAAACTATAATCTACGAATCTCAAATCTTAATCAAAAACTAAGTGTTTATCTCTCTAATGTAAGCCCTAATATTACTCTCCAAAACTCTAGAATAAAGCTTAAGTCAAAAACTAATCAACTCCAATTTTATTAAGGCAAGCCTCGTTTTTTTTTCTTCGCGGATTTGAATGGTGCGGGCGCACCAAAATCAGGTGCGGGCGCACCATTCCTTCTGCTCCAAAACTGACATCAAGCATTGAACGGTGCGGGCGCACCATAGTTTGGTGCGGGCGCACCATTCTTTCTGATCTGGTCGGACAGTTCAACTTAAAATGATCATAACTCTTTCATTTTAGATCCAAATCAAGCTTATGACCAGTCGTTGGAAAGCTATCGAAACAAGCTTCACCTCCAACTAGAATCACCTTCATCCGATTTGTGGTTCGAAAGTTATATCCATTTGAAGTTCCCTGTATAAGATTCTATTGTGCAATGTGCTCCTTTGTGCGAGCGGACATGGGGCATAATGCAAGCGCACCATTTCTCAACGTGTGCTCTATTTTCATTGCTTCCTTTGCCAACTCTACAACTCATAGCCATCTTAGTAGTTCCACCTATATTAAGAACATGGCAAAACAGGGTGAAAGCAAATGTACTAGAAATTCGGTCAAAAATGACTGAAAATCTAGCAACATGTCACTATGATCAAGTGAATGAAATAGAAGGGGAAAGGGAGAAGAAAGAGGGAAGAACGGGGAGAAAGAGAATCAAAATGAGCTAAAAAGGAGTCCATAAAGTGCGTTTGAAACGCACTTATCACCCGCTAAGAAAGCTCAAACTTGAAATTCACATGAAAATCCAAAGACTGTAAGCAACGACGCATCTATTCGTGCCATGATAATAAAATTCCATAGAAAGGACAAGTGCAATAGAACATTAAGCAACTTATCAAAGTTGAGGACAGGCAGGTGATAAGTCTGCTAACGCCAATTAAACCACTCATCCGAAGGTGGCACAGTTACATCATAATTTCAGACAACAAGAAGAAACAAAGTTCCCTCATAAAAACCGCCTATGCACTTCTCTTAAAAAATGTTAATTCATCTTATCAGCTACCTCAATGCTCTTTGTGACACTGTTATATCCATTAATACGCATTGAAAGTTCGCACCCCAAATCTAGCAAATGCTAAACCAAACTCCCGCAAACCCAAAGACGGCTATCCCCTCCCCTCGAGATTAATACACCATTTCGCCATTCTAGCA
Source organism: Beta corolliflora (assembly GCA_947648045.1). Classification (NCBI taxonomy): domain Eukaryota; kingdom Viridiplantae; phylum Streptophyta; class Magnoliopsida; order Caryophyllales; family Amaranthaceae; genus Beta; species Beta corolliflora. The sequence continues at coordinate 75,242 of CANSZD010001041.1, read as the reverse complement.
ATAAATAAAACACTCAAAACATCAACATACATGTTGGACATCCACAAATAACATATAGGATCATTAATCATCCGAAATCGGCATCGTCTTCAATCAGCTCAACAAGATCACCCCAACCTAATGCAACAACTTCATTCAAGATAGAGTGAAAATCCGAAAAATTTACAACAATCATCATCATCAAACACAATCGTGTTAAGTAGGAGCAATAAACCGGGGAAGTTGAGGAGATATGATGATGGCTTTTTTTAGGGAAGAGGGATGGGGAGATTTGAATTAGGGTAATTAACTAGGGGGTAGGTTAGTAAATTTACTTTGAATGATAGCATATTAGCTAGATTTGAAGTGAATTAAGGCCACTAAGTATAATTAGCCAAAGTAGGAGGTCACTTGGTATAAATTTTTTTTGGCATGCCACCAAGTAGAAAAACCCAAAGTAGGAGGCCACCACGTAGAATTTTTCTTTTATTTCCAACACTACTTTGGGAAAACATTCCTCTCTAAACATCACATATATAAATATGTTCTTGATATTTCGGCAAAGTTAGGCCAAACTTATATTAATTAATAAATTATTTCCATTTAACAAAAAATTAATCTACTCTCCCTCCCTTTGAAAATCAATTCAAACATACCTATACATTCATTACATTGTATGCCAATACAACAACCCACTAAGCCAAGAAAAGGAAAGTAAAACACATTTTTAAGAATCATACTTTTTTGTTTGAAGATTATTAGAAAAAAAAACACTCTATAAGAGATTTTCTACCTTTTTCCTGCAATGTATCACAAATTTTCCAAAAATACTGCCCATTAGATATTCAGCAAAGCATATCAGCCCAACTGTCAAATGCACTTCCATCATAGGGATTAAGTTTCTTCAGGAGCTTGTTGCCTATTTCACACACATGTTTCTGACAATTTAGTATCAACACAGTCTTAAGCTTAGGAGGTAGGCAGCTTTCATCTCCCAACGATTCGAGCTTTGAACAATGGTTAACATAGAGTTCAGTCAGGTTAGGGAGGTTACAGGATATGGATTTCAAAGATTGGAAATGGCTGATTTCCAACTTAGACAAAGGATGACGAAGGCAGCTGAAGTTCTGAACTCGGAATGCTCTCTACTAAAGCAGATGAGCAGCCTGTATCGCAGAGTCTAAGATCCTGGAGGGAATCGAGGAGGTCTAATCCCCACTCCTCGAGTGGCTGCCTTATGCTCATGTATTCAATGTGAAGTTTTTCAAGGGACCTAGGAAGACCCCCTCCTGGAAAAGACAGGATGTTGGGACATTTTTTGATGCTTAAGTATTCTAGAGAGGTGAAATTATGTATCTGATTGGGAAGACCATTTAGATTAGCATTGTCTTCGATCATAAGATCTTTTATAGTAGGAAGACATAGATCTTCGGGCAATGAGAGAAGTTTAGGACACTTTGCTATTCTTAATACAACTAGATGAGCAAGTTTCAGGGGAGTTTCAAGGTTTTTGTCAGTCCTGTTAAACATCAGAAACTTAAGAGATTCACAATTGTGTATCTTCAACCAACTGATCTTCTCCGGAATGTCAATAGTTGTTAGAGACATACAATTAGAAATGTAGATGATTTGTACATTAGAGGAGGTTGCGGAAGATGATTTATTGAGTTCCACAGACTGTATGTTATCGCAACTACAAATCTGCAACCGGGTAAGTGTGACAGGTATCGGATGAACTTTCAGAAGGGAGTGACAATGTGATACAACGACAGACTGACAAAAAATTGGCATAGCAAAGGCTGTGACTTCTGTGACACCGTGAATTCTCATTGTTTCTGAACAAATGATACTAGGTGCAGTAGACATCAATGCTTTACATTTAATTATGCACAAGTCCTCGAGCAGAGGGAGGCCGGGGCTTGAAAGTGTGATACTCAGCTGAGGGCAATATGAAACCGAAATCTTCTTTAAAGAAAGGAGATATGGAGGTAAGCACCCCTGCAGTGATTCACAATGTGAAAGTGAAAGCTGCTCGAGGTGTGGGAATGACACCGTAGTATTGCTGTCAACTGATGTTGAGTGCGACCACTTCTTCTAGGAACTCATATGAGAGAAAGCAAGAATTGTCAATGCAGGAAAAGGATTTAAAGACTGTCCATAAAATTCAGGACCTACCTTCTCAATACTGTCCATTCTTTCAACTCGAAGCTCCTTTAAACAGGGTAGCAGTCCTAGCGGTGGCAAGCCTTCACAGCTCACACAATCCATCAAATTTATGCGGACCATGCATTTGAAAAATCTATGTCTTAAACAAGCAGGGAATGCTAAGCCTCGCTTGAACCCTTTAAACTCACTCACTTTCATGCAATTGTGAGGCTGCCGCCACTTTACACCTCTTTTAATGTTGTCATCATCAACCTCAGCGCTATCACCTCTTTCCATTACACAACATATGTCACCTGCAGCCCATTAAGCCAAATCATGGATGAGATCATGCACGACGAATAATTTTGCATTTCATGGACTGCATTCAAATAATGACCTTGATAGATCAAGAAAGTATTGATGGCCTGTATGGTTGTATCTTCCATTCTTTCCTTAATTTATTTTATTTTATTTTTTTCATGGCTGAAGTTCATCAGCTTTGTGGAGCAACTAATATGATGAATACACATGAATCATATCTAAATTAATATGAGGATATCCGATATACTTTGAAGAGTTTGAACTCCTCTAACCATAATAAGTAGATAAATTCTATTCAAATTTTCCTGTAGTATTCATCTTCTATTTACAACGAGCTGTGCCCAGTTTATACCACATACTTCAGGGGTAACTTTGTCATTTAAAATCATGGGGTAACTTTGTCATTTAAAATCATGGGGCCAGGGATTTATTTGTAAATACGCATGCAAAGCAAACGGTTGTCAACAGTAATAAACGGCCATGAACAGTAGAAAACAGTGTCAAATAGTATAAACAGTGTCGAACATGTAAAATATTGTTGCTACAGTGCGACGTCCTGCTACAACACCGAACAGTACAGACGGCTTGCTACAGTACCCAAACAATTCAAAACAGTGTCTAAACAGTGTAAACAGTGCAAATATATGGGGTTAGTGTGGATTTTAAGGTGAGATAAACATACGGTTTTTTCACCAAATACCCCCACTTTTTTTAGAATTCACCAGATACCCCTGACCTTTAAAAAAATTCACCAGATACCCCTGACCTTTAAACAAATTACCCAAAATGCCCTTTTAGCTAACGGACGTTAGTGTTCCGTTAACTAATTAACCTAAAAAAACCCTAATTAAACTAATTAAACCATAAGTAAACCCTAAAAACCCTAACAGTCTCTCTCCCTAACCCAACCCCACCCGCCCAACCCTAAACCCACCAACCCCACCACCTAACCCCAGCCCCACCCCCCTCCCCCTCCCCCGCAGCCAGCCCACGCAGCCCCCCTCCCCCTCCCCTTCCCCCGCCGACCCCCTCCCCTTCCCCCACCGACCCCCGCCGACCCCCTCCCCCTCCCCTTCCCCCTTGACCCCCGCGACCCCCTCCCCTTCCCCTTCCCCGACCCCCGCCGACCCCCTTCCCCTACCGAGTTCGAGGATTCGGTCGCCCCTCCCCCTTCCCCTTCCCCGCAGCCCCACAACCCACCATCCCCTTCCACCGCACCCGAGTTCGCTCGCCGAGTTCTAATCCGCACTCCGAGTTCGAGGATCCAAGCGATTCTCCTTCGACTTGCTTGCTCGATCTTGGACATTTATGAGACAAATCAAGATTGTGAAAATTTCGAGGTGGAGAGAGAAATGTTGAAGGTGACGAGGAGGGGGAGAGTTTCGTTGGTGTGGTGGCGTTGGGTTCAGGGGTGTGGTGGCTGCAGGGGAGGGAAGTTGCGTGGGAGGGGGAGCTGCGGGGAAGGGGGAGGGGGGGATCTGGTGGGGTTGGGGCTGGTGGGGTTGGGGTTGGGGAGGTGGGGGGCTGGTGGGTTAGGGGAGCAGGGAGGGTTAGGGTTAATTAGGTTCACTTAGGGCTAATTAGGTTGACTTAGGGCTAATTAGGTCGACTTAGGGCAAAATTGTAAATAAAAGCTAACGGAGGACTAACGTCCGTCAACAAAAGGGTATCTGGTGAATTTTTTTAAAGGTCAGGGGTATCTGGTGAATTTTGAAAAAAGTGGGGGTATTTGGTGAATAAATTTATTTGTCAGGGGTATTTGGTGAAAAAACCGATAAACATATTATGTTAATATGTGGTATAAACTTGTATTTTCTCGTTTACAACACTTAAACAAGCAAATTGTTGGATTCTGTAAATTGTATCGTCCAATTCACTAAAACATTGTGTGCCTTACAAGATCGCAGAACGAGGACGTTGATTGGAGCAAGTGAACGAAAAGATGGACTTTTCTTTTTCCGGGGTGTTTCAAAGGTAAATATAATGGTTGTTGATGGCATGACATCGATGGATATATGGCATAAGCGTTTGGGTCATCCTTCGGAGAAAGTTATGCGACATTTACCTTGTGTGAGTCCCTCTACTATTACTAGCTGCAATAAAGATGGGTGTGATGTCTGTTTCCGTGCCCATCAACCTAGAACTAGTTTTCCAAGGAGTGATAGTAGAGCTAGTAGGATTTTTAAATTAATACACTGTGATTTATGGGGGCCATATAGAACTAAGTCTGCCTGTGGTGCTTCATATTTTTTAACAATAGTTGATGATTTTTCCCGAACTTTTCGGACTTATCTATTATATAATAAATTGGAGGTTGAAATTATGTTTTTGCATTTTGTGGCCTTAGTAGAACGACAATTTAATCAGACAATTAAACGTGTTAGGAGTGATAATGGCACTGAGTTTAATAGTTTACGCCCCTATTTTGTGAAACAAGGGATAATCTTTGAAACTTCATGTGTTAAAACCCCACAACAAAATGGAAGGGTTGAACGGAAACATGGACATATATTAAATGTCGCACGTGCATTGCGATTTCAGGCTAATCTACCTTTGAAGTTTTGGGGGGATTGTGTTCAGGCAGCCTGTCATTTAATAAATCGAACTCCCACTATAGTGCTTGATTATAAAACCCCCTATGAATATTTGTTTGGCAAGCCCCCTAAGATGACAGATATCCGAATTTTGGGTTGTTTGTGTTATGCTTATAATATTTATCATGGGGGCGATAAGTTTGCCAGTAGGAGTCGTCGTTGTGTTTTTGTTGGTTATTCTTATACTCAGAAAGGATGGAAATTATATGACTTAGACACCAAACAATATTTTGTTTCCCGTGATGTGAAGTTTCTTGAACATAAATTTCCTTTTGCCGTGTCTGAACCTGTGAATGAGTTGGTTGTTGGGGGACAGGCAGGAGTGGATGAATTTTGTGATGAGGAGATGCCTATGCCTGTTGTTGAAGTGCTCGTTGATGTTGAAGGGGGACTTGGGGCAGGCGGGGGTGTGGATGTGGCGCCGGCTGGAGTGGCCGAGCCACGCGTCGAGGTCGCGGAGCCTCGCATGTTAGGGGATGGCGCGCCGGGCCCTGCTGGCGTGGCCATGGAGGTCGGTGTTCAGGGAGGGAGTAGGGAGGATGATGGAGACAATTTGGGACGAGGGAGACGAACCAAAATCCCAAATAAAAAGTTGCAGGATTATGTGACTCATACCTTAGTGAAAAAGAAAAGTTCATCAACTCAGGCACTTGTTTTGGCATCGTCCTCAGGTACTCCATATCCTATTACACATTATGTTAGTTGTGAAAAGGTTTTTGATAAACATCGCAGATTTCTAGCAGCTATAATTGCAGGGCACCCCCCAAAGTCATTTAAAGAAGCTATGAAACATGAAGGGTGGCGTGAAGCCATGGGAGCTGAGATAAAAGCTCTGGAGGATCAAGGCACATGGGAATTGCAACCTCTTCCTCCCGGTAAGAAGGCCTTGGGGAGTAAGTGGGTGTATATAGAAAAATATGATGAGCAGGGAAAATTACTGCGGTTGAAGGCCAGATTGGTTATATTTGGTCATCATCAGGTGGAAGGAATTGATTATAATAATGAAACTTTTGCCCCTGTAGCAAAAATGACAACGGTTCGTACTTTCCTAGCTATTGCAGTTGTGAAAAAATGGGATATTCATCAAATGGATGTCGATAATGCGTTTTTACATGGTGATTTGGAGGAAGAAGTGTATATGAAAATTCCTCCTGGGTTTTAGGGACGAAATACTAATCTGGTGTGCAGGATGAAAAAATCATTATATGGTTTGAAACAGGCACCTAGGTGTTGGTTTGCAAAATTGGCCACTGCTTTGAAAGCCTATGGGTTTAAGCAGTCTTATTATGACTATTCCTTGTTCACTTTGACCAGGAAAAATATCCAGCTGAACGTTTCTTATATATGTGGATGATATGATTATTCCAGGGAATGATCAGGAAGCTTTACTGAACTTCAAATCTTACCTTGGAAAATGTTTTAAAATGAAGGATTTAGGTGCTTTGAAATATTTCCTAGGCCTTGAAATTGCCAGGGGGCGGCATGGAATTTTTATGAGTCAACGAAAATATGCCTTGGATATCATATCTGAGGCCGGCTTATTGGGTGCCAAGACAGCTGAGTTTCCTATGGAACAACACGATCAGCTCGCTTTGGCTGATGGTCCTTTGTTTGATGATGCAGAGAAATATCGCAGATTGATGGGCCGGTTGATTTACATTGCTGTTACTAGACCTGATCTGGCATATCCTGTTCATATTTTGTCACAGTTTATGCAGGATCCTAAAGTTGTTCATTGGGAGGCCGCTCTGAGAATAGTTAGATATTTGAAGAAAAATCCAGGACAGAGAATATTATTTTGTTCTGATAGTGATCTCCGCCTTGAAGGGTGGTGTGATTTTGATTGGGCTAGTTGTCCTATTACTCGGAGATCCCTGAGTGGGTGGTTTGTATTGTTGGGATATTCTCCTATTTCCTGGAAGACTAAGAAGCAGCCTACAGTGTCTCGATCGTCTCCAGAGGCAGAATATCGTTCTATGGCTGCTATAGTTTGTGAATTAAAGTGGTTAAAGCAACTACTAGGTGATCTTGGAGTTCAGCTTCCTGCAGGGATGAGATTATATTGTGATAGTCAATCTGCGTTATACATTGCCAAGAATCCGGTGTTTCATGAACGCACTAAACATATTGAGGCTGACTGTCATTTTGTTCGTGATGTTGTGACTGAAGGATTAGTGAGTCCGTCATATGTTCCTACTAAGTTTCAGTTGGCAGATATTTTTACTAAAGCACTTGGTAGGACTCAATTTGAATTTTGTTGTCCAAGTTGGGCGTTCGCAATTTGCATGCTCAAACTTGAGGGAGGGTGTTAGGACTCTATATATATGATAGGACTCTCTACTTTAGGCTGTATAAATATATTCTGATGATGAATGAGAAAGGTGACGGAAATTGACCCTAATTTAACAATCTCTAATTACGTCCTTCACTGAGCGTGTCCTATGTCTGAGTCTTTCTCTCTTTCCAGCTTTGTGCTGACCATTCAAATCAAAGTTTTGGGAAGGTTTATGCTCCTTATTAGCATTGTAAGTGTTGCCCCATGCTCCAACTGAAGCATCTTGATCACCTTCTACCCCCCGACACTCTCATCAACTGCTGCCTGGATATCTAATGAATCACTTGCCACCCTAAATGACAATTCTTATACTTCAACATTGTCATGTCTATCAGAAGTACCGAAGTAGGTCCTGCATTACCATCCTGGCCTACTGGAGAGCCATTTGTTACAGCTGGCTCTTCTCTTTTGATAGGTGATAAGTTCAGTATCTTCTGTGTACATTTCCGCAACCAAGACACGGTTTTCCCTAGGGTAGATGACTCAACATTTCCACGAACAGGGGATCTCTCATCATTTTGAAACTCAGATGAAAGGAGATTCTCTTTAAAGCTGCTTCGGATATAATCTTCAGCCAGCTTTGGCAGAGGAAGAATCTCCCTATTCTCCATATCATTTATAAATTGAAGATCAGAAAGCGTAAATTCACGGGTTACATTGCCACATTGTTCACAACTCTTAAATCACTGAACGAATGCAATGAACCTCTCCCTCTCCTTTACAAGCTGCTCTCTCTGATCCTTTAATTTGTTACTAAGAACAAAAAGCTCATCGACATCCTTCTGAATTTAAAGTCTACGCCCTTCCAAGTCTTTCTTACTAGCAGCCACTTCTTCTGTTATTATAACCCGGCTCAGAAATCGCCCCCGCGTAAAAATTAACCACCACCCGATCGGGTCGGGCGACATCCGCCAGATCAGGCGGCCAATTTCCCAAACCCAGTTTTAGTCTCGGGCCCGATCGGACGCTGGTCGCCCGGTCGTGATTCGGTGATCACGCCCGATCCGGCGACCCCGCTCGAGCCCATCGGGCGGCCTGCTTCTAGGCCACTGCTGAGACCTTCGACCTCCGCCGGGCGGGCGCACTACCCAACTTGGATCGGGGTGCCCGCGAACATGCTATTTGACGAACTCAACTAGATTCAAGGCATTATCGTACAAATCTCCACCTTGACTTGAATCCTCTCACAATAAACTAGATAACCAGATAAACAGATGCATTGATCACAATGCCCAAATTCTCCTTGCAAACAGATTTGCCCCGAAAGACAACCAGACTAGATTTATCCCTTAAGGACACCAGATTAGCCCCTAAGGGCCCCATACTTGCCCCCAAAGAGCAATTAACAATCACGAACATTGAGCAAGTTCAAACAATGTTGAAACTTACTCTATGGAACTGACTTGGTGAACATATCAGTAGGATTATCAGATGTACCTACCTTCTTCACCTTAATTCTTGTCTCACTTCTTAGAAAATGAGACCTGACATCAATGTGTTTAGTTCTCTCATGATGAACTTGAACCTTGGCCAAGCATATCGCACTCAAACTGTCACAATACACCGTCGCTTGATCATGATGAAGACCCAAATCACTGACTAGCCCCTTTATCCAAATTCCCTCCTTAGGGGCTTCTGTCAAGGCCATATACTCTGCCTCAGTAGTATATAAAGTCACTGTAGGCTGCAAAGTAGCTTTCCAACTCACAACAGAACCACCAAAAGTGAACACATAACCAGTCATAGATCTCCTACCATCCACATCCCCAGCATAATCAGAATCAGAGAAACCTGTAACTAAACATGCCATATCACCTCCATAAATAAGACCAACATCTTACGTACCTCTAAGATATCAAAAGATCCTCTTGAGTGCCTGCCAATGACTAATGACTATTAGACGCACTTGGAGTATCTATTGGCTTAGCTGTTGACATGCCAAACCTTGACAAAATTTTCTCAATGTAGCCTTTCTGTGACAAGAAAAGCTTCTTTTGACCCCTCTCCCTATAAATCTCTATACCCAAAATTTTCCGAGCTGCACCCAAATCCTTCATTTCAAATTCAGCACTGAGAAGCTCCTTCAACTTCTGAACATCCGACTTGTTCCTAGCTGCTTTCAACATATCATCTACGTACAACACTAAGTAGATGAAAGATCCATCTGTCAACTTGTTGTGATACACACAACAATCGTATGAACTCCTGTTGTAGCCTAGCTTCATCATGTAGATATCAAATTTCTTGTACCACTGCCTCGGAGACTGCTTTAGCCCATATAAGGACTTCTTCAACTTGCAAACAAAAGTTTTCTTCCCTGGAACCTGGAAACCATCTAGCTGAGCCATGTATATTTCCTCTTCCAACTCTCCATGTTGAAAAGTTGTTTTTACATCTAGTTGCTCAAGCTCAAAATCCTAAATGTGCCACTATTGCTAGTAGCACCCTGATAGAAGTATGTCTGACTACAGGTGATAAAATCTCATTGTAGTCTACTCCCTCTCTTTGTGTGAACCCTCTTGCAACTAGTCGAGCCTTATACTTGACCCCCTCTGCAGATGTCATCCCCTCCTTTTTCTTGAAAACCCATTTACAAGTAACAATTTTTCTCCCTAGAGGCTTAGGCACAAACTCCCAAGTATCGTTCTTATGAAGTGACTCCATATCATCTCCCATTGCATCAAGCCAATGGTTAGACTCCGTACATGTAACTGCCTCCCTGTAGGTAGATGGCTCATAGACATCCACCTCCTCAAAGAACTCGCAAAGGCATAAGCCACCATATCTTCAAAACCATACATGTTTGGGGGGTTTCCCAAAATTCATCCTCATAGGACGCTCACGAGCAAGGTTAGGCGCCTCTTCATTTGGTATTGAAGATTGTGATGCTTCGTAATTAATTTGTTGAGTATCTTCATGTGTTTCATCACTCTCATCATGAGTGACTTGCTTTCGCTCCACCTACACCTCAACACTAATAATATCCGGTCCAACAATGGACTTCACAAAGAGGGATTAACCATAGAATTTTCATCAAATACAACATTCCCGCTAAGTATAACCCTACCCTCAGATGGGGACCAAATTCTATAACCTTTCACCCCATTCCCATATCCTACAAACACTCCCTTTTTGGCTCTTGGCTCCAACTTACCCTCATTTACATGATAGTAAACATTACAACCAAAAACTCGCATATTTGAGTAATTTACAGGCTTACCTGACCATATCTCATATGGTGTTTTGAGATTGATTCCTAGTGAGGTCCACGGTTGATCAGATAACATGCTGTACTAACGGCTTCTCCCCAAAACCTTCTAGTCATCCCAAAGATTAGAGAGCATGTACCGAGCTCTCTCCGAAGTGTCCGATTCATTCGTTCGGCCTACACCATTCTCGCCGTGGTGTATCCTTGACAAGATATGATGCCTAGCAATCCCTTCATTCTTGCTGAACTCATCGAACTCGAGACAAACAGTAACTCCGCACCATTATCGCTTCCGTAGCATTTTGATCTTATTCCCGCTTGATTTTCCACCAATGCCTTCCACTCGCTTGAAAATTTTGAAAAGCTTCACCTTTTGACTTCATAACAATCAACCAAGTCATTCTTGAAAAATCATCAATGAAGGATACAAAATACCTGTGATCTCCCAAAGATTCCACACGTGAAAGACCCCAACAATCAGAGTGGATATAATCCAGAGTACCTTTTATTCTGTGAATGCCCTTAGAAAACTTGCTACGATGTAGTTTCCCAAAAACACAGTGCTCACAAAACTCAAGATTTGTGACCTTATGGCCACACAGAAGATCTGCCTTGGAGAGGATTTGCATCCCTCTCTCACTCATATACCCAAGTCTCATGTGCCATAGCTTGGTCATATCCTCCTTCTGAATTTCAGATGAAGCAACAGCAGCTGAGCCTGAGAGAGTAGAACCCCGCAAAACATACAAAGTACCACACTTGACCCCCTTCAACATATCCTTTGAATCCTTGCAGACATACACAACTCCACCCCCACCTCTGAAACTGAACCCCTTACTATCTAACAGACTAAGTGAAATCAGATTCTTGGTCATCTGCGGAACAAGCCTGACATTATTCAAAGTGCAGAATGTACCATCATGTGTCCGGATCTTGATAGAGCCTATTCCAACTGTCTTGCAGACTGCACTGTTAGCCATTGAAATATTACCTCCATCTACCTTCTCATAAGTAGTGAACCACTCGCTACGAGGACTCATATGATACGACGCTCCAGAATCAAGAACCCACACATCATTGCAATGTGTTTGTTCATTAGCAACTAAAGCAAGATCATCCTCAGAATTCAAATTTTCTGCTGCAACAACAGCAGTTGCAGACCCAGATTTATTTTCCTGATGCTTCTTCTTAGGACATTCCTTTTTCCAATGCCCCTTCTCCTTACAGTAAATACAGATATCATTAGGTTTAGGACCCCCTTTGGAATTTCTAGATTTCCTGAAATTCTTTTTTCTAGAATTCTTATGTCCCTTACTACTACTGGCTACTAATCCTGAAGAATGATTATCTGTACCTGTACTACCAGATGCCTTATGGCGCAATTTCCTAGTATGCAAAGATGATCTAACCTCTTCTAGGGACACAAAATCTTTACCAACAATGAAAGATTGCACAAAATTTTCATATTGCAATGGTAAAGAAAGAAGAAGAACTAAAGCAGCATCCTCATCCTCCACCTTAACATCAATATTACGCAATTCTAACAAAATTGTATTTAATTGATCTAGGTGATCTTTAAGAGGTGTACCTTCACTCATACGCAGACTGAACAAACGTTGCTTCAAAATCAGCTTGTTGGTTAGAGATTTTGTCATATACAAACTCTCCAACTTTAACCACAGACCAGATGCGGTTTCCTCCTCCACGACTTCAGTGATTATGTCGTCAGCCAGACACAACATAATCGTTGAATGTGCCTTCTCCTCCAGAACGGTCATCTCGACGGCAGAATCGAATCCGTTGATTTCTTTGCCAATCGGTGCTCGATGAGTGAGATTTATCTCACTCTTAAAATAGTTCTAAGGCTATTTTACTTAATTTATTCCCCATTTTAGTTTCGTTTTTCCTTAATTTAACCTCTTTTTCTATCTAACTCTCTCTTAGCACATATGTACATGTATTTGCATCCCCCTCCCCTACTCTTCCATTTGATCTTTAATGTGTAGGAACTCAAGCTCCTACAAGCTTAGAGGGGAGCAAAAAGGGAAGCAAGGAGGAAGAAGCTTGCCCGGGAAGCCCAAGGACCGCCCGAGCTAAAGTAGCCCGCTTGAGCTACGTGGCGCCAGCCGCCCGCCCGGCTCATCGGTGGCCGACTTACGCCTCCTCCCCGGAATTTAAGGCGCACGCTCGGGCTTGAAGCTCGAGCCCACCAACCCTGCACCGCCCGGGCTCTATCTCTGCTCGCACGGGCTCCTTCTGACAGCCCTCCCGGGCCCTGTTAAGCCCGCCCGGGCCACTGACTTTTGGGCCTTTTTTCAAATTTCTTTTGTTTTACGACTTTTGTAATTAGAGGGGGTATAAATACTCCTCTACCCTATTTTGGGAGAGGATCCAGATTTTTAGAACCCTAATCTTGCTTATTAGTGTAGGAGAGAGAAAACTTGGCTCAAGAGGTGTATTTTGGACATTGAAAATCAATGAAAAAGTGACAATTTCTTTGAAGTTTCTTGTCTCCTTAGTAATCCTCTTAATCCTTTCTTTCTTTCTCATTGTTTTTATGCATTTCTACTTTGTTAGTTTCATGTTTTCATTGTTTAATCTTCATGCTTAATAGTTAATCTAGATTAAAGTTTTCATCTTTTCCTAGTTTCTTCTTGTTTGTTCACTAGATTTTGTTTGGTTTTTACTTTAAAGTATTGATTTTTGGTTTTTGCTATTATAGATTGGTGATTTATTGCTAGTTTTTCCATGTTTAGAATGTCTAGTAGTATAATGGGTAGTGAGTAGTTCATTAACTAGGATTAGAAGTAGCCCAACCATTGTTTGCATCCTATTTTCATGAGTAGAGTTTATTGGGTTGGTTATGTTTGAGATTTGTGCAATTTCAATCATTGATGTCGATTGGTGACTTAGTTGATGTAAGCTCCATCACCTTTTGATCCTTTTTTTGTCCATTTAATGGTTTACTTTTATGTGGTTGACCTCCATGAATGATTGATTAGTTTATTTACATCACTTGTTGAGTGTTATTAACTTGGGTTTGATTTCAATTCCTAACTTGGCCTAGTTAGGTGATAACGCCTCGAAATATAGGTTTTTATGCCATAATTAGGACTCTAAACTCCCTAACAACGATTTTAGAGGTGTTTAGGTTTGTTTATTCCCTTTGCATATCCCCAATACATGTCAACCCCTTTATCTCTACTTGGTTGTTGGATGTGAACTATGATTGTGGTGTTTTCCCATTCCTAGATCTTTTCCTAATTTGATTTCAATAGTTTTAATCACCTAGTTCAACCAAAACTTGACCATTTCTTCGACTTAGCTTACTCTTAGCGATTCTATCTTAGTGATACCTCCGATCCTTGTGGATCGACCCTTGCTTACCATTTGAATAGTTTAGGTGGATAGTTAGGTTTTTATTTGACATTAGGGGAGTTAGTAACGACCTAGTTTTCCCCTGTTCAAATTGGCGCCGTTGCCGGGGATCGGCATATTTTCATTGAGTAGTAGTTTTGCTTGTGAGTCTAAGTCTTTATTTTTCTTTTCTTGTTCTTTAGTTGTTTGTTTGTTGGTGTCCTTTGCTTGCTAAGTTGTTTGAGTACCCCTCTTGAGCCTTGTGGTCTTGTATGCCAAGAAGCAATCGTGCCTTGCCTCTTATTCCATTTGATACGGAACTTGAGAGAACCGTAAAAGCTATAAGAAGAGGGTTGAGAGGCGAGAGAGTGCAAGAGCAACCGCATCATACCTTCACCATTGAAAGTCCTTAAAGTTCTACCGGAGTTTGAGAGACTATATATGGTGCTCCTATGTCATATACTCCAACAAGTGCCACTGTTGCACCCACCACACAAGCAAATGATTTTGAGTTCAAACCGACTTTCATTCAACTCATCTCAAACAATCAATTTAGGGGTAGTTGCCATGAATTCCCTCGAGAGCACTTGAGGAGGTTTCTTGAGTTTTGCTCAACGGTGAAGCACAATGGAGTCACACAAGATCTCATCCACCTAAGCATGTTCAAGTTCTCCTTAAGAGATGAAGGATCACGTTGGCTCATGGATTTACCTCATAACTCACTCACCGCATGGGAAGAAGTCACCAAAGCTTTCTTGGGCCAATTTTATTCATTGCAAAAGACGGCCGAAATGAGAGCTAAGATTGTGACATTCAATGATAAAGAAGGTGATAGTCTAAATGAAGCATGCGAGAGATTCAAAAGCCTCTTGATGGAGTGTCCACACCATGACATGGGGAAGGAGATGCAACTCCATTGTTTCTACAATGGACTTTCTTCTCACAACAAGATGAGTCTAAATGCGGGAGTGGGTGGACCCATAATGATGAAGGGGGCGGATGAAGCTCTTCAAGCAATTGAATATGTGGTTCAAAATGACCGAGATTGGAACAAAGGGGAGCGCGCTTCAACCTCCAAGAGAGGTGGAAGGTATGAAGTTGATAGCATTGATTTACTTACTTCTAAAGTAGATGCATTAGTTAATCAATTAAAATCGTCTACTATGTCCCCCTCCTCATCTAATGTTTCCATGCTTGGTCACTCCCAAAACCCCAACTCATGTTCCCCTCCTAACATGTCTCATATGAATAGTTATGGGAACACTCCCCATTCCGGTCATACTAACATGCCCATGCATTTATTGTTTTGTGATACTTGTGGAGCATATGACCACTATTCTTCCCAATGCAACTTTGTAGACTCTAACATCACTTCTCCTTCCTCCATGGAACAAGTCAATGCCCTAAACCAAAAATTTGACCCTTATTCTAACACCTTTAATCCGGGTTGGCGTCATAACCCGAATTTTGGGTGGAGGAACCAAGGTCAAAGCTCTAATCAAAATGGATTTCAAAATGTGGGTCAAAATGTTAATCAAAGTCAAGGCCAACATGGATACAACCAAGGTCAATACTGTGGTTTGTATCCTAATCAAGGCCAATATTCCAATGCTAGACCTCCCCTGGGGTTTCAAAGAAACCAAAGGCCTAATTATAACTCCCCTCAACAAGCACCTCTTCAATTAGGACCGCCCACCACCACCACTAGTCTAGAGAGTATGATGCAAACCTTCATGACTAATCAAGCTAAAGAGACTAGTGAGTTGAGAGAGAGCTTAAAACAAATGCAAGTTCATAATAAAATGCTTGAAACTCAATTGGTCGAAATGGCGGGTTCTATGAAAAGTGCTTCCACTACCCAACTCCCTAGTCAAGGTGTAAATCCCAATGAACAAGCTCATGCTATAATCACTAGGAGTGGTAGACAATTGGGGGATGTTTGTGTAAATGGGGGTAAGGCAAAGAAGGATGACAAACAATTGACCAATGACTTGATTGATGATGGACATGAGAAAGATGATGACCCTCTTACCCCACTACCAAAAGCCAAAGATAATGGAATAGTCACAAGCACCCCACCTCCTTGCGTAGCAAAGCTTCCCTACCCAAGTAAGTTTGCTTCTTCTAAGCTTAATGACCAATTTGCTAAGTTCCTTGAAGTCTTGAAAAAGCTCCATGTTAATATCCCATTCACTGAAGCACTAAAACAAATGCCAACTTATGCTAAGTTCTTAAAAGAGATCCTATCCAAGAAGAGGGACCTAAATAGTGTGGACACCATTAACTTGACCGAGAGTTGTAGTGCTATAATTCAAAACAAGTTGCCCACTAAGTTGAAGGACCCCGGTAGTTTCAATATACCATGTGCTATTGGTGACATGCATGACCATTGACCGAGCTTTATGTGACTTAGGAGCTAGTGTTAGCTTGATGTCACACTCCGTTTGCAAAAGATTGAACCTAGGAGAGTTGAAGCCCACCCACATTTCACTTCAATTGGCCGATAGATCGGTTAAGATGCCCATAGGAAAGTTAGAGGATGTACCCCTTAGGGTGGGAAAGTTCTATATTCCCGTGGACTTTGTGGTGCTTGAAATAGATGAAAATCCAAGTGTTCTAATCATTCTAGGTAGACCATTCTTAGCTACGACGGGGCAATTATTGATGTTAAAAATGGCAAGTTTACCTTGAGAGTAGGAGATGATAAGATTGAATTCAACCTCTCAAAAATCATGAAATGTCCACCATTTACGGATGATTGTTTTAGAGTTGAAACAATTGATTATGATGTGCCCCAACCCATGCATGCTTATGATAATGATTTTCTTGCTCTTGCATTGGTTGATGATGATTGTGGAAGTGATGAGGTGAAGTCAATAGTTGAGCTACTTGACTCCACCCCAACTCTTGAACCATTTGAAGATGTGTTCTTGGCTATTGATGAGGAAGAGGCAAAAATTTCAAAAAGTGATACTAAAGCTCCGGAGGTAGAATTAAAACCTATACCTTCGAACCTTAAGTATGTTTTTCTTGGCCCTTCCTCTACATATCCCGCAATTGTAAATGCCGAATTGAGCCAAGAACAAATCTCTAAATTGCTTGATGTGTTGCGATTGCATAAGAGTGTGTTAGGCTATACGATTGATGATTTGAAGGGGATTAGCCAAACTCTTTGTATGCATCGTATTCTCTTGGAGGATGATGCTAAACCTTCAAGAGAAAGGCAAAGGAAATTGAATCCTTCAATGATGGAAGTTGTAAGAAAGGAGGTCCTTAAACTACTTGCTTCGAGGATCATCTATCCTATCATGGATAGTAAATGGGTATCCCCTGCAAGTAGTCCCTAAGAAGGGGGGATGACGGTGATTCGCAATGATGTTGGCGAACTCATCCCCACTAGGACCGTTACGGGGTGGAGAATGTGCATTGATTATCGAAAACTAAATGTCTCCACCCGAAAGGAACATTTTACATTGCCTTTCATTGATCAAATGTTGGAAAGATTAGCGATGCATAACTATTTTTGCTATCTTAATGGTTACTCCGGGTTCTTCAAAATCCCCATTCACCCGGAGGATCAAGAAAAAATGACTTTCACTTGCCCTTATGGTACCTATGCTTACCGTAGGATGCCATTTGGGTTATGTAATGCACCAGCAACTTTCCAATGTTGTATGATGGCAATCTTTGCCGACATGATTGAAGATACCATGGATGTTTTAATGGATGATTTTTCCGTATGTGGTTCTTCATTTGACGTTTGCTTATCTAATCTCACTCGATGTTTGGAGAGATGTGAGAGATCCAACCTTGTCTTAATTGGGAAAAATGTCAATTTTTATGGTTCAAGAAGGCATTGTTCTTGGGCATAAAGTGTCATCCCAATGAATTGAAATGGATAAGGCCAAGGTTGAGGTGATTGAGAGACTTCCACCTCCAACTACGGTTAAGGGGGTGAGATCTTTTCTAAAACATGCCGGTTTGTACCGGAGGTTTATTAAAGAATTCATTAAAATCACCAAACCTCTCACCGCTCTTCTCCAAAAGGAGAGTGAGTTTGTATTTGATGAACTGTGTTTAGATGCTTTTTGTAGGATCAAAGAAGCTCTCACCTCCGCTTCAATTGTCCAACCACCGGATTGGACACTTCCTTTTGAGCTTATGTGTGACGCAAGTGACAATGCTATTGGAGCGGTTATTGGTCAAAAGAAAGAAGGGAAGACTCATGTGATATATTATGCTAGCAAAACCTTCAATGATGAGCAACGCAACTACACTACCACCGAGAAAGAGCTATTGACGGTTGTGTATGCTTTTGAGAAGTTTAGATCATACCTTGTTGGGTCCAAGACAATTGTGTACACCAATCATTTGGCGCTCAAGTACTTGATGTCCAAGAAAGATGCCAAACCAAGGTTGATTCGATGGGTTTTGCTCCTCCAAGAGTTTGATTTAGAGGTGAGAGACAAGAAAGGATGTGAGAATGTGGTTGCGGATCACCTCTCTAGGTTGGAGCCTATGGAGCTTGGCATGGATGATGCTCCCATCAATGAAGATCTTCGTGATGATGCCTTGTATGCTATTGAGAGGAAGGACCTCCCTTGGTTCGCCGATATTGTGAATTTCCTAGATTGTGGTGCAATTCCCCCCAAATTTACACCACAACAAAGGCGCAAGTAGCTCAAACATGATTCAAGGTACTACATATGGGATGAACCCTTGCTTTACAAGAGGTGCTCCGATGGCTTGTATAGAAGGTGTGTCCCTAATGAAGTGATGAAAGGAGTTTTAGAGATGTGTCATTCTTTTCCTTATGGAGGGCACATGGGCTCAAACAAGACCGCCGCAAAGGTCCTTCAAAGTGGTTTAACTTGGCCCACCCTCTTCAAGGATTCATTGGCTTATGTGAAAACATGTGATCGTTGTCAAAGAACCGGGAATATCTCCAAAAGGGATGAAATGCCCTAAAATTCAATCCAAGAGCTTGAGGTATTCGATGTATGGGCAATTGACTTTATGGGACTCTTTCCCTCCCCTTGTGGCAACCTCTACATTCTTCTTGCGGTGGATTATGTCTCCAAATGGGTTGAGTGTCTTGCAAGCCCCACCAATGATTCAAAGGTAGTGACCAAGTTGTTCAAAAAGACTATTTTACCACGGTTTGGCGTGCCTAAAGCCATCATTAGTGATGGGGGATCCCATTTTGCTAAGAAGTCATTTCAAGCTCTCTTAGCTAAATATGGTGTTCACCATAGGGTTAGTCTCTCTTACCACCCTCAAACAAGTGGGCAAGCCAAAGTATCTAATAGAGAGATCAAGTTGATCCTAGAGAAGACCGTGAATAGAATAGGAAGGTTTGGTCACTCAAGCTTGATGATGCACTATGGGCCTATCGAACCGCCTTCAAGACTCCTATTGGCACCACTCCATACAAGTTGGTGTATTGGAAGTCTTGCCACCTTCCGGTGGAACTTGAGCACAAGACTCATTGGGCGATCAAGGCCCTTAACTTCGATTTGAAGAGTGCGGGTGAGAAGAGGCTCATTGATCTTAATGAGCTTGAAGAGCTACACATGGATGCCTATGATTGTGCAAGCATATACAAAGCTAGGAGCAAAGATTGGCATGACAAGCACATTATTAAGAAAGAGTTCCATGTTGGTGACCAAGTCCTCCTCTACAACTCACGATTGAAGCTCTTCCCCGGAAAGCTTAAATCAAGATGGAGTGACCCTTATGAAGTGAAGGAAGTCTTTCCTTATGGCTCGGTCACCATCTCTTGTCCAAGTCAAAGCCCATTCAAGGTCAATGGACACCGATTGAAGAAATACTATGGTGATGCCTTAATTAGAGCAATCTCTACTATCATTGATACGCCCAAGTTATACGTAGTATTTACGTTATTTTGGGTGCACTTTGCTAAGGGTTTGATTGTAATTGTTAACGTTCGTGTTTTATTTAACTCTTAGCGGAAGTTTGGAGTTTTGCGAGATAATTTGTGTTAATGTCATGAATTCCGAGCTTTCAAGGTGAAATGCATTTGAGCCAAGCAAAGTACCAAGCTGCACCGCAAGCTCACCAGCACCGCAAGCGCGCAACATCCCACCAAGCATCGCCACCAAGCGGAGCCCCCGGCGCACACAGCCAAGACGCATGTATCTCGCGACTCGCGACCCGCGCTGCCAGCAGCGATCAAGGCATGTCACGACTCGCGAAGGATCTCGCGACTCGCGAGCCCTACCTTTGCACCTCGCGAGGATTGTCGCGACTCGCGACCATTGTACCCAGCCATTTCGTGCGGGAAGACAGAGTACTCGTCGTGACTCGCGATCAATATCGCGACTCGCGATGCTTAAGTCGGCTTGGGGCCACGTCTTGTGCGGGGTTTAAAAGCTTCCTAAAACCTAATATTTTGGGAGAGGAGACCTAAGAGGACAAGAGACTTGAGGAGAGAGAATCTCCAACACTCCATTCTTCTCTTGTTATCTTCTCTTTTTAGTTTTCATTTTCTAGTTTAGTTTTAGAGATTTCAATTATGGAATTGGCTATTGCTATGCCGATTGTAGCTTGAACTGTTCTTGAAGAAGATTAACACGAAGCTTCAAGCATTATTGTGAGATCTTTCCTCTCTATTTAGTTTCTTTGATTATGGTTCAATTTCTATGATTGTGTTCTATGATTATTGCATAATTATGCTAGGAACGTTACTAGTTTGATTCTGTAATTAATCTAATGCTAGATTTAAGAATAGAATCGGATTGTTTTATTCTTTTATCTATTTGTAGCAAACTAGGGAGTAACTTAGATGCAGATCGTCTTGGTTATTTCTTGGGGAAATTGAATCAACTGTTGAATGTTTATCGCGTGTATGACGTTATCGAGTCTATTGATTCTCTCGTGTTTATTGCTGCTATTGGATTGAACTTAGACGCTGATCGGACTAGGTTATCCTTTAGTTAGGGTTTTATAATCACGCTGATCGTGCTATTCAACAAAGAATCTTTGCATTACGATCCCGAATTAGAATTGACTCTTTTCAGGTGGAGAAACATTTTGCGAGAAAATTTTCAAGAATCATCTTTTAACGTTGAAGTGGAGGAAAAGATGCCTCTAAGAATTGAAACTCGTACCTTAAGGGAGCTCACGGCTCCTAACCTTGATCAACAACCATTGTGCATCTCATTTCCGGCTCTTGATGAAGGTACTACTCTTGAATTGAAGTCGGGGTTGATACACTTGCTTCCTTCGTTCCATGGGCTCAATGGAGAAGATCCAAACAAATTTCTTTCGGAGTTTCACGTGGTTTTTACTAGCATGAAACCAAGTGGAGCAAAGGATGAACAAATCAAGTTGAGAGCTTTTCCTTTTGCTTTGAAGGATGGAGCTAAAGATTGGTTATATTATCTTCATCCTGGTTGCATTTCCACTTGGGTTGAAATGAAGAAGCGATTTCTTGAGAAGTTCTTTCCAGCTTCTAAGTCATCAACATTAAAGAAGGAAATCAGCAATATTGAGCAGAAACACGATGAGTCTTACTACGAATATTGGGAGAGGTTCAAGAGACTTTGTGCTAGTTGTCCATATCATGGCTATTCTGATGAAGACCTCATTTTGTACTTTTACAATGGTTCTTCTGACGAAGATGTGCGAATGGTGAATGCTGCTAGTGGAGGTTCTTTCATAAACAAAACCCCAACTGCAGCTAGAGAACTCATTGAAGAACTAGCCGAAGGCTTGAGACAGTTTCGATAGAAGATCGAATCATCGTAGAGCAAATGTTGAAAGTCCAGGTTCTAGCTCTTCAAAGGCCGAGGATCAAGTACAAGCTCTTACATCGATGATGCGTGAGTTCATGGTAAAGAACAATAGAGTTCAACAGGTAAAAGCTTGTAGAATTTGTTCTTTAGATCATCATACTGATGTTTGCCCTTAAATGCAAGAAGAATTTAGGGAAGAGGTCAAAGCTGTAGGTTTTCAAGGCCAACAAGCATTACAGAGACATGATCCCTACTCCTATGCCTCCGAGCGAGGGTGGAGAGATCATTCTAACTTCAGATTTGGCAATCAACATCAACATCAACAACAACACTATAACAGGCCACCACAACACCCTTATCCTAGGCCCCAAGGCCAAGACTCGAGCTCTAGCATGTCACTGAAGAAACGTTAAATGCTTTAACTAAAAATGTGACTAACATGCAGGGTAACATGGTGCAGTTCCAAGAGGAAACCCGATCGAGCATCACGAACTTGGAGAGCCAAGTAAGCCAAATAGCAGGAGCTGTAACCAAGTTAGAGGCTAGGGATTCGGTGAGGTTGCCATCCTAAACAGAACTCAACCCTAAAATGAATGTGAGTGCTATCACATTAAGGAGTGGAGCGGAAATTGCAAGCAAAGAGAGGTTGGTGGTTCGAGACATAGAGATCGTGGAAGAGGTGATCGAGCATGATCCGACAACAGATTGTAAATCATTGCCACCTCAACAAGAGGAGGAAGTCCGAAAATCACCTCCTCCACCATATGAACCAGAGCCACCATTTCCCGAGGCATTGAGAGAAACCCGCAATGCAGAGCGCAACAAAGACATTTACGAAATCTTTCGTAAATGTGAGGTAAACATTCCCCTTTATGATGCTTTAAATCAAGTACCAAGGTATGCTAAGTTCCTTAAAGGATTGTGTACTTCAAAAAGAAAGCAAAAACAAAAGGTAGTGCAAAACGTGAAGGCTAGCGAGCATGTCTCTGCTATCTTTCAAAAGAAATTACCTCAAAAGTGCAATGACCCAGGCATGTTTACCATCCCATGTACTATAGGTGACACCATGTTTCCTAAAGCCATGTTAGACTTAGGTGCGTCAATTAATGTGATTCCATATTCATTGTATAAGTCTTTGAAACTTGACAATTTACATGAAACTGGTGTGGTGATTCAATTAGCTGATAGATCCAATGTTTATCCTAGGGGTAAATTAGAGGATGTGTTAGTTAAGGTTGGGAAATTGCAATTTCCTGCTGATTTTTATGTTTTGGAGATGGAACCTGATAAGCATGCCGCCCCAATCCTTTTGGGGCGACCTTTCTTGAAAACATCTTGCACTAAAATTGATGTTTGCGCTGGCTCTTTGACCTTGGAGTTTGAGGGAAAGGTAGAGGCATTTGATATAAGTGATCCTAAGCTTCTACTTAAGGATGATAACTCACTTTGCTCTATTAACATTGTTGACTCTGTTTTGCATGATGTTCTTGATATTGAGCAGGTTGATGAGTTGATGAATGCTAATGATGTCTTGGTTGAGGATTGTGTGCCTCCTACTAACGTGCAGGTTATGGTGCCCGAGTTGAAAGAGCGGAAAAAGCCTCCTGACTTACCACCTTGTTCTGAAACTGTACCACTAACGATGCATTGCAAGAGTTCTTCTTAATTAGAGCAATCTCTACTATCATTGATACGCCCAAGTTATACGTAGTATTTACGTTATTTTGGGTGCACTTTGCTAAGGGTTTGATTGTAATTGTTAACGTTCGTGTTTTATTTAACCCTTAGCGGAAGTTCGGAGTTTTGCGAGATAATTTGTGTTAATGTCATGAATTCCGAGCTTTCAAGGTGAAATGCATTTGAGCCAAGAAAAGTACCAAGTTGCACCACAAGCTCAGCAGCACCGCAAGCGCGCAACATCCCACTAAGCATCGCCAGCCAAGCAGAGCCCCCAGCGCACAGCCAGCACGCATGTATCTCGCGACTCGCGACCCGCGCTGCCAGCAGCGATCAAGGCATGTCACGACTCGCGACTCGCGAGCCCTACCTTCGCACCTCGCGAGGATTGTCGCGACTCGCGACCATTGTACCCAGCCATTTCGTGCGGGAAGACAGAGTACTCGTCGCGATGCTTAAGTCGGCTTAGGGCCACGTTTTGTGCGGGGTTTAAAAGCTTCCTAAAACCTAATATTTTGGGAGAGGAGACCTAAGAGGACAAGAGACTTGAGGAGAGAGAATCTCCAACACTCCATTCTTCTCTTGTTATCTTCTCTTTTTAGTTTTCATTTTCTAGTTTAGTTTTAGAGATTTCAATTATGGAATTGGCTATTGCTATGCCGATTGTAGCTTGAACTGTTCTTGAAGAAGATTAACACGAAGCTTCAAGCATTATTGTGAGATCTTTCCTCATTATTTAGTTTCTTTGATTATGGTTCAATTTCTATGATTGTGTTCTATGATTATTGCATAATTATGCTAGGAACGTTACTAGTTTGATTGTGTAATTAATCTAATGCTAGATTTAAGAATAGAATCGGATTGTTTTATTCTTTTATCTATTTGTAGCAAACTAGGAAGTAACTTAGATGCAGATCGTCTTGGTTATTTCTTGGGGAAATTGAATCACCTGTTGAATGTTTATCGCGTGTATGACGTTATCAGGTCTATTGATTCTCTGTGTTTATTGCTGCTATTGGATTGAACTTAGACGCTGATCGGACTAGGTTATCCTTTAGTTAGGGTTTTATAGTCACGCTGATCGTGCTATTCAACAAAGAATCTTTGCATTACGATCCCGAATTAGAATTGACTCTTTTCAGGTGGAGAAACATTTTGCGAGAAAACTTTCAAGAATCATCTTTTAACGTTGAAGTGGAGGAAGAGATGCCTCTGAGAATTGAAACTCGTACCTTGAGCGAGCTCACGGCTCCTAACCTTGATCAACAACCATTGTGCATCTCATTTCCGGCTCTTGATGAAGGCACTACTTTTGAATTGAAGTCGGGGTTGATACACTTGCTTCCTTCGTTCCATGGGCTCAATGGAGAAGATCCAAACAAATTTCTTTCGGAGTTTCACGTGGTTTTTACTAGCATGAAACCAAGTGGAGCAAAGGATGAACAAATCAAGTTGAGAGCTTTTCCTTTTGCTTTGAAGGATGGAGCTAAAGATTGGTTATATTATCTTCCTCCTGGTTGCATTTCCACTTGGGTTGAAATGAAGAAGCGATTTCTTGAGAAGTTCTTTCCAGCTTCTAAGTCATCAACATTAATGAAGGAAATCAGCAATATTGAGCAGAAACACGATGAGTCTTTCTACGAATATTGGGAGAGGTTCAAGAGACTTTGTGCTAGTTGTCCATATCATGGCTATTCTGATGAAGACCTCATTTTGTACTTTTACAATGGTTCTTCTGACGAAGATGTGCGAATGGTGAATGCTGCTAGTGGAGGTTCTTTCATAAACAAAACCCCAACTGCAGCTAGAGAACTCATTGAAGAACTAGGCGAAGGCTCGAGACAGTTCGAGTAGAAGATCGAATCATCGTAGAGCAAATGTTGAAAGTCCAGGTTCTAGCTCTTCAAAGGCCAAGGATCAAGTACAAGCTCTTACATCGATGATGCGTGAGTTCATGGTAAAGAACAATAGAGTTCAACAGGTAAAAGCTTGTAGAATTTGTTCTTTAGATCATCATACTGATGTTTGCCCTCAAATGCAAGAAGAATTTAGGGAAGAGGTCAAAGTTGTAGGTTTTCAAGGCCAACAAGCATTACAGAGACATGATCCCTACTCCTATGCCTCCAAGCAAGGGTGGAGAGATCATTCTAACTTCAGATTTGGCAATCAACATCAACAACAACACTATAACAAGGCCACCACCACACCCTTATCCTAGGCCCCAAGGCCAAGACTCGAGCTCTAGCATGTCACCGAAGAAATGTAAAATGCTTTAACTAAAAATGTGACTAACATGCAGGGTAACATGGTGCAGTTCCAAGAGGAAACCCGATCGAGCATCAAGAACTTGGAGAGCCAAGTAAGCCAAATAGCAGGAGTTGTAACCAAGTTAGAGGCTAGGGATTCGGTGAGGTTGCCATCCCAAACAGAACTCAACCCTAAAATGAATGTGAGTGCTATCACATTGAGGAGTGGAGCGGAAATTGCAAGCAAAGAGAGGTTGGTGGTTCGAGACAAAGAAATCGTGGAAGAGGTGATCGAGCATGATCCGACAACAGATTGTAAATCATTGCCACCTCAACAAGAGGAGGAAGTCCGAAAATCACCTCCTCCACCATATGAGCCAGAGCCACCATTTCCCGAGGCATTGAGAGAAACCCGCAATGCAGAGCGCAACAAAGACATTTACGAAATCTTTCGTAAATGTGAGGTAAACATTCCCCTTTTTGATGCTTTAAATCAAGTACCAAGGTATGCTAAGTTCCTTAAAGAATTGTGTACTTTGAAAAGAAAGCAAAAACAAAAGGTAGTGCAAAAAGTGAAGGCTAGCGAGCATGTCTCTGCCATCTTTCAAAAGAAATTACCTCAAAAGTGCAATGACCCAGGCATGTTTACCATCCCATGTACTATAGGTGACACCATGTTTCCTAAAGCCATGTTAGACTTAGGTGCGTCAATTAATGTGATTCCATATTCATTGTATAAGTCTTTGAAACTTGGCAATTTACAT
Organism: Beta corolliflora; assembly: GCA_947648045.1. Lineage (NCBI taxonomy): Eukaryota > Viridiplantae > Streptophyta > Magnoliopsida > Caryophyllales > Amaranthaceae > Beta > Beta corolliflora. The sequence goes on along the minus strand of CANSZD010001041.1, from coordinate 48,859 downwards.
GAAACTGGTGTGGTGATTCAATTAGCTGATAGATCCAATGTTTATCCTAGGGGTAAATTAGAGGATGTGTTAGTTAAGGTTGGGAAATTGCAATTTCCTGCCGATTTTTATGTTTTGGAGATGGAACTCGATAAGCATGACGCCCCAATCCTTTTAAGGCGACCTTTCTTGAAAACATCTTGCACTAAAATTGAAGTTTGCGCTGGCTCTTTGACCTTGGAGTTTGAGGGAAAGGTAGAGGCATTTGATATAAATGATCCTAAGCTTCTACTTAAGGATGATAACTCACTTTGCTCTATTAACATTATTGACTCTGTTTTGCATGATGTTCTTGATATTGAGCAGGTTGATGAGTTGATGAATGCTGATGATGTCTTGGTTGAGGATTGTGTGCCTCCTACTAACGTGCAGGTTATGGTGCCCGAGTTGAAAGAGCGGAAAAAGCCTCCTGACTTACCACCTTGTTCTAAAACTGTACCACTAACGATGCATTGCAAGAGTTCTTCTGAATCTGTTTTACAGGTCCTTGAATTGGAGGTTGACATGGAGCCACCATTGTCACACATGGAGCACAAGCCCAATTATTGAGCTCAAGGTACTAAGTCGAGCTAACGACTTTAAACAACAGCGCTTCTCGGGAGGCAACCCGAGACCCCTCTTTATTTTCTTTCTTTTCCATTATTTCTCATCAAATTTCCACCACAACAAATTTTCTTTCACCCCCCCCCCACCCACTAAAAAGATCCACAACCAATCTTAATCCACTTGGAGCCAAAATCCACAAAAGAAAACCCATTGGGAGGAGTTCAATAGCTAGGAGTTGGTAACACTAGAGGGTTGAGATTGTTAATGTATCTTTTCGATCTCTTAAGCTAGGTGCAAATCTCAAAAATTTAAACAAAATTTGAATTTGTCATTTGTTTGAGTGATTCGAGGGAGAGGGTTGTGAGTTGAGTTATGAGATTTGCGTTGGTGTTATTAAGAAATTTGAGTTTGACGGATTGTTTGTCATGAGTTTTGAGCATTCGATCTTCGATTTACCCGATTTTCAAATTTCCCCCCATTTTCAGTTTACTTTTTCTTCTAATTGTCGTCACATTGAGGACAATGTGTAGTTTAAGTAGGGGGGAGGGTATTCTCATTCTCATGTATCTATGTTGTATTTATTACTTTCAATTTGAAAAAATGAAAAAAAAAATGAAAAAAAATATTTAAATAAAAGTGATGAAATGAATCCCGCTGAGTTGAAAACCCGCAAAGGCGGGCGACTCGGGCAAAATTGGGGGCTCCGATAGGTCGAAAACCCGAAAGGGCGGCCTATGCAAAAAAGGGCTAGTTGAGCGGGTGAGTTTTTTGAGCCGGAAAAAGAAGAGAGATGAAAAAAAAATGTGAGAAGCTAGGATGAAAACCCGAAAGGGCTCCTAGGCAAAATGAGAGATTAAAAGAGAATTATGTTTTTGCACTTTGCTAAGGGTTTGATTGTAATTGTTAACGTTAGTGTTTTATTTAACCCTTAGCGAAAGTTCGGAGTTTTGCGAGATAATTTTTGTTAATGTCATGAATTCCGAGCTTTCAAGGTGAAATGCATTTGAGCCAAGCAAAGTACCAAGCTGCACCGCAAGCTCAGCAGCACCGCAAGCGCGCAACATCCCACCAAGCATCGCCAGCCAAGCAGAGCCCCCAGCGCACAGCCAGCACGCATGTATCTCGCGACTCGCGATGAAGCTCGCGACTCGACCGGCCGCCCGGCCAGCCGATCAAGGCATGTCGCGACTCGCGAAGGATCTCGCGACTCGCGAGCCCTACCTTCGCACCTCGTGAGGATTATCGCGACTCGCAACCATTGTACCCAGCCATTTCGTGCGGGAAGATAGAGTACTCGTCGCGACTCGCGATCAGTATCGCGACTCGCGATGCTTAAGTCGGCTTGGGGCCACATTTTGTGCGGGGTTTAAAAGCTTCCTAAAACCTAATATTTTGGGAGAGGAGACCTAAGAGGACAAGAGACTTGAGAAGAGAGAATCTCCAACACTCCATTCTTCTCTTGTTATCTTCTCTTTTTAGTTTTCATTTTCTAGTTTAGTTTTAGAGATTTCAATTATGGAATTGGCTATTGCTATGCCGATTGTAGCTTGAACTGTTCTTGAAGAAAATTAACACGAAGCTTCAAGCATTATTGTGAGATCTTTCCTCTCTATTTAGTTTCTTTGATTATGGTTCAATTTCTATGATTGTGTTCTATGATTATTGCATAATTATGCTAGGAACGTTACTAGTTTGATTGTGTAATTAATCTAATGCTAGATTTAAGAATAGAATCGGATTGTTTTATTCTTTTATCTATTTGTAGCAAACTAGGGAGTAACTTAGATGCAGATCATCTTGGTTATTTCTTGGGGAAATTGAATCAACTGTTGAATGTTTATCGTGTGTATGACGTTAGCAGGTCTATTGATTCTCTGTGTTTATTGCTGCTATTGGATTGAACTTAGACGCTAATCGGACTAGGTTATCCTTTAGTTAGGGTTTTATAGTCACGTTGATCGTGCTATTCAACTAAGAATAAGGAGAATGCGAGGTTAGTTCTCAAATAGATAATCATGGAAATAATTAGAGTTGAGGTTCAATGATCGATAATGAATTGAAGTGGATGTTAATCGGATTCAAGATCTTTCCATATTGATTTCTCATTTTATTTATTTGCTAGTTAATTTTAGTTTGTTTATAACTCTTTTGAAAACCCCCCTTTTTATTAGGTTACTCGACCCTTAGAGTCATCTAGGTACTAATTCACGCTAAATATTAAACTTGTCCCTGTTTCCCTGTGGATACGAACCTTATTTCCCCTTCCACTCTTTCATTTCTGAACTCATCTCTCTCACTCCCTCACTCATTTCCCACTCAAAAACCCTTAAACCCTCACATTTCAAACTCTCAAATCTCCATTTCTCCACCAAATCCACTCATTTAAACCACAAAATCACCACATTTTCCATTTTTTCTACAAAAATCCCAACAAATTTCACTCTTTAACTCACAAAATCTCCATATTTCAAAAACCCTTAAACCTAAACTTTCTCTCTCCTCCATTAACACTCAAGGAAGATTCAAGGGTGGAAGAACATGAAATTTTTGGCTCAAGGAACTAGATTTTGCAAGGCTTTAAGGAATTTCTCCATCTTTTGGTAACACATTCCTCTAACTCTTGCCATTTTTCTTTCCTTTTCTCAATCTCCTAGTTATTGTCTAGTTTTCCCCCATTATTGTTGCTCCCCTTGCTTGTGGTGTAGGATAGTTGATTAGTTGGAATTATTATGCTACATTAGATAATCTTTTGTGATTTGATTGTGGTATTAGTTGTGATTTGATTGTGATTTAGTTGTGGATTAGTTCTTGATTAGTTTTTTTTCTTCTTTATAGCTTTTTTTTAGTTTTGAAATAATCGTTGGTTTTGTGTGGTTTGCTTGTGGATTAGCTGAATTTTTTTTTTATTAGAGATTTGTTGATGGTGTGGACTTGTGTTTTTGTTTAGCTTTGTAAGTGTGACATTGTACTTGTTGAGTTAATTTGTGATTGCAATTTGGGAGTTAGTTTACGTGATTAAACAACCTTGACATTGTCGTTAAACGAAAATTTACGAATTTCGATTTTCATAACAATGTCAAGGTCGTCTAAAAGTCGTAAATCTAACTTAGCTAAAGATGCAGCCACAAATTCCCACCAACAAGACTCCCCCAACCATGGAGGAAATTCAATATCACACTTACAAGCACCACCGAGAAAAACCTTTTTCGGACGCACATCAAACGTGAATTCAAGCCTACAAAGTTTTACCATCAACGCTCATGCACTACATTGGGCACTGAAGAAGATGTGCGTTTGTTGTGCGCACGAATTGGTTGGACCTCATTTCTAGACAAATCTGCTCCCACTTACCCCTCACTTGTATGTGAATTTTTAAGTACATTATCACGTGATACGGATGATGAGACGGGCGAGACCATAATTCGTTTCCGTCTCTTCGATGCGGATTACGATATGTCCTTTGAAGATTTAAATACTTATTTTGGGTGAGACCTTAATTCCCCTACGGGAATGGATTTAAGTACTCTCGACGGTTATAACTTGGAGAGATTTTGGGCCCGTATTACAGGTTCCCCGCTCTACTTCGACCGGAGTCATGAGAAATCATCCTCCATCATCCATCTTGTGATGCGCTACGTGCATCACATGATGGTATACGTCGTCTATGGTTGCTCAAAGTAGATGCGGCAAGTGAACATGAAATGCCGACCCTTTAGTTGTGCACCCAAGAGCACCAAGACCAACCTCCCATCAACTTTGCCGAGCATTTTGTAACTCGGATGATGCAACACCGGGACGACACCCCACACCGATCCGACATTGCTATGGGGGGCATGATCACACTCATTGCTCGTCATTTCAGTCTTGGTGATGAGCTTGCCACCCTTTCCCCTGTTTCTAACGATATCTACCTAAACATCAAACATTTACGGATCATGAACTTCATCCGCCAAGGTGGCCATGAAACCCGTCCCTACATCCTTTTGGTAGGGTCGGAGAAAACCTCATGGTGCCGCCTTCCTAACCCATCTATCACTTCTCTTACGAGAGACACGCCCAATCCCTATTACATTGATAGAACCATTAGGGATCAAGGGCCACAGGAACCCCAAGGAGGCGGTGATGACAGCCCACCTCCACGACACCCTCCCCTCCCGAGCCGGCCCCTCTTCTTCCCGTGCCGGCTCCTCCTCCGGCCAAGGTGAGCCCTCTTTTGACATGTCTTCAATAGAGACTCACCTAGCCAACCTCACATTGTCTCAATCCCAAGGGTTTTGTCCCCTCAATGACCAATACCAAAGGATGAGACAAGACATTGACACTATTATGCTCCAACAAAATAAAATCTTTCATTATCATGTGGAGCAAGGTCTGGTTGAGCCATTTGTCAACTACCCCAACATGCCGCCCCAATATGGGCCGGTTAGGTGGAACAATGGTCAACCGACCTACCCCTTTTGCTCCCTCGACCACCACCATATGACTACACGGTGTCGGGTGGGATCGATCCAAGGGGCGATCCTTCCTACCCTTTTGACGATCCTACATTTGATGGGGGTTGGTTCCCCCATGGTCCTCCAACTACCGGGAGATGACCCGGTGGATGAGGATTAGGATCCTCATCATCTTTCCCCCGCCCTCCCCCCTATGTGTATGCTTGGCACACCGAGGACGGTGTTTTTGATAAGTTTGGGGGGTCGCTTTCACTTATTATTGAAAGGGCGGAGATGTTTAAAAAGGGTAGTGAATCACTAAGTGTCTCGAGGGTAGGTTTAAGCTTTGGGGTGTACTTCATGAGGGTTAGAATTGATTGATGTTTAGTGTTGATATTTGATGAGTGATATTTGAGTTTGATGATGTGAATATCAAAAAGAAAACAAAAATTGAAAAAAAAGAAAACAAAAAAAAAAACGTATGAATGAAGGCAAAAGTTTCTTTTATTTATTTCTTTTGCTCTTGAGTTGAGAACAATATCATTGAAGCTCCACTCTTTTGAATGCTTTTTTTCCTAGATGTTAGAAGTCCGAATGCTTTGAGATGTTTATGGTTGATTTTAGGATAATCTATGTTAAGGTAGTGGTTAGAACTTTTTGAGAGCACAAGGACTTAATTCATGGATTGTCACTACAAAAATTAGAGCATTATAGAAACAAATTTTGGCAACAAACTTTTCAACTGTTGAAAAATAGCAACATATATTATTTTTCCGATGCCTATTATAAAGCGACATATTTTACACTAATTTTCCACCAAATGAAGGCAAGATATATTTTATTTGTTGCTATTGGAAACCAATGATTTTATCATTTGTTACTTGATGGCATCATATTTCGATTTGTTTCCATTTAGCAACAAACTACGATGACAAATATTTAATTCGTTGACATTAGAAACAAGTAATTTTACTATTTCTTTCTAGATGACACCTTATTTTCAATTTGTTTCCATTCAACAACAAACTACAACAACCAATATTTGATTTGATGACATTAGAAACAGTTAGTTTTCTATGTGTTCCTGGATGGCATCATGTTTCCGATTTGTTGCCATTTAGACACAAACTACGACAACCATTATGTAATTTGTTCAAAGTCGCAACAATTAATTTTACTATTTGTTGCTAGATGACATCATATTTTCAATTTGTTGCCATTTAGAAACAAATAATTGAAAAGGGTATCTGATTTGTTGTTATTAGAAACAAGATATTTTATTGTTTGTTGCACAAACAACATCAGATTTTTTTAATCATGTCCCATATCGTTAAAATATGAGCCATAGTTTCACCTTATAAGCTAGAGCACTTTCTCATACTATTATCAATTGCTTTTCAGAACATCATTCAAGCTTGTAAGTAGACCGATTCTCCTCCTATTTATTGATATGCTCCAACACATTTCTCATATTATGAAACCATAAACTTAGATGTGTTATATGAATAGTGTATTAGTTCAGATGTAAGTCTGTAATGATTAATAATTTATTTATATTTTTAGCAACCAATGTTAATAATTTGTTGCTAATTTTTAACAACAAAAAAATAATTATTTGTTGTTGTATTTAGCAACGATCATTCATAAGTCGTTGCTAGAGTTGGCAACAAATGCACCAAACATAGCAACAAACATGGCAACAGTATTAGAATAGATGCAATATGACAACAAATTTGTTTTGGATTTAGTTGCTAAAATCATATGGCGACAAGCCTTTTAGGAACTACTACTTTTTGTTTCCAGTTTGTTGCCAACTCGAATTGGCAATATTTCTTATGAATAGCAACAAATTTTAGCAATTGCTAAATTTTTGGGGTGTACTTCATGAGGGTTAGAATTGCTTGATGTTTAGTGTTGATATTTGATGAGTGATGTTTGACTTTGATGATGTGAATATCAAAAAGTAAAAAAAAATTGAAAAAAAAGAAAACAACAAAAAAAAAAGCGTATGAATCAAAGCAAAATTTTCTTTTATTTATTTCTTTTGCTCTTGAGTTGAGAACAATATCATTGAAGCTCCACTCTTTTGAATGCTTTTATTCCTAGATGTTAGAAGTCCGCATGCTTTGAGATGTTTATGGTTGATTTTAGGATACTCTATGTTAAGGTAGTGGTTAGAAATTTTTGAGAGCACAAGGCCTTAATTCATGGATTGTGGTATGATGGTGTTGCTCTCTCTAGTGATTTGAAACCTAAAAGTTAGTATTTGCTTGATAATCCCATGTGAGGACTTTCAAAAAAAGCCCCAACATCTATTTTGAGTGCATGGATCCTCGACATTGCATACTTTTATTGATAACTTGACTCTAATCTATCCAAGATCGCGACCAAGCCACTCTAGGGAAAGATAAAGGCGTTCATTTCGGTGACTTTTTATTTTTATTTTTATAGTTTTAGGCTCTGTATTCTTGTTTTTTTTTCTTTTTCTTGATTTTATTTTTTTTTATTTGCATTTGCCCTTCCTCCTAACCCTTTGAGACTTACCCTTTTCTTTGATTACCTCAACACAAGCCAATTGTCTCCTTGTTTTAAAATTCACCCTTGTAGTGAATAGTGAAGTTAGAGCGATTGTCTTGAGTGATATTTGAAAAAAAGGGAATGGAAAATGATGAGATTCTTGTGGTATAGTGGATATTTTATGTATATATTTGAATAAATGCAATTGCAACTTCATAGAAAAAGCCACCCAAAGTCAAAGAAGGCGGGGAAAATGAAAAGAAAAAGTGAAAAAAAGGAGAAAAAGAAAGAAAATCCAAAAATAGTTCTTCATTGTCATGTTTTTGAATAAGTTTGGGGGGAAGCCTATCCCTAAATGGTTGAGTATGATTTGTGATTTATGGTTATTTAGATCTTTTGCTCCTACTAAGACTTCACTATATTAGGATTGAGCACCACTATCCAAATTTATTCACACCCTTTACCCCTAGCCTACGTTACCACCTTTAAAAAGTCCTTTTGACCTTATAGGGTTGAGTCATTGTCGGTGGCGGAAGATTGGAATCAAGCCTATTGAGCGAGTGTGCCATGTCGAGATGTCGAGTAACCTTCTCCTATTCTATTTCTTGTTACATTCATTGGCTCCATTTTTCGGAGTTTAGAGAAGCTACCTTGAGTGGTGAATTTGAAACTAGTTGAGAGAACGCGGTATGTATGGTTGTAGAATTTGAGGAAATGTGCTCTATTTAGTTCTCTATGCTTAGTGTATGGTATGTTCTAATCAACCTATGGACAGCTTTGAGCATGCTTACTTTTAGTGTCTAGAAATTCTTGCATCCATTTGTGTTTGCTCCTTTTCAAAATCTCACTTAAGAGCACCTTTTTATTTTCTCTGGGCTTTCTTTGGTTTATTTATTTTTTATTTGCCTTGGATTCTAAGATCTAGAGTTATGGGTCAAACTCTTAGAAAACCCTTACGAGAGCATTACTCGTCCTCATTGGCAACTTTGGGGTTTAAATGGCTTGTCACTTGTGCTAAAGGTGACCGTGATTCCTACGAAAATGAGTTAGTATGTATAGTTTCCTTTTTGCTTTGTGTGTACTTAGTTTCATCAAATACAACATTCCTGCTAAGTATAACCCTACCCTTAGATGGGGACCAAATTCTATAACCTTTCACCCCATTCCCATATCCTACAAACACTACCTTTTCGGCTCTTGGCTCCAACTTACCCTCATTTACATGATAGTAAACATTACAACCAAAAACTCGCATATATGAGTAATTTACAGGCTTATCTGACCACATCTCATATGGTGTTTTGAGATTGATTCCTAGTGAGGTCCACGGTTGATCAGATAACATGTTGTACTAAAGGCTTCTCCCCAAAACCTTCTAGTCATCCCAGCATTAGAGAGCATGTACCGAGCTCTCTCCAGAAGTGTCTGATTCATTCGTTCAGCTACACCATTCTCGCCGTGGTGTATCCCCGACGATATGATGCCTAGCAATCCCTTCATTCTTGCTGAACTCATCGAACTCAGACAAACAGAACTCCAGACCATTATCAGTTCGTAGCATTTTTATCTTATTCCCAGTTTGATTTTCCACCAATGCCTTCCACTGCTTGAAAATTTTGAAAGCTTCACCTTTTGACTTCATAACAATCAACCAAGTCATTCTTGAAAAATCATCAATGAAGGATACAAAATACCTGTGACCTCCCAAAGATTCCACACGTGAAAGACCCCAACAATCAGAGTGGATATAATCCAGAGTACCTTTTATTCTGTGAATGCCCTTAGAAAACTTGCTACGATGTAGTTTCCCAAAAACACAGTGCTCACAAAACTCAAGATTTGTGACCTTATGGCCACACAGAAGATCTGCCTTGGAGAGGATTTGCATCCCTCTCTCACTCATATACCCAAGTCTCATGTGCCATAGCTTGGTCATATCCTCCTTCTGAATTTCAGATGAAGCAACAAAGACGTGAGCCCGAGAGAGTAGAACCCCGCAAAACATACAAAGTACCACACTTGACCCCCTTCAACATATCCTTTGAATCCTTGCGACATACACAACTCCACCCCCACCTCTCAACCGAACCCCTTACTATCTAACGACTAAGTGAAATCGTATTCTTGGTCATCTCATGAACAAGCTCGACATTATTCAAAGTGCGAAATATACCATCATGTGTCCGGGATCTTGATAAAGCCTATTCCAACTGTCTTGCAGACTGCACTGTTAGCCATTGAAATATTACCTCCATCTACCTTCTCATAAGTAGTGAACCACTCGCTACGAGGACTCATATGATACGACGCTCCGGGAATCAAGAACCCACACATCATTGCAATGTGTTTGTTCATTAGCAACTAAAGCAAGATCATCCTCGAATTGAATTTTCTCGCTGCAACAACGGTAGTTGCGACCCGCATTTATTTTCCCGATGCTTCTTCTTAGGACATTCCTTTTTCCAATGCCCCTTCTCCTTACAGTAAATACAGATATCATTAGGTTTAGGACCCCCTTTGGAATTTCTAGATTTCCTGAAATTCTTTTTTCTAGAATTCTTATGTCCCTTACTACTACTGGCTACTAATCCAGAAGCATGATTATCTGTACCTGTACTACCAGATGCCTTATGGCGCAATTTCCTAGTATGCAAAGATGATCTAACCTCTTCTAGGGACACAAAATCTTTACCAACAGTGAAAGATTGCACAAAATTTTCATATGACAATGGTAAAGAAAGAAGCAGAACTAAAGCAGCATCCTCAGCCTCCACCTTAACATCAATATTACGCAATTCTAACAAAATTGTATTTAATTGATCTAGGTGATCTTTAAGAGGTGTACCTTCATTCATACGCAGACTGAACAAACGTTGCTTCAAAAGCAACTTGTTGGTTAGAGATTTTGTCATATACAAACTCTCCAACTTTAACCACAGACCAGATGCGGTTGCCTCCTCCACGACTTCAGTGATTATGTCGTCGGCCCGGACACAACATAATCGTTGAATCGCCTTCCCCCTCCGAAACGGTCATCTCAAGCAGAATCGAATCCGTTGATTTCTTTGCCAACGGTGCCTGATGAGTGAGATTTATCTCACTCTTAAAATAGTTCTAAGGCTATTTTACTTAATTTATTCCCCATTTTAGTTTCGTTTTTCCTTAATTTAACCTCTTTTTCTATCTAACTCTCTCTTAGCACATATGTACATGTATTTGTATCCCCCTCCCCTACTCTTCCATTTGATCTTTAATGTGTAGGAACTCAAGCTCCTACAAGCTTAGAGGGGAGCAAAAAGGGAAGCAAGGAGGAAGAAGCTTGCCCGGGAAGCCCAAGGACCGCCCGAGCAAAGTAGCCCGTCCGAGCTACAGACAGACCGCCTGGGCCAGGCCGCCCGCCCGGGCTCATTAGTGGCCAGACTTACGCCTCCTCCCCGGAATTTAAGGCGCACGCCCGGGCTTGAAGCTCGAGCCCACCAACCCCGCACCGCCCGGGCTCTATCTCTGCTCGCCCGGGCTCCTTCGACAGCCCCTCCCGGGCCCGTCCGCCCGCCCCGCCACTGGCTTTTGGGCCTTTTTTCAAATTTCTTTTGTTTTACGACTTTTGTAATTAGAGGGGGTATAAATACTCCTCTACCCTATTTTGAGAGAGGATCCAGATTTTTAGAACCCTAATCTTGCTTATTAGTGTAGGAGAGAGAAAACTTGGCTCAAGAGGTGTATTTTGGACATTGAAAATCAATGAAAAAGTGACAATTTCTTTGAAGTTTCTTGTCTACTTAGTAATCCTCTTAATCCTTTCTTTCTTTCTCATTGTTTTTATGCATTTCTACTTTGTTAGTTTCATGTTTTCATTGTTTAATCTTCATGCTTAATAGTTAATCTAGATTAAAGTTTTCATCTTTTCCTAGTTTCTTCTTGTTTGTTCACTAGATTTTGCTTGGTTTTTACTTTAAAGTATTGATTATTTTTGGTTTTTGCTATTATAGATTGGTGATTTATTGCTAGTTTTTCCATGTTTAGAATGTCTAGTAGTATAATGGGTAGTGAGTAGTTCATTAACTAGGATTGGAAGTAGCCCAACCATTGTTTGCATCCTATTTTCATGAGTAGAGTTTATTGGGTTGGTTATGTTTGAGATTTGTGCAATTTCAATCATTGATGTCGATTGGTGACTTAGTTGATGTAAGCTCCATCACCTTTTGATCCTTTTTTTGTCCATTTAATGGTTTACTTTTATGTGGTTGACATCCATGAATGATTGATTAGTTTATTTACATCACTTGTTGAGTGTTATTAACTTGGGTTTGATATCAATTCCTAACTTGGCCTAGTTAGGTGATAACGCCTCGAAATATAGGTTTTGTTGCCATAATTAGGACTCTAAACTCCCTAACAACAATTTTAGATGTGTTTAGGTTTGTTTATTCCCTTTGCATATCCCCAATACATGTCAACCCCCTTATCTCTACTTGGTTGTTGGATGTGAACTATGATTGTGGTGTTTTCCCATTCCTAGTGCTTTTCCTAATTTGATTTCAATAGTTTTAATCACCTAGTTCAACCAAAACTTGACCATTTCTTCGACTTAGCTTACTCTTAGCGATTCTATCTTAGTGATACCTCCGATCCTTGTGGTTCGACCCTTGCTTACCACTTGACTCGTTTAGGTGGATAGTTAGGTTTTTATTTGACATTAGGGGAGTTAGTAACGACCTAGTTTTCCCCTGTTCAAATTGGCGCCGTTGCCGGGGATCGGCATATTTTCATTGAGTAGTAGTTTTGCTTGTGAGTCTAAGTCTTTATTTTTCTTTTCTTGTTCTTTAGTTGTTTGTGTGTTGGTGTCCTTTGCTTGGTAAGTTGTTTGAGTACCCCTCTTGAGCCTTGTGGTCTTGTATGCCAAGAAGAAATCGTGCCTTGCCTCTTATTCCATTTGATACGGAACTTGAGAGAACCGTAAAAGCTATAAGAAGAGGGTTGAGAGGCGAGAGAGTGCAAGAGCAACCGCATCATACCTTCACCATTGAAAGTCCTCAAAGTTCTACCGGAGTTTGAGAGACTATGGTGCTCCTATGTCATATACTCCAACAAGTGCCACTGTTGCACCCACCACACAAGCAAATGATTTTGAGTTCAAACCGGCTTTCATTCAACTCATCTCAAACAATCAATTTAGGGGTAGTTGCCATGAATTCCCTCGAGAGCACTTGAGGAGGTTTCTTGAGTTTTGCTCAACGGTGAAGCGCAATGGAGTCACACAAGATCTCATCCACCTAAGCATGTTCAAGTTCTCCTTAAGAGATGAAGGATCACGTTGGCTCATGGATTTACCTCATAACTCACTCACCACATGGGAAGAAGTCACCAAAGCTTTCTTGGGCCAATTTTATTCATTGCAAAAGACGGCCGAAATGAGAGCTAAGATTGTGACATTCAATGATAAAGAAGGTGATAGTCTAAATGAAGCATGCGAGAGATTCAAAAGCCTCTTGAGGGAGTGTCCACACCATGACATGGGGAAGGAGATGCAACTCCATTGTTTCTACAATGGACTTTCTTCTCACAACAAGATGAGTCTAAATGCGGGAGCGGGTGGACCCATAATGATGAAGGGGGCGGATGAAGCTCTTCAAGCAATTGAATATGTGGTTCAAAATGACCGAGATTGGAACAAAGGGGAGCGCACTTCAACCTCCAAGAGAGGTGGAAGGTATGAAGTTGATAGCATTGATTTACTTACTTCTAAAGTAGATGATTTAGTTAATCAATTAAAATCGTCTACTATGTCCCCCTCCTCATCTAATGTTTCCATGCTTGGTCACTCCCAAAACCCCAACTCATGTTCCCCTCCTAACATGTCTCATATGAATAGTTATGGGAACACTCCCCATTCCGGTCATACTAACATGCCCATGCATTTATTGTTTTGTGATACTTGTGGAGCATATGACCACTATTCTTCCCAATGCAACTTTGTAGACTCTAACATCACTTCTCCTTCCTCCATGGAACAAGTCAATGCCCTAAACCAAATATTTGACCCTTATTCTAACACCTTTAATCCGGGTTGGCGTCATAACCCGAATTTTGGGTGGAGGAACCAAGGTCAAAGCTCTAATCAAAATGGATTTCAAAATGTGGGTCAAAATGTAATCAAAGTCAAGGCCAACATGGATACAACCAAGGTCAATACCGTGGTTTGTATCCTAATCAAGGCCAATATTCCAATGCTAAACCTCCCCTGGGGTTTCAAAGAAACCAAAGGCCTAATTATAACTCCCCTAACCAAGCACCTCTTCAATTAGGACCGCCCACCACCACCACTAGTCTAGAGAGTATGATGCAAACCTTCATGACTAATCAAGCTAAAGAGACTAGTGAGTTGAGAGAGAGCTTAAAACAAATGCAAGTTCATAATAAAATGCTTGAAACTCAATTGGCTCAAATGGCAGGTTCTATGAAAAGTGCTTCCACTACCCAACTCCCTAGTCAAGGTGTAAATCCCAATGAACAAGCTCATGCTATAATCACTAGGAGTGGTAGACAATTGGGGGATGTTTGTGTAAATGGGGGTAAGGCAAAGAAGGATGACAAACAATTGACCAATGACTTGATTGATGATGGACATGAGAAAGATGATGACCCTCCTACCCCACTACCAAAAGCCAAAGATAATGGAATAGTCACAAGCACCCCACCTCCTTGCGTAGCAAAGCTTCCCTACCCAAGTAGGTTTGCTTCTTCTAAGCTTAATGACTAATTTGCTAAGTTCCTTGAAGTCTTGAAAAAGCTCCATGTTAATATCCCATTCACTTTGAAGCACTAAAACAAATGCCAACTTATGCTAAGTTCTTAAAAGAGATCCTATCCAAGAAGAGGGGCCTAAATAGTGTGGACACCATTAACTTGACCGAGAGTTGTAGTGCTATAATTCAAAACAAGTTGCCCACTAAGTTGAAGGACCCCGGTAGTTTCAATATACCGTGTGCTATTGGTGACATGCATGACCATTGACCGAGCTTTATGTGACTTAGGAGCTAGTGTTAGCTTGATGTCACTCTCCGTTTGCAATAGATTGAACCTAGGAGAGTTGAAGCCCACCCACATTTCACTTCAATTGGCCGATAGATCGGTTAAGATGCCCATAGGAAAGTTAGAAGATGTACCCCTTAGGGTGGGAAAGTTCTATATTCCCGCGGACTTTGTGGTGCTTGAAATAGATGAAAATCCAAGTGTTCTAATCATTCTAGGTAGACCATTCTTAGCTACGACGGGGGCAATTATTGATGTTAAAAATGGCAAGTTAACCTTGAGAGTAGGAGATGATAAGATTGAATTCAACCTCTCACAAATCATGAAATGTCCACCATTTACGGATGATTGTTTTAGAGTTGAAACAATTGATTATGATGTGCCCCAACCATGCATGCTTATGATAATGATTTTCTTGCTCTTGCATTGGTTGATGATGATTGTGGAAGTGATGAGGTGAAGTCAATAGTTGAGCTACTTGACTCCACCCCAACTCTTGAACCATTTGAAGATGTGTTCTTGGCTATTGATGAGGAAGAGGCAAAAATTTCAAAAAGTGATACTAAAGCTCCGGAGGTAGAATTAAAACCTATACCTTCGAACCTTAAGTATGTTTTTCTTGGCCCTTCCTCTACATATCCCGCAATTGTAAATGCCGAATGAGCCAAGAACAAATCTCTAAATTGCTTGATGTGTTGCGATTGCATAAGAGTGTGTTAGGCTATACGATTGATGATTTGAAGGGGATTAGCCAAACTCTTTGTATGCATCGTATTCTCTTGGAGGATGATGCTAAACCTTCAAGAGAAAGGCAAAGGAAATTGAATCCTTCCATGATGGAAGTTGTAAAAAAGGAGGTCCTTAAACTACTTGCTTCGGGGATCATCTATCCTATGCGGATAGTAAGTGGGTATCCCTGGTGCAAGTAGTCCCTAAGAAGGGGGGGATGACGGTGATTCGCAATGATGTTGGCGAACTCATCCCCACTAGGACCGTTACGGGGTGGAGAATGTGCGTTGATTATCGAAAACTAAATGTCTCCACCCGAAAGGAACATTTTACATTGCCTTTCATTGATCAAATGTTGGAAAGATTGGCGATGCATAACTATTTTTGCTATCTTAATGGTTACTCGGGTTCTTCAAAATCCCCATTCACCCGGAGGATCAAGAAAAAATGACTTTCACTTGCCCTTATGGTACCTATGCTTACCGTAGGATGCCATTTGGGTTATGTAATGCACCAAAGAACTTTCCAATGTTGTATGATGGCAATCTTTGCCAACATGATTGAAGATACCATGGATGTTTTAATGGATGATTTTTCCGCATGTGGTTCTTCATTTGACGTTTGCTTATCTAATCTCACTCGATGTTTGGAGAGATGTGAGAGATCCAACCTTGTCCTTAATTGGGAAAAATGTCACTTTATGGTTCAAGAAGGCATTGTTCTTGGGCATAAAGTGTCATCCCAAGGAATTGAAATGGATAAGGCCAAGGTTGAGGTGATTGAGAGACTTCCACCTCCAACTACGGTTAAGGGGGTGAGATCTTTTCTAAACCATGCCGGTTTGTACCCGGAGGTTTATTAAAGATTTCTCTAAAATCACCAAACCTCTCACCGCTCTTCTCCAAAAGGAGAGTGAGTTTGTATTTGATGAACTCGTGTTTAGATGCTTTTGAAGGATCAAAGAAGCTCTCACTCTCGCTTCAATTGTCCAACCACCGGATTGGACACTTCGTTTTGAGCTTATGTGTGACGCAAGTGACAATGCTATTGGAGCGGTTATTGGTCAAAAGAAAGAAGGGAAGACTCATGTGATATATTATGCTAGCAAAACCTTCAATGATGTGCAACGCAACTACACTACCACCGAGAAAGAGCTATTGGCGGTTGTGTATGATTTTGAGAAGTTTAGATCATACCTTGTTGGGTCCAAGACAATTGTGTACACCAATCATTTGGCGCTCAAGTACTTGATGTCCAAGAAAGATGCCAAACCAAAGTTGATTCGATGGGTTTTGCTCCTCCAAGAGTTTGATTTAGAGGTGAAAGACAAGAAAGGATGTGAGAATGTGGTTGCGGATCACCTCTCTAGGTTGGAGCCTATGGAGCTTGGCATGGATAATGCTCCCATCAATGAAGATCTTCGTGATGATGCCTTGTATGCTATTAAGAGGATGGACCTCCCTTGGTTCGCCGATATTGTGAATTTCCTAGTTTGTGGTGCAATTCCCCCCAAATTTACACCACAACAAAGGCGCAAGTAGCTCAAACATGATTCAAGGTACTACATATGGGATGAACCCTTGCTTTACAAGAGGTGCTCCGATGGCTTGTATAGAAGGTGTGTCCCTAATGAAGTGATGAAAGGAGTTTTAGAGATGTGGCATTCTTTTCCTTATGGAGGGCACATGGGCTCAAACAAGACCGCCGCAAAGGTCCTTCAAAGTGGTTTAACTTGGCCCACCCTCTTCAAGGATTCATTGGCTTATGTGAAAACATGTGATCGTTGTCAAAGAACCGGGAATATCTCCAAAAGGGATGAAATGCCCTAAAATTCAATCCAATAGCTTGAGGTATTCGATGTATGGGCAATTGACTTTATGGGACTCTTTCCCTCCCATTGTGGCAACCTCTACATTCTTCTTGCGGTGGATTATGTCTCCAAATGGGTTGAGTGTCTTGCAAGCCCCACCAATGATTCAAAGGTAGTGGCCAAGTTGTTCAAAAAGACTATTTTTCCACGGTTTGGCGTGCCTAAAGCCATCATTAGTGATGGGGGATCCCATTTTGCTAAGAAGTCATTTCAAGCTCTCTTAGCTATATATGGTGTTCACCATAGGGTTAGTCTCTCTTACCACCCTCAAACAAGTGGGCAAGCCGAAGTATCCAATAGAGAGATCAAGTTGATCCAAGAGAAGACCGTGAAAAGAATAGGAAGGTTTGGTCACTCAAGCTTGATGATGCACTATGGGCCTATCGAACCGCCTTCAAGACTCCTATTGGCACCACTCCATACAAGTTGGTGTATTGGAAGTCTTGCCACCTTCCGGTGGAACTTGAGCACAAGACTCATTGGGCGATCAAGGCCCTTAACTTCGATTTGAAGAGTGCGGGTGAGAAGAGGCTCCTTGATCTTAATGAGCTTGAAGAGCTACACATGGATGCCTATGATTGTGCAAGCATATACAAATCTAGGAGCAAAGATTGGCATGACAAGCACATTGTTAAGAAAGAGTTCCATGTTGGTGACCAAGTCCTCCTCTACAACTCACGATTGAAGCTCTTCCCCGGAAAGCTTAAATCAAGATGGAGTGGCCCTTATGAAGTGAAGGAAGTCTTTCCTTATGGCTCGGTCACCATCTCTTGTCCAAGTCAAAGCCCATTCAAGGTCAATGGACACCGATTGAAGAAATACTATGGTGATGCCTTTATTAGAGCAATCTCTACTATCATTGATACGCCCAAGTTATACGTAGTATTTACGTTATTTTGGGTGCACTTTGCTAAGGGTTTGATTGTAATTGTTAACGTTCGTGTTTTATTTAACCCTTAGCGGAAGTTCGGAGTTTTGCGAGATAATTTGTTTTAATGTCATGAATTCCGAGCTTTCAAGGTGAAATGCATTTGAGCCAAGCAAACTACAGCTAGAGAACTCATTGAAGAACTAGCTGAAGGCTCGAGACAGTTCAGTAGAAGATCGAATCATCGTAGAGCAAATGTTGAAAGTCCAGGTTCTAGCTCTTCAAAGGCCGAGGATCAAGTACAAGCTCTTACATCGATGATGCGTGAGTTCATGGTAAAGAACAATAGAGTTCAACAGGTAAAAGCTTGTAGAATTTGTTCTTTAGATCATCATACTGATGTTTGCCCTCAAATGCAAGAAGAATTTAGGGAAGAGGTCAAAGTTGTAGGTTTTCAAGGCCAACAAGCATTACAGAGACATGATCCCTACTCCTATGCCTCCAAGCAAGGGTGGAGAGATCATTCTAACTTCAGATTTGGCAATCAACATCAACAACAACACTATAACAGGCCACCACCACACCCTTATCCTAGGCCACAAGGCCAAGACTCGAGCTCTAGCATGTCACTGAAGAAATGTAAAATGCTTTAACTAAAAATGTGACTAACATGCAGGGTAACATGGTGCAGTTCCAAGAGGAAACCCGATCGAGCATCAAGAACTTGGAGAGCCAAGTAAGCCAAATAGCAGGAGTTGTAACCAAGTTAGAGGCTAGGGATTCGGTGAGGTTGCCATCCCAAACATAACTCAACCCTAAAATGAATGTGAGTGCTATCACATTGAGGAGTGGAGCGGAAATTGCAAGCAAAGAGAGGTTGGTGGTTCGAGACAAAGAGATCGTGGAAGAGGTGATCGAGCATGATCCGACAACAGATTGTAAATCATTGCCACCTCAACAAGAGGAGGAAGTCCGAAAATCACCTCCTCCACCATATGAACCAGAGCCACCATTTCCCGAGGCATTGAGAGAAACCCGCAATGCAGAGCGCAACAAAGACATTTACGAAATCTTTCGTAAATGTGAGGTAAACATTCCCCTTTTTGATGCTTTAAATCAAGTACCAAGGTATGCTAAGTTCCTTAAAGAATTGTGTACTTCGAAAAGAAAGCAAAAACAAAAGGTAGTGTAAAAAGTGAAGGCTAGCGAGCATGTCTCTGCCATCTTTCAAAAGAAATTACCTCAAAAGTGCAATGACCCAGGCATGTTTACCATCCCATGTACTATAGGTGACACCATGTTTCCTAAAGCCATGTTAGACTTAGGTGCGTCAATTAATGTGATTCCATATTCATTGTATAAGTCTTTGAAACTTGGCAATTTACATGAAACTGGTGTGGTGATTCAATTAGCTGATAGATCCAATGTTTATCCTAGGGGTAAATTAGAGGATGTGTTAGTTAAGGTTGGGAAATTGCAATTTCCTACTGATTTTTATGTTTTGGAGATGGAACCTGATAAGCATGCCGCCCCAATCCTTTTAAGGCGACCTTTCTTGAAAACATCTTGCACTAAAATTGAAGTTTGCGCTGGCTCTTTGACCTTGGAGTTTGAGGGAAAGGTAGAGGCATTTGATATAAATGATCCTAAGCATCTACTTAAGGATGATAACTCACTTTGCTCTATTAACATTGTTGACTCTGTTTTGCATGATGTTCTTGATATTGAGCAGGTTGATGAGTTGATGAATGCTGATGATGTCTTGGTTGAGGATTGTGTGCCTCCTACTAACGTGCAGGTTATGGTGCCCGAGTTGAAAGAGCGGAAAAAGCCTCCTGATCTACCACCTTGTTCTAAAACTGTACCACTAACGATGCATTGCAAGAGTTCTTCTGAATCTGTTTTACAGGTACTTGAATTGGAGGTTGACATGGAGCCACCATTGTCACACATGGAGCACAAGCCCATTTATTGAGCTCAAGGTACTAAGTCGAGCTAACGACTTTAAACAACAGCACTTCTCGGGAGGCAACCCGAGACCCCTCTTTATTTTCTTTCTTTTCCTTTATTTCTCATCAAATTTCCACCACAACAAATTTTCTTTCACCACCCCCCCCCCCACCCACTAAAAAGATCCACAACCAATCTTAATCCACTTGGAGCCAAAATCCACAAAAGAAAACCCGTTGGGAGGAGTTCAATAGCTAGGAGTTGGTAACACTAGAGGGTTGAGATTGTTAATGTATCTTTTCGATCTCTTAAGCTAGGTGCAAATCTCAAAAATTTAAACAAAATTTGAATTTGTCATTTGTTTGAGTGATTCGAGGGAGAGGGTTGTGAGTTGAGTTATGAGATTTGCGTTGGTGTTATTAAGAAATTTGAGTTTGACGGATTGTTTGTCATGAGTTTTGAGCATTCGATCTTCGATTTACCCGATTTTCAAATTTCCCCCCATTTTCGCCTTTACTTTTTCTTCTAATTGTCGTCACATTGAGGACAATGTGTAGTTTAAGTAGGGGGAGGGTATTCTCATTCTCATGTATCTATGTTGTATTTATTGCTTTCAATTTGAAAAAAATGAAAAAAAAAAAAAAAAATATTTAAAAAAAGTGATGAAATGAATCCCGCTGAGTTGAAAACCCGCAAGGGCGGGCGACTCGGGCAAAATTGGGGGCTCGGATAGGCCGAAAACCCGAAAGGGCGGCCTATGCAAAAAAGGGCTAGTTGAGCGGGTGAGTTTTGTGAGCCGGAAAAAGAAGAGAGATGAAAAAAAAAATGTGAGAAGCTAGGATGAAAACCCGAAAGGGCTCCTAGGCAAAATGAGAGATTAAGAGAGAATTATGTATTTGAAAAACTCATTCGCCGGAGATGGTGTCATAAGGTGGAAAGCGTTTTCGGGTAAGGTTGGTGAATTCATCCTTGATTTTGTGAAGATTTGTTTTGGCTTTCACATTCTTTTGGTTGATTGTTTGTTTTTGGGAGTAAGCATGGAATTTATACCTTTTTGTCTTTGTTCCATGGCTTGCTATTCTAAATTAGTTGTAGTAGTAGTAGTTTTAGATCATCTTTTGGAGGTTTGGGAGAGCCGATAGTTTAGTGTGTCGTGAGCTGACATTTTGATTCTTGTTGGTGTTGTTGGTTAAACTTGTTGGTGTTGCTGGTTATTATTGTTGTCACGTCTTTGTATTTTTCAGGTGAGCTCGAAGCTAAGTGTGGGGGAGTTATTGTCCCATACGTTTAGATTTTGAGCGGATGTTGTTAAGATGTGATGATGATGATGTAGATGGTGGAGAATGTAGGTTGGTGTTGATAATTTTGGTGAAGATTTATTGGGTGATCCTCATTTTGAGTTACTCGAGGTCGAGTAAAGTTCAAGTGTGGGGGTATTTGATACGCCCAAGTTATACGTAGTATTTACGTTATTTTGGGTGCACTTTGCTAAGGGTTTGATTGTAATTGTTAACGTTCGTGTTTTATTTAACCCTTAGCGGAAGTTCGGAGTTTTGCGAGATAATTTTTGTTAATATCATGAATTCCGAGCTTTCAAGGTGAAATGCATTTGAGCCAAGCAAAGTACCAAGCTGCACCGCAAGCTCAGCAGCACCGCAAGCGCGCAACATCCCACCAAGCATCGCCAGCCAAGCAGAGCCCCCAACGCACAGCCAGCACGCATGTATCTCGCGACTCGCGATGAAGCTCGCGACTCGCGACCCGCGCTGCCAGCAGCGATCAAGGCATGTCGCGACTCGCGAAGGATCTCGCGACTCGCGAGCCCTACCTTCGCACCTCGCGAGGATTATCGCGACTCGCAACCATTGTACCCAGCCATTTCGTGCGGGAAGATAGAGTACTCGTCGCGACTCGCGATCAGTATCGCGACTCGCGATGCTTAAGTCGGCTTGGGGCCACGTTTTGTGCGGGGTTTAAAAGCTTCCTAAAACCTAATATTTTGGGAGAGGAGACCTAAGAGGACAAGAGACTTGAGGAGAGAGAATCTCCAACACTCCATTCTTCTCTTGTTATCTTCTCTTTTTAGTTTTCATTTTCTAGTTTAGTTTTAGAGATTTCAATTATGGAATTGGCTATTGCTATGCCGATTGTAGCTTGAACTGTTCTTGATGAAAATTAACACGAAGCTTCAAGCATTATTGTGAGATCTTTCCTCTCTATTTAGTTTCTTTGATTATGGTTCAATTTCTATGATTGTGTTCTATGATTATTGCATAATTATGCTAGGAACGTTACTAGTTTGATTGTGTAATTAATCTAATGCTAGATTTAAGAATAGAATCGGATTGTTTTATTCTTTTATCTATTTGTAGCAAACTAGGGAGTAACTTAGATGCAGATCGTCTTGGTTATTTCTTGGGGAAATTGAATCAACTGTTGAATGTTTATCGTGTGTATGACGTTAGCAGGTCTATTGATTCTCTGTGTTTATTGCTGCTATTGGATTGAACTTAGACGCTAATCGGACTAGGTTATCCTTTAGTTAGGGTTTTATAGTCACGTTGATCGTGCTATTCAACTAAGAATAAGGAGAATGCGAGGTTAGTTCTCAAATAGATAATCATGGAAATAATTAGAGTTGAGGTTCAATGATCGATAATGAATTGAAGTGGATGTTAATCGGATTCAAGATCTTTCCATATTGATTTCTCATTTTATTTATTTGCTAGTTAATTTTAGTTTGTTTATAACTCTTTTGAAAACCCCCTTTTTATTAGGTTACTCGACCCTTAGAGTCATCTAGGTACTAATTCACGCTAAATATTAAACTTGTCCCTCGTTTCCCCGTGGATACGAACCTTATTTCCCCTTCCACTCTTTCATTTCGAACTCATCTCTCTCACTCCCTCACTCATTTCCCACTCAAAACCCTTAAACCCTCACATTTCAAACTCTCAAATCTCCATTTCTCCACCAAATCCACTCATTTAAACCACAAAATCACCACATTTTCCATTTTTTCTACAAAAATCCCAACAAATTTCACTCTTTAACTCACAAAATCTCCATATTTCAAAAACCCTTAAACCTAAACTTTCTCTCTCCTCCATTAACACTCAAGGAAGATTCAAGGGTGGAAGAACATGAAATTTTTGGCTCAAGGAACTAGATTTTGCAAGGCTTTAAGGAATTTCTCCATCTTTTGGTAACACATTCCTCTAACTCTTGCCATTTTTCTTTCCTTTTCTCAATCTCCTAGTTATTGTCTAGTTTTCCCCCATTATTGTTGCTCCCCTTGCTTGTGGTGTAGGATAGTTGATTAGTTGGAATTATTATGCTACATTAGATAATCTTTTGTGATTTGATTGTGGTATTAGTTGTGATTTGATTGTGATTTAGTTGTGGATTAGTTCTTGATTAGTTTTTTTTCTTCTTTATAGCTTTTTTTTAGTTTTGAAATAATCGTTGGTTTTGTGTGGTTTGCTTGTGGATTAGCTGAATTTTTTTTTTATTAGAGATTTGTTGATGGTGTGGACTTGTGTTTTTGTTTAGCTTTGTAAGTGTGACATTGTACTTGTTGAGTTAATTTGTGATTGCAATTTGGGAGTTAGTTTACGTGATTAAACAACCTTGACATTGTCGTTAAACCGAAAATTTACGAATTTCGATTTTCATAACAATGTCAAGGTCGTCTAAAAGTCGTAAATCTAACTTAGCTAAAGATGCAGCCACAAATTCCCACCAACAAGACTCCCCAACCATGGAGGAAATTCAATATCACACTTACAAGCACCACCGAGAAAAACCTTTTTCGGACGCACATCAAACGTGAATTCAAGCCTACAAAGTTTTACCATCAACGCTCATGCACTACATTGGGCACTGAAGAAGATGTGCGTTTGTTGTGCGCACGAATTGGTTGGACCTCATTTCTAGACAAATCTGCTCCCACTTACCCCTCACTTGTATGTGAATTTTTAAGTACATTATCACGTGATACGGATGATGAGACGGGCGAGACCATAATTCGTTTCCGTCTCTTCAATGCGGATTACGATATGTCCTTTGAAGATTTAAATACTTATTTTGGGTGAGACCTTAATTCCCCTACGGGAATGGATTTAAGTACTCTCGACGGTTATAACTTGGAGAGATTTTGGGCCCGTATTACAGGTTCCCCGCTCTACTTCGACCGAGTCATGAGAAATCATCCTCCATCATCCATCTTGTGATGCGCTACGTGCATCACATGATGGTATACGTCGTCTATGGTTGCTCCGAAGTAGATGCGGCAAGTGAACATGAAATGCCGACCCTTTGGTTGTGCACCCAAGAGCACCAAGACCAACCTCCCATCAACTTTGCCGAGCATTTTGTAACTCGGATGATGCAACACCGGGACGACACCCCACACCGATCCGACATTGCTATGGGGGCATGATCACACTCATTGCTCGTCATTTCGCCTTGGTGATGAGCTTGCCACCCTTTCCCCGTTTCTAACGATATCTACCTAAACATCAAACATTTACGGATCATGAACTTCATCCGCCAAGGTGGCCATGAAACCCGTCCCTACATCCTTTTGGTAGGGTCGGAGAAAACCTCATGGTGCCGCCTTCCTAACCCATCTATCACTTCTCTTACGAGAGACACGCCCAATCCCTATTACATTGATAGAACCATTAGGGATCAAGGGCCACAGGAACCCCAAGGAGGCGGTGATGACAGTCCACCTCCACGACACCCTCCCTCCCGAGCCGGCCCCTCTTCTTCCCGTGTTGGCTCCTCCTCCGCCAAGCTGAGCCCTCTTTTGACATGTCTTCAATAGAGACTCACCTAGCCAACCTCACATTGTCTCAATCCCAAGGGTTTTGTCCCCTCAATGACCAATACCAAAGGATGAGACAAGACATTGACACTATTATGCTCCAACAAAATAAAATCTTTCATTATCATGTGGAGCAAGGTCTGGTTGAGCCATTTGTCAACTACCCCAACATGCCGCCCCATATGGGCCGGTTCCGGGTGGAACAATGGTCAACCGACCTACCCCTTTTGCCCCCTCGACCACCGCCATATGACTACACGGTGTCGGGTGGGATCGATCCAAGGGGCGATCCTTCCTACCCTTTTGACGATCCTACATTTAATGGGGGTTGGTTCCCCATGGTCCTCCAACTACTGGGGAGATGACCCGGTGGATGAGGATTAGGATCCTCATCATCTTTCCCCCGCCCTCCCCCTATGTGTATGCTTGGCACACCGAGGACGGTGTTTTTGATAAGTTTGGGGGGTCGCTTTCACTTATTATTGAAAGGGCGGAGATGTTTAAAAAGGGTAGTGAATCACTAAGTGTCTCGAGGGTAGGTTTAAGCTTTGGGGTGTACTTCATGAGGGTTAGAATTGCTTGATGTTTAGTGTTGATATTTGATGAGTGATATTTGAGTTTGATGATGTGAATATCAAAAAGAAAACAAAAATTGAAAAAAAAGAAAACAAAAAAAAAAACGTATGAATGAAGGCAAAATTTTCTTTTATTTATTTCTTTTGCTCTTGAGTTGAGAACAATATCATTGAAGCTCCACTCTTTTGAATGCTTTTTTTCCTAGATGTTAGAAGTCCGAATGCTTTGAGATGTTTATGGTTGATTTTAGGATAATCTATGTTAAGGTAGTGGTTAGAACTTTTTGAGAGCACAAGGCCTTAATTCATGGATTGTCACTACAAAAATTAAAGCATTATAGAAACAAATTTTGGCAACAAACTTTTGAACTGTTGAAAAATAGCAACATATATTATTTTTCCGTTGCCTATTATAAAGCGACATATTTTACACTAATTTTCCACCAAATGAAGGCAAGATATATTTTATTTGTTGCTATTGGAAACCAATGATTTTATCATTTGTTACTTGATGGCATCATATTTCGATTTGTTTACATTTAGCAACAAACTACGATGACAAATATTTAATTCGTTGACATTAGAAACAAGTAATTTTACTATTTCTTTCTAGATGACACCTTATTTTCAATTTGTTTCCATTCAACAACAAACTACAACAACCAATATTTGATTTGATGACATTAGAAACAGTTAGTTTTCTATGTGTTCCTGGATGGCATCATGTTTCCGATTTGTTGCCATTTAGACACAAACTACGACAACCATTATGTAATTTGTTCAAAGTCGCAACAATTAATTTTACTATTTGTTGCTAGATGACATCATATTTTCAATTTGTTGCCATTTAGAAATAAATAATTGAAAAGGGTATCTGATTTGTTGTTATTAGAAACAAGATATTTTATTGTTTGTTGCACAAACAACATCAGATTTTTTTAATCATGTCCCATATCGTTAAAATATGAGCCATAGTCTCACCTTATAAGCTAGAGCACTTTCTCATACTATTATCAATTGCTTTTCAGAACATCATTCAAGCTTGTAAGTAGACCGATTCTCCTCCTATTTATTGATATGCTCCAACACATTTCTCATATTATGAAACCATAAACTTAGATGTGTTATATGAATAGTGTATTAGTTCAGATGTAAGTCTGTAATGATTAATAATTTATTTATATTTTTAGCAACCAATGTTAATAATTTGTTGCTAATTTTTAACAACAAAAAAATAATTATTTGTTGTTGTATTTAGCAACGATCATTCATAAGTCGTTGCTAGAGTTGGCAACAAATGCACCAAACATAGCAACAAACATGGCAACAGTATTAGAATAGATGCAATATGACAACAAATTTGTTTTGGATTTAGTTGCTAAAATCATATGGCGACAAGTCTTTTAGGAACTACTACTTTTTGTTTCCAGTTTGTTGCCAACTCGAATTGGCAATATTTCTTATGAATAGCAACAAATTTTAGCAATTGCTAAATTTTTGGGGTGTACTTCATGAGGGTTAGAATTGCTTGATGTTTAGTGTTGATATTTGATGAGTGATGTTTGACTTTGATGATGTGAATATCAAAAAGAAAAAAAAAATTGAAAAAAAAGAAAACAACAAAAAAAAAGCTTATGAATCAAAGCAAAAGTTTCTTTTATTTATTTCTTTTGCTCTTGAGTTGAGAACAATATCATTGAAGCTCCACTCTTTTGAATGCTTTTATTCCTAGATGTTAGAAGTCCGCATGCTTTGAGATGTTTATGGTTGATTTTAGGATACTCTATGTTAAGGTAGTGGTTAGAACTTTTTGAGAGCACAAGGCCTTAATTCATGGATTGTGGTATGATGGTGTTGCTCTCTCTAGTGATTTGAAACCTAAAAGTTAGTATTTGCTTGATAATCCCATGTGAGGACTTTCAAAAAAAGCCCCAACATCTATTTTGAGTGCATGGATCCTCGACATTGCATACTTTTATTGATAACTTGACTCTAATCTATCCAAGATCGCGACCAAGCCACTCTAGGGAAAGATAAAGGCGTTCATTTCGGTGACTTTTTATTTTTATTTTTATAGTTTTAGGCTCTGTATTCTTGTTTTTTTTTTCTTTTTCTTGATTTTTTTTTTATTTGCATTTGCCCTTCCTCCTAACCCTTTGAGACTTACCCTTTTCTTTGATTACCTCAACACAAGCCAATTGTCTCCTTGTTTTAAAATTCTCCCTTGTAGTGAATAGTGAAGTTAGAGCGATTGTCTTGAGTGATATTTGAAAAAAAGGGATTGGAAAATGATGAGATTCTTGTGGTATAGTGGATATTTTATGTATATATTTGAATAAATGCAATTGCAACTTCATAGAAAAAGCCACCCAAAGTCAAAGAAGGCGGGGAAAATGAAAAGAAAAAGTGAAAAAAAGGAGAAAAAGAAAGAAAATCCAAAAATAGTTCTTCATTGTCATGTTTTTGAATAAGTTTGGGGGGAACCTTATCCCTAAATGGTTGAGTATGATTTGTGATTTATGGTTATTTAGATCTTTTGCTCCTACTAAGACTTCACTATATTAGGATTGAGCACCACTATCCAAATTTATTCACACCCTTTACCCCTAGCCTACGTTACCACCTTTAAAAAGTCCTTTTGACCTTATAGGGTTGAGTCATTGTCGGTGGTGGAAGATTGGAATCAAGCCTATTGAGCGAGTGTGCCATGTCGAGATGTCGAGTAACCTTCTCCTATTCTATTTCTTGTTACATTCATTGGCTCCATTTTTCGGAGTTTAGAGAAGCTACCTTGAGTGGTGAATTTGAAACTAGTTGAGAGAACGCGGTATGTATGGTTGTAGAATTTGAGGAAATGTGCTCTATTTAGTTCTCTATGCTTAGTGTATGGTATGTTCTAATCAACCTATGGACAGCTTTGAGCATGCTTACTTTTAGTGTCTAGAAATTTTTGCATTCATTTGTGTTTGCTCCTGTTCAAAATCTCACTTAAGAGCACCTTTTTATTTTCTCTGGGCTTTCTTTGGTTTATTTATTTTTTATTTGCCTTGGATTCTAAGATCTAGAGTTATGGGTCAAACTCTTAGAAAACCCTTACGAGAGCATTACTCGTCCTCATTGGCAACTTTGGGGTTTAAATGGCTTGTCACTTGTGCTAAAGGTGACCGTGATTCCTACGAAAATGAGTTAGTGTGTATAGTTTCCTTTTTGCTTTGTGTGTACTTAGTTTTAGCAACTTTGCCTTGGTATCCTCTTTGTATCATTTATTTCCCTCTTATGTTTTTTTTTTTGCACTTTGCTTGAGGACAAGCAAACATTCAAGTTTGGGGAAAGTTGATGAGTGAGATTTATCTCACTCTTAGAATAGTTTTAAGGCTATTTTACTTAATTTATTCCCCATTTTAGTTTCGTTTTTCCTTAATTTAACCTCTTTTTCTATCTAACTCTCTCTTAGTACATATGTACATGTATTTGCATCCCCCTCCCCTACTCTTCCATTTGATCTTTGATGTGTAGGAACTCAAGCTCCTACAAGCTTAGAGGGGAGCAAAAAAGGGAAGCAAGGCGGAAGAAGCTTGCCCGGGAAGCCTAAGGACCGCCCGAGCTACAGACAGACCGCCCGGGCCAGGCCGCCCGCCAGGGCTATGTGGCCGCCCGCCCGGGCTCATCAGTGGCCAGACTTACAGCCTCCTCCTGGAATTTAAGGCACACGCCCGGGCTTGAAGCTTGAGCCCACCTACCCCGCACCGCCCGGCCCTATCTCTCGCCCGCCCGCACCTATCTCTCGCCCGGGGGCTCCTTCTCAAGCCCGTCCGGCCCCTGTCAAGCTTGTCAGGACCTTGGCCGTTGGGCCTTTTTCCGGATTTCTTTTGTTTTACGACTTTTGTAATTAGAGGGGGTATATATACTCCTCTACCCTATTTTGGGAGAGGATCCAGATTTTTAGAACCCTAATCTTGCTTATTAGTGTAGGAGAAAGAAAACTAGGCTCAAGAGGTGTATTTTGGAGATTGAAGATCAATGAAAAAGTGACAATTTCTTTGAAGTTTCTTGTTTCCTTAGTATTCCTCTCAATCCTTTCTTTCTTTCTCATTGTTTTATGCATTTTTACTTTGTTAGTTTCATGTTTTTATTGTTTAATCTTCATGCTTAATAGTTAATCTAGATTAAAGTTTTCATCTTTTCCTAGTTTCTTCTTGTTTGTTCACTAGATTTTATTTGGTTTTTACTTTAAAATATTGATTTTTGGTTTTTGCTATTTTTAGATTGGTGATTTATTGCTAGTTTTTCCATGTTTAGAATGTCTAGTAGTATAATGGGTAGTGAGTAGTTCATTAACTAGGATTGGGAGTATCCCAATCATTGTTTGCATCCTATTTTCATGAGTAGAGTTTATTGGGTTAGTTATGTTTGAGATTTGTGCAATTTCAATCATTGATGTTGATTGGTGACTTAGTTGATGTGAGCTCCATCACCTTTTGATCCTTTTGTTGTCCATTTAATGGTTTACTTTTATGTGGTTGACCTCCATGAATGATTGGCTAGTTGATTTACATCACTTGTTGATTGTTATTAACTTGGGTTTGATTTCAATTCCTAACTTGGCCTAGTTAGATGATAACGCCTCGAAATATAGGTTTTGTTGCCATAATTAGGACTCTAAACTCCCTAACAACGATTTTAGAGGTGTTTAGGTTTGTTTATTCCCTTTGCATATCCCCAATACATGTCAACCCCCTTATCTCTACTTGGTTGTTGGATGTGAACTATGATTGTAGTGTTTTCCCATTATTAGTGCTTTTCCTAATTTGATTTCAATAGTTTTAATCACCTAGTTCAACCAAAACTTGACCATTTCTTCGACTTAGCTTACTCTTAACGATTCTATCTTAGTGAGACCTCCGATCCTTGTGGTTCGACTCTTGCTTACCACTTGACTATTTTAGGTGGATAGTTAGGTTTTTATTTGACATTATTACGGGAGTTAGTAACGACCTAGTTTTCCCCTTGTTCGGCCCACAACCCTTGTTGCTTCGTAAAGCCTGTATCTTGATTTGCCACAGACTGAAACTGTTTCTCCTAGTGAATTTATCAATTTTCACATTCATCCCAGACATCTTTCTCACTCAGATCGAAAACCAAAGCTCTGATACCAATTTGTTATAATGGATGTGAGAAAGAACAAATAATGAACGCAGAAAAGTAATAAACAACACACATATTTACGTGGTTCACCAACGGTGTGTTGGCTACGCGTCCACGGGCAGAGAGAGAGAGAATAGTTTTATTGATGATGAGGAATACCATATTATAGATGTGTTTTAGCACTAATGACGACATAAAACGAAACTAAGTTAAATAACGTATTATAACCTGGCTCGGAAATCGCCCCTGTAAAATTAACCAATTTCCCAAACCCAGTTATAGTCTCGGGCCCGATCGGGCGCTGGTCGTCCAGTCGTGATTCAGTGATCACGCCCGATCAGCGACCCCGCCCGAGCCCATGGGGCGGCCTGCTTCCAGGCCACTACTGAGACCTTGACCCCGCCCGGTGGGCGCATCGCCCGACTTGACCGAACAAGCCTGTGAACATGTTATTTGACGAACTCAACCAGATTCAAGGCATTATCTTACAAATACCTTTTGCGTCTCTCTGAAAGGTCTTTGATAAAAAAATTGTCGTCGCATCATGAAAAATCTCATATAGTGAATAATAAAAGCTATAAAACAAACTTCCAGGACATTTGTGGAGCCTAAGAGGACAATATTGTGCGATTTTTGGGGTAATAAGAGATCATCATTTGGAAGTGCATTCATTAATAAAAACGGGCATATGGTAGAATTGAGGAGTTTGAGATTAGTTTTGCCTAAATTTTAATTATTTTTAGTTTATTTTATATCCAAATTTTTTTGTATGTGGCCAATTAATTGTATTATTATGTCACGTCAACTTTTACTAGTTTAAATTAAAAAAAAAAACTTGTAAACTCACGCCGTTGGATTTGGTTTATGGAGGTGGGTGGAATGGTGGATTGTGCTTTATATATCCAGTTACCTACTTTAGCACTTAGAGAGATTCTTTTAGTTGGTCAGATGAGATATTGGGGCAGTGAAGAGTGAATGATATTTTTGTTTTCCTTGTCTTTCGAAAAATCATCAATGCAAAAAGAAGATGAATGTGTATTTTACTTATAATTTCAGATGATTTGGTTTTTTGACTTTGTGAGGAATATATGATGGATCACTATACTTCTAAGTTATATATATGAACGACCCCATATTCACTGAGCCTTAACGATGTAACGGGATCTCTTGGTTGGGGATTCAATAGGACTTATATATTACTCCCTTATTAGGGTGGATAAATAGGTTAGGTTGACTCAAACATGAATAATTAGAAATTATTCGACCTTACTGTAACCCTCATAAAAATCGGTTGGAAAATTCAACCTCCACCTGACTTAGGCCCTGTTCTTTTAGACTTATTTTCAGTTCAGTTTCTCTATGCAGTTTAGTTTAGTTCAGTTCAATTCAGATTCTCTCTGTACAAAAGAACGGGGACTTATTTATTAAATGAGTTATTCGTATAACCTGTATATATAATCACCAAAACTATATATTAGTGTAATATTGTATGTACACAAGATAGAAAGAAATTATATTAGTATTAGGTCTGTAATATACTCTCATATATATATATATATATATATAATGCCAGGGTTAACCAATCTAGGTTAACACAATTCATTCTCAATACTTGTACATGGTATAACAAACCTAGGTTTGTTAAAAAAAAAATTCCATGATTCCTTCGACTGCTTCTCTTGGTATCTCCTACGCCATGGACGATACTTCCTCTGCGTCGATCACGCCCATCACTGCCGCCTCTTCTTCCGCTGCTCCGACCGCCACCGCGTCGTCGGCGGGGCGTGCGCAACCTACGCCGGCCGTTCTCCTATGGGTCGCTTGCTTCACCGGGTGTTGTTGCCATACCGCAACCCTCCTTCGTTGTTGCTAGTTTGTCGCAGCCCCTTATGGGCCCCTCTTAGGGTTTCTTTCAACCCCGCTCCGGCCGCTCCCGGACTCCTACGCAGCCCTCCTCTTCCTCGAGCACTCCCTTGCGCTACCCACCGAGTTTTCACCCGACGCACGCTGCCATGTTGCACGTTTCATCAATTTCGCAACCCCTCTTTTCTCTTCCGCAGCCTTTCCGCGCCTAATCTCAATAATTTGGTAATTATCACTCTCTCTTCTCCTGAGGATTATTTGTTGTGGAAAACTCAAATCACTTGTTTGCTTCTTTCCCATCAATTACTTGGTATGGTTGAAGGCACTACTTCAATTCCCCTTTCTCATATTTTAGATGAACGCGGTGTTTCGGTTCTTAATGCTCAATTCTATGAATATTTACTTGTTGATCAACAAATCAAATCTTGGATTTTTGCAGCGTTATCTCGTGATGTATTTGTTGATATTAATGATTTATCTACTTCTGTGGAAATTTGGAATCGTTTGCAAACTCGTTTTATGCATGCTAGTATGGCGCGTCCTATGGAATTGAAAGGTCGTTTTTCTCACATTAAAAAGGGAGATTCCCATACTATGAATTATTATTTGCGTGACATTAAGGTTATAGCCGATTCTTTAGCCGCTATTCAAGTGTCATGTCTCAAATCAAGCTTTGGTTCAATTTACTTTATTTGATTTGGATCGTGATTCAAACTATGATCATACTGTCACCACTTTGTTAAATTATCCGTTTCCTTTGAGTTTTGATGACTTGCGTCCCAAGCTCTTGCTTAACAACTTATCAAAAGCTCTAAGGAGGGGTTGGATTCTTCCTCTCCTTCATATCATTTTTTGAAAACGTTTGGTTGTGCGTGTTTTCCTTTGCTCATGGATTCCAAAATCAACAAACTTCAACCTAAATCAAAGTACTGTATTTTTATTGGGTATGCCATGGACTATAAAGGTTATCGTTGTCTTGATCCAGCTCACCAACAAAGTCTCAATACTTATACACTATTGTTAATTTGGTTACTCAAAAACTTAAACAAACATACCTTCTTTTCCAAAAATGATGGATGTTTAAAGTTTATTCACATGGTGACGATTTATCTTAGTATGTTAAAGTATTTAGATGAACTTTACATTTATCACTATAATGTTTTTGGATTTTCTATATAAGTGACTCAAAATGTCAACCCTAATCTTAATCTAAGCCGTCTAAGTAAGTCGGTTCATCACAAGAATACCTATACTAACCTACTATATTCAAGCTAGATTCGGATTGGGGTATCGTATGAGATTGATGATGCCAATCCTAAAAATAGAGGACATAGAAAAGGTCAACTTTTAATCATTAACCAAACAATTCTCTAAAAATTCAGAGAGAGGAGTTCCATGATAATTACAACTTTTTATGAAGGAAATTGTTGTATTCATTTAAGATGGTCATCGTACACCAAGGTGTAATTTTACATAATTTCTACATCATGTAAGGAGCACATGAGGTAGAAAATATGAAAAGGATGCATCATGGATAACTTTTGCCTATACGGAGTAGATGCCTTATTATGATGCATGGATAACTTTGGCCTATACGGAGTAGATGCCTTATTATGATGCATGGATAACTTTGGCCTATACGGAGCTGTGTTCTATGAAGTTGACTAGTTGAGTCATGAGTGCACAATTTTCTTTCATGCATGCATATAAAGTGTGCGATACAATCTAAGCAAATGATTTTTTTTAGAAGAATGATTAATAAAACCAAAGTTTTAGCTTAGAGGTTTGGTATGTATAACTTAGAAATTCTTCACGTATATATAAGTTTGGATGGGTAATTTGCAAGGCATGTAATTATATGCTTGCACTTCAAGTGCATATTCTCTATAAAATCACCATATATTCAAAATTTTCCATCAATATATGCTGATCATCACATAATACCCCACTTTTAGAATCATCCATTATTATTCATCTCCATTAATTAATTAGACATCATGATTAGTCTAAAAAATGCATCATTTGTGTTGTTAATTGCCATTGGTTTTTCATTAACCTCCACAAACTATCTTCCTGATTCTATGCAGCCATTCTTAAAAAATATCAACAAGATAGGTTTCATACTCCAAAAAGACAACAAACCCATGATGTTAACCCATCACCACGGCCATCATCATCATCATGATAATGACAATAGTCATCATCATAAACATGATCATCATCAAAATATAACAGTCAATATTTGTGATGATTTCCCTCCCGATTTCCCACCTCCGGATACCAATACTACATCAATATTATGTGTTGATAGTAAAGGATGTTGCAACTTCACAACAAGACAATCACTGTTGATGCTTCCCCAATTCTTAGCCAAAAAGAATCATCATATGGATCAACTCGGGCTTGTATTAGTAAGTTTTCTTTTTTTTCTTTTTCCTAACTACGTAACGTCCCCGCATCATTAGTTAGTTGATGGTGTAGCTTGAATTATATTATTGACCATTAATATAAACAAAGTACTGAAAATGCATGTACTTTTGTGGTTTACTACTAAAATTACTAAAATTGTAACCGCATACTATATCAGTTACTACTGACAAGTACAAATAGAATTACAAGTGATGTATATATGGGATTATCTTGCACATCATTAAAGCACATGCGACTCACTTACCATACAAGAGAGTGAGAGACGAGCTAAATTTAGTTTAATACAAACCTTTCACTTCCCATGTCATTTGTATGCATCACGGTTAATTGTTTTTCCTCTTTTAGTGGAGAGGTGAAAGTAATGTGTTGGTGGTTATTGAATAATCAGTGAAAAGGTCATGATTCCAAGAAACAAACCAAACATCACCTTCCAAGGGCAAGGCTATGCCACTACTTCCATTGTTTGGAATGATATTGCCAACTCTGCACATGGAACCTTTTCCAAAGGGGTCGGCTTCAAGTATTTTCTTCGAACTTCATTGCTAAGAACATAAGTTTTATGGTAAGTTGTCAATATGCAACTTTACAAAATTAAAATATATATTATTATATGGTAATTAATTTCATCTAAATCCTATTACCTTGGCTTCTTATCAATCTACTTAATTTATACTTTGGCACTATTCACATACTTCACTTTGATTATCAATTATGATTTATACCTGAGAACAAACATAGTCACGTGAGATCTTGTTAGTTTTGACTCAATATAAGATTTTCAAATATCAAATATTAAAGGTCAAAATTATGCGTAATTTTGTTAGTTTTCACTTACAACACTGTAATTTTTTTATTGTAAATTCAAAAGTTATATTTATTTACACATGTGAATATCTAATACTTTGTATATTGTAGAATTTGATCATTTTGTAATTTATATTTGATGGACGAAATTTTTATGTTATTTGTATATAATATTCTAATTCTTTATTAAGTAATTTTGGTATTATTAATTGGTAGTATAATCAAGTAAGTTGTACTTGTATTATTAATTTGAATGAAATCAACAACAATTTTTGTTGTTCATTTCATTTTTTTAATTTTTTTTGTATTTTGCGACTACCGTGGTAGTCGCTAATATGCATGTGTCAATCACTAAACTTAGTCTCCACCTCCTAGTTGGTCTCTTATGAGTTAGTAGCTAAGTAGTCGCTAATCGGCCGCAAAACTAGCGACTAACCCAAAAATCGCTTGCTAAAATCATTTTGCGACTAGCCTTTTAGCGACCAACCATAAATTGGTCTCCGGCGGTCGTTAACTCCGCCTTAGCGACCGATTTACCTATTTTAGCGACCGCTTAGGTTGGTCGCTAAATCCAATTTTTCTTGTAGTATCGGTGAATAAATTTTGCAATATATTATTGAGTTTTTACTTTAAAAAGTGTATTCTTATGTATTTTGCTTGCTTGGCAATAGTGACTAGTACTAACTATATAAGCTAAGGCAGTCATTTGATGCCTTAAACTTCTTTTCTAATCCCAATATCCAAATACTAAAGAAGCTTCCCAATTATAATACTAAAGAATATTTCAATATTAGGAGTGTCTTTCCGAAGTAATCTCTTATGACCTATAGATTGGTAAATATGTAAAAACAACAATTTTATCTAGAGAATTATTACTTTTTTCTCCTCTAATATAGCCACTCTTTCTATTTTCCACCTATATAACCAATTATATCTCTATTTTATATGTGAACTCGACCTTTTTGAGATCCACCCTTAATTACCTAAATACCCCAACTACCAACAAATATTAAAAAATCAATTCAAATCTCTATTATATATGGCAACTACTTACTTTAATTAAACAAAAAAAAATTAAGATCACTATATCTCTATCTTTGTTATATATGAAGAATTTTTTATGCCTTCACACGCATCGCGTGCATATAAGACTAGTAATATATAAGTCACACATGACTACTATGTTAAATAGGCAACTATTAAAATTTTATAATACCCCGAGTTAATCCGTCGTTACGAGTTTACGACTATTTGAATATAATCTTCATTATATATAGTTTTTGACTAGTTAGATATAAGACTATACAACTACACCTTCTTATACCCTACACCAACGAAATTAATTAATATGAGATTGTTATCGTTTAGAATGTAGCTCCAATGCCTAGTCCTGGTGCAGTGGGAGCACAAGCAGTGGCTATTAGAATTGGTGGTGATCAGGCTGCCTTTTGGGGTTGCGGTTTCTTTGGAGCTCAAGACACACTTCATGATGATAGAGGGCGTCATTATTTTAAAGACTGTTATATCCAAGGTTCCATTGATTTCATCTTTGGCAATGGAAGATCATTTTATGAGGTAAATGTTGCGGACTGAATTGCTAAACACGGTGCTAGTGTTTATTTTTACTTATATCCCCCTAACTACTTTGCCATTTATCTCTCTCAATCCTCCCTTTCCCTTCTCACCGTCCCCCAACCCTTTCCCTCACTTGCCACCTTCCAAGCATGTCTAATTACAAACCATTCGAATTTGAGTTGGTCAAAATTTGAATTGAGTTTTTAAAACGATAAACTCGTTAGCAATTTGACGTCTCTAATTAATTTTATTTTCAAATAGTCTTTGTTTGAAAATAGTTAAGTTTATTCCATTAAAAATCAAATTGGTACTTGATAACTTCGAGAATTAATACCTTGTTCTTTTGGACTAAAATTAGCTAAACTGAAGTGAATTGAAATTGAGTCTAAAATAATATCGTCTAAAGAGTACTTCAAATATAATCCTATATATCGCAATTTCATTTTTAGCCCTTTCCATAATCTTCTTATAGCTTTCTCTCTTCTCACAAAACCTATAGAGTAGTATTTATTACAAAATATAGTGTATTTGTTTATTAAGAGCAACTCAAACTAGTCAAACTTATTGACTTTAGTCAAAACCCAACTTGAATTGAGTTGACTCGGTCAAAGTTCAATTCACTTAAAGCTCGAGTCGAGCACAATATAACTTGCGCTCGACTTGCTAAATTAGAACCCTATTTCCACACGCGGAAACCCCTCCCCTCATCTAACCCCTCCCCTTAAGTTTATCTAACATTTTCCCATGAAAACAATGGTCTAGAATTGCATGATGATCTCCATAGCAAGCCCAGTTCCACCAGGACAAAGATATATAAATGGAGCAGTAACAGCGAGTGGAAGAGCTACCCAAGATGAGAACTCGGGCTTCGTATTCTACAATTGCAGCATTGGAGGCACAGGCAGGATTTGGCTTGGACGTGCGTGGCGTTCGTTTTCTCGTGTAATTTTTGCTTACACCACCATGTCAGATATTATTGCTCCTGAGGGGTGGAATGGCTTTAACAACCCAAATAATGACCAGTAAGTTAACACTTTTCTTTCCCTGTTAGTTTATTATGTAATATTCCTTCTGTCCCTAATCAGTAGGCCACTAGAAATACTACAGTTTTTTAGCAGCTCCAAAATAATAGGCCACAAGGTGTATTAGTACGTTAAAGTTTGATCAATTTGCTAACAAACTATAGATTAACCTCATTGCCAAAGCAAAGAGAAATAAATTAATGTGGTCCTTTTAGATGCTTTTTGTAGCTTCTTAATTATACTTCCTCCGTTCGATAATTAAGAAATCCATGTGAACAGGAGAGAGATATAGATCTGTATTATATAATTTAAGGGGAAGGAAAATGGTGTCCTCCTTACAATAAGTCTGATACACCCTTAATGAATTTAAATTGCCATATATATTAAATATTATTTTCTTCTTCCTACTTGCCATATATATTGAACAAGTTAACAATGGAATTGAATTTGAAATTTCAATTAAATATTAAACTAAGGAGAATGATTTCCTCTTCTTACATATGTGTGAAAAACTATGATAAAAAATTACATTGACAATATAACTTGATTGACACAATCGGAAGAAAAATCTTGAATTTCATATTAACAATTATACTGATAATATTTTAAAAGCTAAATGTTGATTATTATTCGGTAATCTCTATTATATAAATCAAACTCTTCCACTTTATTAATATTAAACGATTGAACCTGATACACAAATTCTTCCACTTTAATTGAGCATAAGCTTTCTTCTGCTTTATATTTACTTCTCTCAATATTATATTTGAATAAAGCAAAATTGGCCTCAACACCCCAAACTATAGCGGGTGCGGCTAGCACACCCGAACTAAGACTAGTAGCCAAAACACCTCCAACTATGGGCCTGGGTGCAACGCACACCATAAATGACGCCGAAGCCCCAATTTCTCACCGTCGGCGGGGGAATATTATTATTTTATTAATTTCTACCCATTTTCCCCCCTTTTCTCAATTTTTTTATTTTTTCACCCTTTTTTTTGCACTGAACACGTAACCTCTTATTCTCGTTTCTTCACTACTCATCCACCCCACCTCTGCCACCCATCTTCGCCATCTCCTCCACTACACATATTCGCCGTCTCTTCCACCACCCATTTGAGGAGTCATCGACAGACCCTATTTTACAAATCGAAACAATGTGTAACCCTATTTTAAACTCATAATTTCCCCCAAATTAAATCACAAATGTCGGTAGAGCACAAGCAAACATAGAGGTGAGAGAGACAATTGAATCCAAACAGTGTTGAATCGAGTAACAAGGTGGCCCACTCTTCCTCTCTTCTCCGCCATGGATGCTTTCTCAGTCTGCCACACCTCTTCTCCTTCGCAGCGACGTCGTTTTGCCCTGTAGGTTTGAGCTCCTTCGGAAGACCAAAATGGAGTTTCCGGACAAGTTAGGGTTTGTTGAGAAACCCTCGGATGAGAGGAGAGAGAAAATTGATGATGAGGTTGTTGTTAATGGCGGTGGTTTTATCGATAGTTTTGTGAATTTGCCTAATTTTATCTCGATTTCTCGATTGGTTGACCTGTGCTTGGTTGGTAAGCTTTTTTTCTTGTTAATTTATGTGTTTAGGTTTATTAATCAGATGTTAATCTATTAATTATGTTTGCTCTAGTGATGCCGTCGGTGGTAGAGCAAAAGAGGGAGAGAGTGAGGAGAGATAAGAGGACGATGATGAAGGGAGAGGGGAGTAGGGGTGTGGTGGGAGGAGGAGGAAGGAAGGGAGAGAGAGAGAAGATGTTGGCTGGAAAAGTGGGCAGAGAGGTGGTGGTGGGGTGGATGAGTAGTGTAGAAAAGGAGAAAGGGTTGCGTTGGAGAAGAAGATCACGTGCTGGATGCCAAAAAAAATAGGGTGAAAAAAGAAAAATTGAGAAAATGGGTAGAAATTAATAAAATAATATAATTCCCCCGTCGCCGGCGAGAAATTGGGGCTCTGGCGTCATTTATGGTACACGTTGCACCCATGCCCATAGTTGGAGGTGTTTTGGCTACTATTCTTAGTTCGGGGTGCTGAGTGCACCCGCGCTATAGTTTGGGGTGTTGATGCCAATTTTGCCTTTGAATAATGATGAACGAAAAACTAAAAAAACCAACAAAACAATGATTTAAAAAAACATATTAAAAAAATTAAAAATAATTACAAATGTCTGTTCGAATTAAATTTTTTTGTAACACTGATGAATAACTAATTGAGAAAAAAACGTTAATACGACACGCACGCATATCGTGCAAAAAATACTAGTAGATAATAAGTGGGAGCCATGTGATAGAGATATATAATAAGTGGGAGCCGTGTGATAGTAGAGATATAGAGAGAAAATATTACCAAATAAAGAAATTAAACGTTGCAATTAATATGAAACTTCAAAATAAGGAAAACGTTGTAATTAAAATGGAACGCAGGAAGTATATTTCAAGCAATTCCTAAATAATTACCACAAATTGTATTATTAGTTTGTTAGAATTCGATCATTTTGCTAGCTAAATATTAACCTCGCTGCCTAAGCAAGGTGAAATGAATTAAAGTTGTGTTTTTATTTGTTCTTGTATCCTTGTTTATCATGCCATGTGCATGTAAATACTTGTTACTTTTGTTCATATAATCAATTGCGTACGTAAAAGAAAATTAAGAACACACTTCTACTACTCAATGTAAATATCCAAACTGGTAACGTGATAACTAAATACATATTTTAAATTCTTATACTATAATAATGTCGAATTGCAGGACGGTGTTCTATGGGGAATATATGTGTTCAGGACCAGGAGCAGATATGAATACAAGGGTAGCTTACGAGCAAAAGCTGAATGAAACTATAGTGGCTCCTTTTCTTAACGTTTCATACATTGAAGCAGATCAATGGATGGAGAGTTATACTACTAATCTTATTGTCCATTTCCCTACACCTTCTCTAAGTCGTTGAAATTATTATGTGGAGGATGAACATATTATGTATATTGGGGGGTTGTTTAAGTTCTAGATTGGAAAAAAAAGTTTGTCATAGTTTTAGTTTTGTAATTTGTTTTACAATATTGATGATTCATGAAAAAAGTAGAGGGAGAATCATGTGGGAGCCCAATGGTTGGAGCTCCCTCCCAACCTCGCCGCCGGTGTTCGACTCTCATCAAGCCTCCAATTTGGGGAGTTTGTGTAAATATTTGCTTGTGGGTAGAAATCCCTTGCTTGGGCCAGTTAATTACCGAATCAAAAAAAAAATAGAGGAATTCAAAATGTTGTCTATTATTATTGCTTCTGCTTCATCCAACACGGCTCGTACCTAGTGAAATTCTTTTCCGTTTCGGCAGGTTCTTGGAGATTAGATCACACACGAAAATATCTATTTCAGCGTGCAAATAGCTTTTAAAGTTGTGTAAGCCGCCCCCTCTCTCTTTTTCTCTCTCTCAAACCCTAGCCTACCATACCCCTTCTTTATCAATTAGGGGTTGCCATGGATGAAATCATCCATGGTAAGCCCCTTTTCCCTTTTATTTTCGCTTTTAATTCATTTTCTTGTTTTGTTTAATAAATTAGTCTCTCTTTATGAGATTTTCTCAAACCCCGTTATGGGGTTTTTAGTTTCGTTTTTGAAATCTCCTTCTCCCCTATGGGAGTTGTGAGTATGGTTCTTTTGTTTTTAGGTATGAGAAATTATTCTCATTGGTTGAAGTTCGAGACTCAACATGAAGGTATTGGGATCTCGGATGCGGTCAACCTGACTCGATCAAGAATGTTCTTCCCAAACTATATCAGAATGATAGACTTCCTCATCAATAGCTGCTTGATTCAGCAAATACAAGGGGGCTGCGCTGTATTGCTCGATCTGATTCATTGTAGTTTCTTCGAAGACGAATTTGATTTAGTCTTGTTTAATTGTATCTTGTTTTTCTGTAATACATATTGTAGATGCCGTTTGGCCTTCAATTAATGAAATTTCTCTTTTAAAAAAAAAGCTTTTAAAGTTGTGCAAATAGCTTCTTTTTAAGCATATCATGGTTTGATGTTACTCCCTCTTTCCCATTTTATAGTTGCTACAAATGTTAACTCAATTTAGTTGCAACACACTACCTTGTTTTTTTTTTCAATTACACATTATGACTTTCATGCTTGCCAATTGCCAAGTATGCCAACACATAACTTTTACCATTAATATTCTTAATTCCGAACAAGTAAAAAAGTTGATATTTGAAATATACTTAATACTCCCTCCGTCCCAAAATATAATTCCTGATTCTTTTTTGCACAGTCTCCAAGACGTACCTTTGACCTACGATATCTTCTATTTAGTATTAGTAAAAAATATAAAAAGTTGATATTATGAATGTACACGTTGAAGCGAATCTAACAAGATCCCACATGTGTATGTTTTTTTGTATACATTAATGAGAATATTTGGTTAAAGATTTTAAAGTTTGACTCCCAAAATAGAAA
Organism: Beta corolliflora; assembly: GCA_947648045.1. Classification (NCBI taxonomy): domain Eukaryota; kingdom Viridiplantae; phylum Streptophyta; class Magnoliopsida; order Caryophyllales; family Amaranthaceae; genus Beta; species Beta corolliflora. Next base: position 6,179 of record CANSZD010001041.1, on the reverse strand, counting down.
CAAGAACTATATTTTGGGACGGATGGAGTAGTATGTTTTTTAGTTGCACCATTTGCCATTTTTGGATATTGTTTCCGTTTTTGGCAAAGATTGATTATGAGGTTGTCTTACCTTTAATCAACTACTCTATATCCTTTCCTAATGAGGGAACTAATTAGATGGGAAAAGGGGCCGATTGCTTTCTCCCTTCTCTTTTCTTAGAATTTGTACAAATATCAAATGGTGCAATTAAAAAAAAAAATAGAGGAATTGTAGAGACAAATTCAATAAGTTCTCTTATTACTATGTTTTAACTTTAAATGACAAACGATTGTCAAAATGAAGTATAGGAAGAGTGTCAAAAAGTAAATTGACAAATAGCTTCTTTTTAAGCATATCATGGTTTGATGTTACTCCCTCAAAAAGAAAGAGATGGAGTATCATTTTTGCTAAACTAGTATCACCGCATTTTCTTTGAAGTAAGGCTCTAAACTCACTCATCCACTTTTTTCACTCTACATTTGTTATCTCCCCTAAAAATAAACGGAGTACCTAACTAAGAAGTAAGAACACTTTAGCTTGCGCAAATGGTGGTGATAATATTGTTTATAACTATGGAGAAATGATGTTCACTTAGGGAACCAAATCAAACAATAAAGGAGGGATATCAGAGCAATACTAATCACATCACATGCTTGATACTTTGTACTTGCATGTCTTTGTGCTTCTTGTGTTGTAGATTGAAAGCCTATAATTCTCCATATTGTAACTTTTTCAAAAAGAAAAGGCTTTTTGGCTGTCCATAATGCAGGGAATTAGGATTACATAAAGCACACATTCCTAAAAGCTGCTGTCTTATTTTATCAGATTAGCTTGATTATGCAACTAACAATGTTATTTCCAAATTTAAAAGTATGACTATTTTGTTAGTTAGCTAAATTTTTGTGAAATGAATATTGGGATATTTCATAACTTCATTTTGTGTAGATTCCACAATCTCTTGTTTAGCTAACTAAAATATAGCTAAATGAAACTTTTTCATATGAAGTATAAATCATGAATAAGCTTTGGTTCGATTTGATTACTGGGAAAGTATATATAATGTTGCCCTAAATATTCCGATATTGCCTTTCTTTATTCAAGGACTTTGGAGCGTGCCCTTATAGCCTTACATGCCTCTCAAAATTACCAAATTGTCCTCAATAAGGGTGTTTTCTCTTCACCTTAACAAAACATATTTCAAGAAAAATAAAACTCAAATAAATTCAAAAAAATCACATATATGTACTTCCTCCATTTTTCAAGTTCTACTCAGATACTGTAGACAAAGTATTTTAGGCAATAGGAGATAGAATATACTTTTTGGGTCCACTTGCATTAAATAAATATCAATAGCAAACAAAAGTAGACCATAATCTAATTATTTAATAGTACTTCTTTGCCAATTTAGGAATAAAGTAAAACGAATAGAACTTCACATAACGGATTGAAACATAATGTGAGTAAAACTTCACAAAACGAAAAGGAGGGAGTATTCACCAAAATAAAGGGGGGAGTCTTGTGTCAATGGATTTGCACCTAATTCGTGCCTTAAATGGGTTTTATGAAGGAATTCATTATCTCAACACATCCCCCCCACCTCTTTTTGGGGATCTTTCTAGTAGTACTTTGATCTGGCTTGTCCAACAAAAGTTAGATATTTATGCAATTGACAAAAAATTTGTAGCTGAATTCAATTGCTTTTATGCATGTGCTTAGTTTCAAGTTTCTGAAAACAAGAAGCAAAGGCCCTGTTTCATTGAATTTGCAACCTCCCTCCTTTTCTTTTGTGCTTTACCTGACCTACCAAAAGTTTATAGTCCAATGATGAAGCAAAATATATTACTATCTGATCCATAATTGGGGCTTCAATATCTTCATTGGGGATTAGGTTATATCTTAATCTTCTTAGCTTATTAACCATCGATATAGATATATTAACTCTTAATTGGTCATCTAATGCAAGAAGGCACACAAAATTACTTATGTACTATGATTTCACAAAACAGGCCAAAGGAGCAAAATTTTTATCATATACCCAGGTGTACCGTGATTTTATAGTCACGGTTTAACTATTATAAAGGAGAATTTAGTGATATTATGGAACCAAGGAAATATTGCTTATCTTTATGTTGAATAACAAATGACTTGTAATTAATCTCAATCATGTGTTTTTTGAATACATCGACCACGCAAAGTTACATACAATTTTTTTTAATAAGTAAGAAGAAATCTGAATCCCAAGCAAATGATTGGGGTAGGAATTGAACCCTAGACTTCGCTAGGGAAGATGAAAAAGCTCACCACGTATTTGAGTCAACCTCAATTCCTATAAAGTGACATACAATTATCTACAAGCATATGTTAACAGATCACAAATAAAAAACTTGTGTTTATTTTTTTGCTCATGTGCAACAGTGCAAGTAGATGTAGGTAGCCACTAGGCCGATCCGAGTCAATTGGAGCTCACCCAGACCTAACCTGGTCCTAACCAACCCAGTTATTCAAAGCCAAATTTGACTTAGGCCCTGTTTGGCACTAGCGTTTGAGGTAGCGGTTAGCGGTTGGACAAGATTAAAACGCTACTTAAGAAAATTATGAGTGTTTAGTAAGGTAGTGGTTGAAGTAGCGGGTAGCAGTTGAAGTAGATTATGAGTAGCGGTTGTGGAACGTTACTGCAAGTAACGTTTGAGATTTAGAGGTAGCGGTCTAGCAAATAAACACTATATAATAGCATAAGGTAGAATTATTAACTAATGTTTTTTTATTTCTTTTTCCTTTTACTGTTTATTTATTGTTTTATTTTATGGCAATTCAATGTTTATTTTATAATAGTTGAGATGTAATTTAAATATTTATTTTAAAGATAAGATATTTTACAAGTATTTTAGTTAAAATTGGTAATATAAATTTTTCGAGGGTTAAATATTTTTTTAGATTTATACATTTCTTTGAGCACCTAAAAAGTCAATACTCCTTTTTGTGTAACTTCTTTGAAAAAATAAATCTTGAATTTAACTATTGAACGAACATATGAAATTATTGTAGTTCATTTCATATTAGAATAAATGTCATTTATTGTCTTTTATAATTTCAACGACTACATTTGCCAAACACTTCTAATTAAACAATTAATTTAATCGTCGATCGGCGACGACTACTAGTAGACAACTAGCCGCTACCCCCAACTACAAAGTTCTTGCAATCGCTAACCGCTACTAGAACCGCTAATTTTGCCAAACATGCCCTTAATAAGAGTATATTCAGTTTTCTTAACCTGATCAACCAGCTAATTCTCGACCAGCATAACTTATTGTATGATTTTGGGTGCGTTCTCTTCACCTTAAAAAATTAAGTTTCGGTCCAATAAGTTCGATTCGATTCGGATAAGTTCGCTTCGGTTCGTATAAGTTTCAATCAGGTCCAATCAGGGCAATAAGTTCCAATCAGGTCTAATAAGGTCCAATAAGTTCCAATCAGGTGCAATAAGTTCCAATCAGGTCTAATAAGGTCCAATAAGTTCTAATCAGGTGCAATAAGTTTCAATCAGGTCTAATCAGGTCCAATAAGTTCCAATAAGGTCCAAATAGTCAATGATTAATAAATATTTGTATTATTGTCCATTATTTTATTATTCATATCACTATTAGATGATTATGTTATTATTAGAATTTTAATTAAAGTACCACAATGATTATATCGTATTATACTTGTATTATTGTCTATTATTTTATTATTCATATTACTATTAGCTGATTATATTATTATTAAAAAATATTATAATCATGGTTAAATAAGGTTAACAATAATAGTATCATAATTACAATATTTTGCAATTCGTCTTTAAATAACTAGAGATAACATGTTTTCGTTACTAATAACAATGAGTTCTACTACTTTAGTCATAAAACTAAGTGGAGTGAGAGATAAATTTTTCCATATGTGGCAATTTCTCACTTGTTAGCAATAAATGTTAATTAACTTTTGGTTTTCTACTAGTGCTTTATGAAATCAAAACAAGACTATTAGATATATTAGTGGTGAAAGTTATGTATAGGCAAGTATATAAGTAGTATTTTTTTTTTTGTTAAATTGTTTATCATAAGAGATAATTAATAATTATTATTTTTTTAAAGGGCGAATTTTAATAATTATTACTTCATAATAAATTTTGAGGGGTAGTATTTACGTTAGGGGTAATATTTATGTTATTACTCATTAATTTTTTTATCTAATAAGGTCAAATAAGTTCCAATTAGGTCCAATAAGGTCTAATAAGTTTCAATCAAGTCTAATAAGGTCTAATAAGTTTCAATCAGGGCCAATAAAGTCTAATAAGTTCCAACAGGTCAATAAGTTTCAATCAGGTCCAATAAGTTTCAATCAGGTTCAATCAGGTCCAATAAGTTGAATCAGGTCTAATCAGGTTTAATAAGTTCCAATCAGTTCAGTTCAGGTCCAATAAGTTCAGTTCAGATAAGTTCAGTTCAGTTCAGGTCCAATAAGTTGAAGAGAACGCACCCTTATAAGGGATATTATCTCAGATAACCCTGACATATAGGCCTTTTTCCCAAATAACCCCGACATTTTCACCCCTATCTCAGATAACCCTAAACTTGTATTTTGTCATTAAAGTTGACGGAATGGTTGACGACGTTAACTCTTTGGCATTTATAGTTATAAACCTATTTTTTGTAAGAAAAAAATTGTGTTAGTTCTTCATCTCCCTCTCCTGTTCTTCACCCATGTCTTCATACCAATGTCCGACGCAAATGGTGATCATCTTCTCTCCTTCATCTTATCTACCACCATGATTTTCTCCCTCCTCCCCATCAATTCACAATCACATTAAAATTTCATCCTAAAAACATGTTGTCATCCATTAGCAAAACAGAAGAATTTCATAATACATCAAAACAAACCAATCAAAACCAAAGAGACCCACATAAGAAAACATGAACTTTTAGAAATGTTCTTCAAATCTTCTCCCTCCAACACACCACCAAAGAACCCAAACCGGCGACCCGGCCACGACGGAATCCAAGGGACTATACCCCCCACCCATATCCCGTCACCCTCCCCTCAATCTCCTCCCTTAAAAATTCGCCATTTCCAAAGACTTCACAAAGCAAAGGCCAGTGCCGTCTCTGTCTCCTCCGAGACGGTTGCTCACCTTGAACTTCTTCCTGTGTCCCCAACACCATTATTATCATCAGCCAGACAACCACCATGAATAAATCGCCAAGCATATAACCTGCATTTTTTAGATTAGAGGCAAAAAGTTAAGCCCAAAGTCGCCGAAAATTGAGCAAGGCCATAAGAAAAATTGATCAAAGACAACCCAAAATATGGCAGAAAAAAAATATAGACGCTAGCGAAAATTTGAGGAAGACAAAGAACTATGAGGATCGGTCAAAAACCGCCGCTAAACCGAGCACAAAATTGGTCAAACAACCGCCGGGAAACTCGAGCAAAGTATAGTCCACAAAGTGAGTAAAAAAACTCTCATAGACTAGATCTAGAACATTCCCAAAAAGTTTGAAGAAAATGTGAGGTTTAATTGAAGATTGGTAAAGAAGAGAGAGGGTGGCCAAGCAGGTGGAAGGTGGAGGTGAAGACATGACAGGGGTGAAGAACAAGAGAAAGAGAGAGGGGGATGAAGAACACAAATGTTTTTTTCCTGTTAATATAAAATAGGTTTATAACTATAAATGGCAAAGAGTTAACGTCGCCAACCGTTCCGTCAACTTTAATGACAAAATACAAGTTTAGGGTTATCTGGGATAAGGGTGAAAATGTCGGGGTTATTTGGGAAAAAGGCCTATATGTCAGGGTTATCTGAGATAATATTCCTTTGTATTTTGTTTGGCTTCCCCAACCTGGCCAACTAGACGATCACTTCTATACCTAAAGCAAACGTCTCGATATCTAAAGTTAGCATATGGGATAGCTAGTACACAAGCAAAAAAAATTTAAACTACACAAGCATGACATGTAAAGTAAATCAAACCTAATCTTTACCATCATATTCAGCATTACTAACCTACTAAGATGAATTCTAAGAACATGGTCCCCTATTCTAGTAGCACTAGATCAAAAAATTTCCAGCAATAAAGTTCATTTCATTCCAGTAAAAGGTAAACAAAACATCATAATCACTT
>CANSZD010001040.1:0-130820 GCA_947648045.1 Beta corolliflora | reverse complement strand
CGCTATATAAAAAATGACCCAGAAAATCAATTGTATTTCATGCTTCCTATGAACCTACGTTGTAACAGAAAGGGAATTGCTTCTTCAGGAATTCTGCCAACATCATGCGCCATTACCCTTCAGCACGAGAAAATGAAAAATTAGGTTCAGTAACATGACAACATGATGAATATACATCAACAGGTAATCAGGAACAGACCAAATTATTGTAGCTTCCAGAAACTCTGAATCATAGCCACTTGCCTCTCTCTGTAATGAAGAATTGCCAAATCCAACTGCCCTTGGTCATAATACGTACTGGCCAAATTTCCTGTAGTTTGTAAGGACACAATGCCATGTCACAAACATAGACAGTATTATTTTAAAGAAAAGGTTAACCAAATTACACTGAACTCAAAATCGATAAAAATAACACCCCCAAAACTCTCTTGCAACCAAACATCCCAACTTGAAGCATAAAATCAAAATTGAGAACCAAGTACTCGCCACCAGTCTAACACAAGCCAAAAACATTTTCCCCAGAGTCAAGAAAATAAGCGAAAACAGAAATAGATCAAAATTGGAAGAAAACATATCCCCAAAGTGATTAGCCTTCCTCTTCGAAGAAAATCTATATGTTTAGGTTCTAGGAAGGTAGTGTGTATAGACCATATACTGTTGGTTCAAACAGCGTTGGGTTTAAAAGCACAAGGGCTCTGGGATCCAAGGATTTCTGTGGCGCACTCTTTCTGCAAAAAGCCCTAAGGATATTTTCAAGTCATTTGCATTTTTGCCAAAGATGCTCTTTTCTTTTGGTATCTCATTACTGTTAGGACAATAGTAGCAGTATTTGGTGCAGCTCAAAATTAGCAGGAAGCTCACCAAATGCCATTGCATAATTTGGTCGTGCCTGAAGAGCATGCTGGTAGCACACTATAGCTTCTTGACTCATTCCCAAAGCCTGAAAAAGAATAATAAATAAAGGATTGCTTATCCTCCATATAACACTCTGTTGACTGACCTACTCAACCTCATAGCAAAAGGCACACCAATTTACCTTATAAACATTTCCCAAGTTCAAATATGCATCTGGAAAAGATGGTTTAAGTTTTACTGCTTCCTGAGGAACATAAAAGGGGCAAAAGTGACAGAAAAAATGAGATCAGACAGAATGGCAAAAGTAAATAGCTTCAGAACAAGGGTCCGTGTGAGTGAGTGCATAGGTGTGTGTTACGTATAGTATTTGAAGCCAAAAATGCACCCCTAATCCTAGTCTGTTCATAACAATAACCAAGAAGCAGGTGGAGGGGGGACATGAGCTCTATCTTACCTTGTAATAATGAAGCGCCCTATTTAGATCACCCGACTCCATGAAAAGGCCAGCAAGATTTGACCATGCAACCGCAAAACTTGGCTGTATACGTAAAGCCTCAAGATAGCAACTATAAGCCTGCACAAAAATAGATTCTAGAATATGGAGTCTCGGTGATGGAAGTAACAACAAGACCAACCATCATTTGAGCCTGCCCTGTAGCTAAGAATTGATATCTGTACTGAACTGTAAATAAAGACAGTTAAGGACATGAATTACTCCCATCAGTAACTCCACGGCAATTGATGAAGAAGAAAAAAGATAAAACAGGGGGAAAAATGATAGCAAAAGAACAATCAAATATTGGAAACTGGAAAACACAATTTTTTTACATTACATCTTTTAATTTGATCCCACTTTATATAAACCATATCAACCAACAGAAAGGTCATCTTAAAAACCACAAAGAGGGAGATAAATTTGTTCAAGTATCTAATTCTTTTTATTTCCTTTCATTTTCTTTTTGGGTGGAGGGTGGGTGAGTGAATGCATTTGCTTCAAAAAATTCTTCAAAAATGAAAATGACCCCAATATTTAAAGATTTCTAGAATTGAAAAAAACCATTTTCCGGAATTGACATCATAGTTTTTTGGTTTCCTCTCATTTCTTTTTGGGTGGAGTTGCGGGGAGGGATGCATTTGATTAAGGAAATTTATTTTAAAGCAGAAGACAAATTACATAAAGATTCATTTTCCACAGAAGTAATCCGAATCAGCCCAAATTGTCTAGGGGTTCAGGTGGTGCTTGGAGGAGAGGAATCAGTTCAAATAGCATAATTTATCAGAACTAAGTGGTGATTAAAACAAAAGGATATTATAATCCTGGACATTATACATCTGAGATCCATCTATAAGTATAACCACAAGTATCAACTGTTTATAGAGGTCAAGGCCTCAAGGGGCAAGCATCTACCATTAACAAGTTCAAGGATTCCCTCCCCATTATTAAGAGGGTTTAATAAAGAGAAAGACCCAATATAAATTCCAACCAAAGAGAGGTAGATACAACTTGAAATAGGAGACACATTACAACTAAAGAATCTCATCTTTCAGAAAAAGAGCAAATCATGTTAATATCGACCAACACCTCATCTGACACTCCAAAAAGCACAGCTAACCTCATCATTTTGACTTTGGACAATTTACTGATTCAAATTTCAATGTTCCCCATTAAGTAAAAGGAGAAATGATTATCTGCTCAATATTACTGTATAGGACTTACTTCTTGCACTAAGCCTTGTGCCTTCATCAAATTCCCAAGGTTGCTATGTGCATCAACCTGATCAAATGAACAGAAAGTTCAGCCAACATATGACATTGAAACTCAGATTCCGATCCTAAAAGAATTTTGACAGAAGGTTGCCATAAAGAGTGAAAAGAAAAGAAGAAGAGTGACAAGGCTGCAGGATTCAGGTTCAAGGATCTAACCAAGAGAGGATTTAATGCAAGAGCCTGCCGGCAACATTGGGCTGCCTCAGTCAATCTTCCTTTACGCATGTACGCACTAGCTAAGTTTGACCAGGCATCAGCAAAATTTGGCCTGAGCTGTTGGGTCATATAGATAAATTTCAATATAAGCAAGGCAAAGACGAACAAGATTCGACTTAACTACTTACAACTAGACAAAAAAATAAGTTTTGGACATAACTAACTTATACTCAGTAATATGAAAATCCAAAAGTTCCTTTGACAGGATAGACTGTCAATCGTGCACAATCTACAAAAGTTGAAAATAAGATGCCAATACAACTACATTGTGAAATACGGGTACAGGCACAACATCAATTAGCTTTTTTTATTCTTGTGTAACTAAAGTAGTCAATGGGGACTGTCTTTGCATAAGCACAGCTAAAAGCTACTGGCGACATGACTTTTTCAGTTTAATAAAGGGCAAAAAGAATATCTAAAAGACTAAAATACTCATCCATTCCACAATGACATTCTATTTGACTTTCTATAGTACTCCTCGTCCCATATTAATCAATACACTTCCTATTTTCAGGCATCCCATTAATTGATACACTTCCTAAATTGGTTAAAATATATACATTCAAATTTCAAAGAGAACTTTGTAACAAAATACCATAACTTTCTTCAAAGACCTTTTGAGGTAACAAAAAATCGCCAATTTCATTAAATTGGTTTGAAAAATACAAATTTTGCCTTGAATGAAGTGTTAATAAAGGATGCAATGTTTTGTGATCCTTACTATTTATTCAAGATTAAAAAGCTCAATAGAGGGGAATTTTTTTTAATCAGTGAGACATTAAGAGATCCGAATAAACCAAAAGCATATGAGAAGCCTGTTGAAGGACATATGACATATGAGTCCTCATAATCAAGTTGTGGCAAGTCTAAGCGATTTAAAAAACCAAAAATGTTCCCTTCCATCTGGTTTCTCTAAAGAATCTCAAGAAACCACTAGTCAATATTACAAATTTATGCTAAATGCTTGAGTTAGATTTACTTCAAGGCTTTCCCACTCGTGGTTAAGATAGAGGTGAAGCTCCAAGGGTGATTTCCTTTTAACTTTGAACTTTCATGTAATGAAAATGTTGATATTGATGAAGTTGTTTTAGGAAATGCTCCCGGTAACTATCAAATGACGGTTCATTCCATTTGAAAGGACGACAAGGATCTTTGCAAGACACGGATAACTAGCAATTATTCATGAAGTGACATGTCTAGAAAATATGCTTCCCTCCATTTCAATACACTTGCTATATAGAGAAAGTGGGGAGCTTTTTAAGTGGAGCCACCACTTTTTGAATAAAAAAAACATTTGTTGAGGTATAAGTAGCGCATTTTAAAAGGGAAAGTGGGGGACCACTAATTTTTAAGGTGCTTTAGAAAGTTTACGGTAAAAAGAAGTCCGAGTTATAGTATGAAGCAAGTATTGTGACATTTCCATTTTAGGGAAGTGTAGCGCGTATTTTTGAAATATAGGAAGTATTAATAAAGAACAAATGGCTCTTGTTGTAATATGTTAATAAAAAAGGAGAAATCATGGAGTACATTATTGGCATAATTTTACGTTGTAAATACATGTTTGACAATAAAAAATGATCTCCATTTTTACAACAATCTTGGGCCAAGGTTACGATGGTACTAGCAATATGCATGGTGAAAATATCAGCATTAGTTAATCACAAATGAATCTTAATTCGCAATTATGTTCATTGTTTTGCTCGTCCAATTCCATCGACACTTGATACTCTTGCAAAGAAAAATGTCAATTGTCATTGGTAATCTTTTAGATGCTTTCACCTTTCTTGGATTTTGTGGGGTGGTTCACCGACACGGAACATTTAACTCGGCAAAAGTACCTTACAAACTTTAATAGTACAATATCTTTAGGTGAACTTGGATTTGTAACTAGTTCAAATCATGAGCATAATTTGAGCAAACTTGGTGATACTCATTAGGTTAATCAATTTAGAATGATTTTGAATGTAATTAATTTTGTATCACACAATTCTCGAATCGTTGGATGACATTGGAGACATTTTTCATAGTGTTGACACGAAAAGAGAGCACTTATTATTGTCATTGGAAAGTGAAGTATATATTTACGAAGATAAATGAGGATATGGAATTGAAAAAAATGATTAGATATTGTAGATGGAATGACAATGGCTGTCATGCCTGAAGAAAATTTACAATAGATAAGAGATATTGGATGACAATTAACACAAATAAATAATTTAATTTATGGTGAAATATGAAATTGAGATTCCAAACATGAAGAGAAAAGTATGATGTCTAGGGGAAAAGGAAATTTCAAGTTTCATGGTGGTATGGTACAGATTACAAATTGAAGCTAAACTAAGTATTGATTCTAGATTATTCCATTTCCCAATGTTAGCGATGTACACTTGGTCAAATAGGATCATTTTCGTCCCGAGACCTTTTAATTTTTTTCATAATGAAATTAGAATTAAGACCTGTTTACCTACTCTAATCCATGTGGAGTTCCTGATAGTCATTCACTTAATCGGTGGATAGGAGCATACTCTGAATCGAAATTTGTAGGAGTACTGCTTGATCATTTCTACAAATTTAAAGCCTCAATTAGTATTTCTTTTATGTAAAGATATCTCTTCGGATATACAAATCCTTTGTGTACTTTGGTGTTCCTAGTCATCCACTCATTTTTGTTCAATCTCTATAGTAATTCATGTCATGTATGGTAATACATATTAAAAAAAGATAGACAAAACTCCATTGAATCTACAATGGCAAGGAACTGAAGGCAAGTAAGAAACCACTCCTTCCCATATTAACTGGGACATTTTCCATATCTAGCCATCTCATATTAATTGCAACACTTATATTTTATGCATGGGTCTACCTTTTTTAAAATAATTTCTCACTCTACAACTTCACCCGACCCCACAACCTTAATGAAAATGATGTAACAACAATAACATAATTCCCACTCTACCCACCTACTACCAATTAAAGGACCCACATAAAGATACTTGTAATATAAAAATATATAATCTTCTACTTCTCTGTTTCTTTTTACGTGCAACACTTTGACTTTTGCACTATTCACATATCTCAACTTTGACGATATTCTTTTACTAATATATAAAAAAAATCATATAAGATGGTGTTGGATTTGTTTCAATGAATATTTTCATAATATCAACTTTTATAACTTTTACAAATACATAATTTAGAAACGTGTAACACTTTGACTTTTTGCGGCAACACTTTGACTTTTGCACTATTCACATATCTCATTTTGACAAGATTCTTTTACAAGTACATAATATTTTCATAATATCAATGAATATTTGTTTCAATGGTCAAAGTTGTGCGCTAAGACGTGAGAGTCAAAATGTTGCACTATTTAGAAACGGAGGTTAGTATTACATAAATTTTCACAATAAAATAATTAAACCCTAAGCACAAAGGTGTTGCAATTTATATGGGACAACAGGAGTACTTATTTGTATGTCTTTGATTAAAATCCTATTAAGGTTTTCTTCATTTGCCACTAATGCAGTTCGCACTTCCACTTACATACCAACCATAACTTTGGACACCATCACATAAACACATCGAAGGCAGAGGACTTGGTTTAAATAGGCCGATTCGTAGCATATATTAGGTGTACAACACTACATTCTACACTTGAACTACAGGAAAGTTTTCACCTAACGTTAACACCTTCCGAATTTCCAATTTATGTCATATAAATAAACAACCAACAGAGTATCTTGCAGATATGCCCTCCTCCCCCACCCCTAGCAAGAACTTTTATCAATACAAAGGCAACCAAAAAGCACAGATAATAGGACTAGAAATCCTGTAATAGAAAGAAAAATGGAACATTAGCTTGCCGACCATGCAAAGTGTGAGGCCAGAGAAGCCCAAGAAAAGCTTCAACTGAGAATTAACATAACACGCTAGGAAGATCACCCTGTTCCAAAGCATGGTGATACGTGCAGATATGTATTTTAGACTAGGGATTGGTTGGCGCACCATTACATAATCAAATACAATATGTAAAGGCTGGTTTACTACAAAGAACATACCTCAATAGCAATCAAGTAGTAGCGGATTGCCAGATCAACATTTCCTTTTCCTGTAAGAAGTAATACTATTAATCCATAAGCTATGGTTCCAGCCATTGAAAAAGCTAAAGCACGATACACATCTCAAGCCAACACTTTACAATCACCTTCCACGCATTTGCCATGTTGCCAAAACACTCTGCAAAATGCGGCTCGATTCGTATAGCCTCTTCATTTCTAGCTATGCACATATCAAAATCATGCAGCTGCAAAGTGGTAAATCAAAGGTAACTATCAGCTGTTGGTATGAACACTAAATTAGCAAACAAGAGTACAAGACCAATTAAAAAGCAAAACAATTCAAGAGCAACTACCTGATAATGTATGGCCCCCAAAAGGAGGGAGATTATCCGTCCGTAATGGGTTTCTCTCATAAACAACATTAGTATGCTCCAAAGCCTGTTTATAGTTGCCACCCTTGTACATTTGATGTGCAACACCCAGCAACATATCTTCTTCTACATCCCATGATAAAAGAGTGCATGTTAGAACCACATCATCGCAAATGAGGCCGTCTTCCTCCACCCATCCACACATAGAATCACAATAAACGGACCGAAAAACTCTCAACTCCTTCCCGAAAACACCATAACAGCAAGCGACCAAACCAATAAAAGCCTCCAAATGTTAACAAACGGCTCGTATACCCGACCTCCAGAACATAACTGACCCAGAAGCATGCTAATATGGCGTTCATGAAACAACAAACAATACCTTAACAATAGCTTGCACAACCAGGAGTGAACGACAAAAAGGTCATAACTCATAATCATCGAAAAGCTTAAATTATTTTCTGATAAATCACCGGATGATCAGAATTCAGAACTAGCACACAATTACATAAACCTTACGAACTAATAAATCCCATTCATACGCTATATACTAATTAAACTTTCTAAATCACAAATAATCAAATCAAATTGTTAGAATCAAACAAGTTCTTACTTGCTCCTCAGGAACACCACATCACAATTCTCATCATATACTAGCAATCATCGCCAAAATAAAAAATTTGTAAAATCTCATACAATGATCACTGGTCAACAAATTAAAAATCAAAATTCAAGCTTATAATTTCCAGAAAAATAAATTCACAATTAAAAAAAGAGGAAGAAAAACCTTCACGAGACTCGGCTCCCTTAAAATGATTCAAATTGGAAGAAGAAACATCGGACTTGAGATCGAAAGAGGAATTCGAACTCGAGCGCTGAAGATCATTATGATTAAGATTATGATTGTGATTATGAAGCTGTTGATACGATTCGCTTCGTAACGAAATCATATTCGATTCCGAAACCCTAGAAAAGAAAAAAAAAACAGTTGATCACATAAAATCACACTCTCTCTTTCTTCCAGAGTTAATTTGAGCTTAATTAAGAGTTATGGAAGATAAAAAGAAAACTTCCTTTAATCTCACACTTTTCTCTCTCCTAAAATTGATGATCATGAAGATGAAGATGAAGATGAAGATGATGATGATGATGATGATGATGATGATATAACAGAAGGAAACAGTTGAAGATGGGTGTTTATGAGAGAGACTAAGATAACTGCCATTTGTCTGAATTTTTTCCTCGAATAATGAAATCCGGTTTAATTCCGAAAATACGCTGAAGTGGAAATTAATTCACGCGCACCGTCCACGTGTAGGGTCGCACGAGTAAAACGTTTTTTTTTTTTATCTCAGATAAAACCGCTAAGTGAACGGCTTATTTAACTAAACCGCGCCACTGGAAGTGCGTTAATATATATAAAACCGCTACTTGAAGTAGCGGTTTATTCACGTAAACCGCTACTGAAGTAGCGGTTTATGCACATGTAAACCGCTACTGGGAAGTAGCGGTTTTATGTGGTCAACACCTTCCCACACTCACTTTATATAATATGTAAACTGCTACTTGAGATAGCGGCTTATGAAAAAAAAAGACTCTTCATTTGTGTTTCCCCATAACTCTGCCTAAACGTCAAACATAAAAAAAAAAAAGCTTTCCAACCTACAATTTCAACACCAAATTCCATCCAAGTCCATACAAAGTCTATGCACACATTAATCACCAAACACCGGCGGGCGACGGTGGCGTGTCATGTCGGCGACGCCGGACGACGGCGGCTGTGCCGGGCGACGATGGTCGGCGTCTTGACTGGTGGTGTGTAGCTCCCGTGGTGGGCGACACTTAGTAAGAGAGAGAGAGAGAGAGGGAGAAAAATTTGAGATAACAATCGTCGAATATGAGAATTTGGAGTTAGGTCGATTTGTGGATATAGTAAACCGCCACTTGAAGTAGCGGTTTCTTATAACGAACCGCTACTTGCAGTAGCGGTTTACTTCAATCAACGCCATTGCTCCCCGGGTAAACCCGGCTACTTGAAGTAGCGAGCACTTATTAACCGCTACTGCAGTAGCGGTTTAATATAACCGCTTGAAGTAGCGGTTTATAAAGCGTTAACCGCTATTTCAAGTAGCGGTTTTACTTAAGTAAAAAAAAAAAATTTTCGCGTGCCGTCCTACGTGGACAGTGCGCGAATTAATTTCCCTTCAACATATTTCTGGAATTAAAACCCCATTTTCGATTATTCAGTAAAAAATTCTGTCCATTTGTCTACCTGAAAAGAAATGAAGAGGAGAGAGAAATGGAAGGGGGTTAAATCATGGCCGTTGAAGTGTAGGGTGAAGATACTGTTGCCGTTAAAGAAAGAATTGTGTTGTGGTAGTATTGTCTTTTTGAAAATAAATATACTTAGGATTTGGAATCACACAAGAATAAGTAGATGACAAAAGAAAAAGAAGCTAAGTTTGTAATCTAAGATTTGGTACCATGTTCTCGATAATCTTCTCGTCTTTTTCTAAGTTCTTTCGTTTGCTCTACGAGAATAAGTCCCATACACCTGTCAAGTTCCTAACCTAGTATAATCCTCTGCCCTCAGATGATTATAAATTCAATTTTTCCATGAATAATGTCAAAAACACTCCTATGCGTCGAACTTCAAATTAATTTCCACATATACCGTTCCATGTAGACAATGATGAGATTTTTTTTCCATTTTCGCAAAAAGAACACCAACTCGTAGTGAGTGAATGTAACTTTTTAAGTTAAGCCGCTATTGCCAGTATGGTGCGGTTTATACTGTAAATCGCCACTAAGGGAAACAAAGGAAAAGCGTGCGGGACGCACCGAGCTTTCGTGGCACGCTTTTCCTTTTTTTATTTTGCGTTGGCTTCCGTTTCGTAATGAACCGCCACTTTGAGTTAGCTGCTATATGCGTGTCTTATAACTCGTCTTAAATGACACAATATAACCTCCTATTTGAAGTAACTGGTCAATTTCTACAAATATTATTGGTATTAACCGTTACTTGAGTAGCGGTTTTATTAAAATACCAAAATTATGGCGTGCGTCCCACGTGGACGGTATCCATGGAATTAATTTCAAGTTCCCGATAGAGGATTAATTAATACTTTTTAACATTATTCATGAAAAAATAATGTAACATACCATTTTACCAAGCTTTTTTGGTGTAGTTGGTTAGAGATTTACCTTATAGTTTTAAGATCACAAGAAGAAGAAGAAATGTAACATTATGTTCTATATGGGTTATTGATGATGTATTATGCGATTAAGGCTCTATTAAGTTCAACTTATTTTAACTTATTTCAATGTTCATATAAGATAAGTTCTAATAATATAAAACATGTGCAATACAAGAAATTAAATACATGAATACTACACATATAAGGTCATGTTCTTTGGATTGGGAGAACCTCGAACTAAACAGAACAAAATACTAAACTTAACCAAATAAATTGAACCGAACTAATAATAATAATAATAATTATTATTATTATTATAACAATTATAATTAATAATAATAATAATTAATTTAATAATAATAATATTATTAGTTAATATTAATAATAATTATTATTATAATTATAGTAATTATCATTATTAATTATTAATATTATAATAATAATACTAATAATAATAATAATTAATATCATAATAATAACAATAATGATTATAGTATTAATCACATGTGGATGTAGGTCTAATTTGACCGAACTACGTAAATCCTTGTGTTCCTGTTTATTTTCTTTATTGCTTTTCTCATCCTTATTATTTCATTGATTTGTTCCGCATTATTATTATTATTATTATTATTATTATTATTATTATTATTGTTAATAATAATAACAACAATATTAACTCGAACCAAGTGGAATAACAACGAAATGAAATGAATCAAAAAGTCCAAAAGAACCCTAAATGAATCACACAAAAGTGAAATTTGAATACAATCAATTTAAGTCCTCGTGTTAAAAATATGTGAATATGCTTCATTAGATCTACCTTTAGTCGATAACGCCCAAATTTGGCTTCAAATGCAAGTAAACCTCCTTTACTTCCATACCAATTTTTTTTTTTGTAAAAAAAAGTTTCATACTTTGTGATAAACTTATTTCTATTAATAAACTCGCGTTTTAGCTTTTTTGAATTACCCAATCCACTCGTCAAAAATAAATAAATACCCCCTAATGTTTTTAATATAAGTTTTTAATGTTTTTTTCTTTAAAAAATACCATTTCATAAAATAAATTACTTACTTTGTGTAAGAAAAGTATTGCAAGTATTTTCTTTTTTTAAAAGATATGTTGCAAGAACCAAATCTAATATTAATAAGTAATTTTACGTCAAAACTACAATTTATTTTTTGGAATATTACTTACTTTTTATAAAGCATACTACCTCCGTTTATTTTTATTCTACACACTTTCCTTTTGGCCTGTTTTTTTAATCTACACACTCGTTACTTTTCTATTTTTGGGTAACATGTCACATCTACTTTCTCCTCTTTTTCCACCTACGTCATCTACTTTTTAATATTTTAACCCACTTTTTACTTTCTCTCTCACTTTTCGCTCTCTCCACCTTTTCGCTTCCTCATACTTTTAGATTTCCTCCTGGGCTTCTCCCCCAAAGTGAAGCTGGTAAATTAAAAAAAACGGATGGAATAATATATGTAATATTATTTTGTTATTATGAAATAAAGTATGAAATAACTAATAAAGGTCGAAAAGTTTATATTGTTTATATTTATGTTTATATAGTATATGTTTATTCCCTTGTAAAGATGTTCCACTTCAACAAGAAAATGCTCGTTGTAGTCAATTATTAGAATGCTCCATTTCAACAATAAAATATTTGTTTTCGTAAGTGAATTCTTGTAATGTTACACTTCAACAGTAAAATAATGTTCGTTTTCATAAGTGAATTCTTGTAATATCACACTTCAACAGTAAAATGTTCATTTTCGTTTTCGAAATGCTTTTATTTCTGATTGTGGAAGACAAGATATCATTGTGCTCCCGGGAGCACAATGGACGTATTATGAGATTATCGTTTGCTATTGAGATGCTCTAAACTGATTAAAAGAAGCCTAAGATTACATTTTTTTAAGTAAATGTGTGTCACTTGATAGTGATACTTCAATAAAAAATCAAGCAATATAGAGACTTGGGAGTTTGGGACTTGGGAGATATGAGTAAACAATTTGAGAAAGAAACAGTCCACATACAAACACACACCGTATATGAACAGACGTATATGATTTGTCTTAAATAATTTTCCTTCATTTGCAGAAGTCTTTGGTTATTCTTGGCTTAATCATTAATTATTATTGACCAAAGTAGCTTCAACACGAGCTTGGTAGTTGGTACAAACTACAAAGCAAGTAATTTCTCCCTAGGAGGTAGACATTCCTTGACAGCATCACAACTCACAAAATCCTGAGCCCAATTCCACAAAAGAGGAAATCTTTCTCCAACCAACATCCTTTTATTTGTGACTTCTTCTTGCACCCCCAACCCAAAATCCTATCCCATTAGCAACTATATCAACAAACCCAATATGTTCACCTCCAAAAAACTTATTTTTCTCAACCTTAAGCTCATTTTCAAGACATCTTAAGCACTCAAATGTTTCTTCCATGGCTTCTTCACTCTCTTTTTCATCACCCCAGAAGGCCTTTTGTCGCGCTCGAAACAGTTTCTCATCTATGAATTTTGCCCAGAATAAGGCATTAGCTTTTTCCCAAGGATCATTAGGCAAAAGTGGGAATGATTCCCAGGTTTCATCAATGTATTCAAGGATAATGAATGACTCTACTACTGGTTTACCATTATGAACCAAAACTGGGATCTTTTTGTGAATAGAGTTGTACTTAAGGAGTTGAGGGCTCTTGTTTGTTTAAGTCTTCTTCTATGTATTCATAAGGGATACCCTTAAGTTTAAGGGCAGTTTGAACTCTGTGGCTGAAAGGACTTGCCCATCTCCCAAAAAGCTTCACTTCTTCATTAGCCATTGTTTTTTCATAGTTGGACAGCCTAGCATTTCTCATATATATTATATATGTGCTTTCTTAATGCAAAGATATTATTATAACTAGTAGAATGCAACATGACTTCATTCATGATTTCATCTTTTTTAGACTGACATGGTGGGTGATCTCATTCTTCAGTTTAAAGCCACTCACCACTGATTGTTACTCCTATCATATAGACTACAACAACAACTAAGCCTTATTCCCAAAAGCGATTTGGGGTCAGTTAACATGAATCGTCAATCAATCAAACCGTCACCAGGAGATTAAGGATCGCCAAGAGTGATAAAAGGTTTTTTTTTTTTTTTTTTAAAGAAGCGTTTACACTTAACAAGTTTTAAAAAGAGTTTAAACAAAAGTGCTTTTAATACCAACACACCGGGAAAAACAAATAAATGCAGAAATCACACCCCTTCCTCCACACTTCGACATCGCCCTCCACTCACTTCTATCCAACGTCACGCTCTCCTCAATCCCAAAGAACCTCATATCACTTTCAATTACCTTCATCCAAAATCATCTTGTGCCTTCCCCTACCCCTTACAACTCTTAGCTCCTCCACTCTTCAATTCTTCTCACCTAAGGCATCACCCGATCTCCTTTTCACGACCAAACCATCTTAACCGATTCTCCTCATCTTTTCTTCAACTGGATCGCAACTCCAACTTTTTCATATAGACTACTGCTGTAAAATTTTGTTCATGGTTTCACTTTTTAGGTACTACAGTCGACACATGATAATATCCTTTTGAGATTTCTTTTGAGTAATAAAATTCATTTCCTTATCCATAATCCAAGTAAGATCTCAACTGTGCAAAAGTAAAGACTAAAGATCAGAGAACCAATTAAAGAAGAAGCATACCATAAAAAATAAAATAAGCATAATAATAATATAAAACGACAGTGAATAGAAATATAGGATGAATAAAACCCAAATAACCCACTGTCACGTATCAACTAAGTCATTGACAAAGATAACTACTTTCCTCGTTCCATAATATCTTCACACTTTCCATTTATTTTATTCTTAAATCTCTTTTATACTTTTTCTTTTGTTTTTTTGGCTAGTCCTAATTTTATTAGACACTTAAGACTCGAAATTTTCTTGGGAATTGTTCTTTGAGTTCATAATATTTTTACTGTTCTTTCTTCATCCCAGCATTTTACTTTCTCTTACCAATTATTCTTTCTTTCTAGCCAATTACAAAACCTTTTATACTACTACTGTCATTACTACTCTTAATCTCTGCAAACCCCACAGGTGAAGGAGTATATACTAGTAGAAAAGTGGGGTTCAACAAGATGATAAGGTATCCTTAGTTTATTGAACTTTTTAAAATTTAGAGTATGAGCATGAAGTGAGCTGGAAGTACACTTCTTTCATGTGGTCATTCCAAAGTGCACATATCCTTCCTTCTAAAGTAAAAAAAAAGCCCAATTTCTTACCATGAAAGTCTGTAACAACAGGAAAAAAAAAAAAGACAGAAGCCAGAAAGGAAAAGAAAGGTTTGAGATTATAAACCTTCAAGCAATATAAACCTCATTATTTCATATATATACAAGCTTTATAGATAGCTTAGCCGCTTATTGTCAATGATACAAAGATATACTTCCCTGCTAAAAGCCTATAACTACTATTGATTCATAGATACAAAAGAGAATCTGAAAAAATAAATCAAAAACTACTGTAATAGCTCATCTTTATAACTAACATCCCTACTTGGGAAGAGATTATAGTGGCCTTCCTGTTGATTAGAATCAATGAGCATTGACACGACAGCCCGCATTGTGGGGCGATCATGAGGAGACATACTAGTACACAACAAAGCAATTTTTAAGACCATGGTCATATGAGCAACAATGCTCTCATTTTGTAAGTTTAATCTAGTGTCAAAAATACCACTCGATAACGAGTTCTTCTTGATGTAGTTTCTGACCCATGAAACAAGATCACCCCCTTCGTCTACTGGCTGCACGGGTGTTTTTCCTGTCAACAACTCCAGCATTACCACCCCG
The DNA here is from genome assembly GCA_947648045.1 of Beta corolliflora. NCBI lineage: Eukaryota > Viridiplantae > Streptophyta > Magnoliopsida > Caryophyllales > Amaranthaceae > Beta > Beta corolliflora. The sequence goes on along the minus strand of CANSZD010001040.1, from coordinate 115,491 downwards.
TAACTATATATGTCACATTTTTCGGTGATTTTCATGGTGTATGCATATTCTGGAATCCGAAGGAAATAATATTTATATCAGCAAACATGAGAACAAACACATGAATATACATTAAAAAACACGACTGAGATAGCAACCAAAGTGGTAGCACACTAATAGCACAAAATAGGGTTCTGGACTGATAAGTTTCGTTCACACCAATCTGAACTTTTTGGAATTTATCTGCAGTATTAGGAACTACATTGAACTTATCTGAAAATTTATTTCAGCTGTGAATCAAACTGGTGCAGCCCTTATTTGAACTTATTGGAACTTACGTTTCCCTGTAGTTACTTTTTGGTTAAAGGAACACAGCCATAGGTTCAAGATCCAAAAGATCAACTTTGATCAAAGTATAAGTGCATAGCCTCAAGTAGCCAAGATATGGGTTTTACAAGACAAAAAGGAAGCTTTAGTCACCTATCCTTAATGCAGTGAAGCAGACTCATTACTAATATACATAACTTCCTAGTCTCTTAGCAATTTATATGATATCTTTAGCTTTTATCTTTTCAGCTCAAATATCTTGTTATTATCATAGATTAAATAGCTTCTTTGAACCAACAATAGCTATTAAGATCATACAACACATGTAACTAACTTAATGTTATGCAACTAAAAGTAATTAGTGGAGAAATGAACATACCAGGAGCAATGTATCCATATGATCCAGCAACCGCAGAAACCGACTTAGAAAATGGCATGTCAATTACTTTCGCCAAGCCAAAATCTCCAACATGAGACTCGAAATTTTCATCTAGTAGTATGTTATTGGATTTGATATCACGATGAACAATTTGAGGCTTACAATCATGGTGCAAATATGAGAGTCCTTGTGCAGCTCCAAAGGCAATGAGAAACCGTGTTTGCCAGTCAAGATTACAAGATTGCCCATGAAGGAGCTCTCCAAGACTACCCCTTGGCATGAACTCATAAAGAAGGACATTGGCACCCTCATGAAAGTAGAAGCCATGCAACTTTACAATATTCCGATGCCTTATTTTCCCTAAAGTTGAGATTTCGGTCCTAAAGCTGTCATTGATGCTTTCGTCTTCCTTATTAGAAGCCACCTTTTTTACAGCAAAAGTTACACCAGAAGGCATAACTGCTTTATACACTGTACCACAAGCTCCACTACCGATCACAAACCTCCCATCAAAATCATCAGTGGCTGTAATAAGGTCTTCAAAAGTGAATCCTTCCTTTGGAAAGAAGTACATATCTGAAGCTAGATCATTGAACGACTTACTATCTTGCAGTGGAGTAACTATGTCAACTGGGCGAGTCATCAAGTATAAAATCACCACGATGAAGAAAAGAGAAACACCACCTATAACAGCGCAACTTATAGCAATAATTTTACCACGACGGAAACTTCCCTTTCCATTTTGAGGAAGAGAGAGTGGAGAGTCGAAGTTGCTGCAAGCACCAAGGGGCCCACCGCACAGACCCTTGTTACCGGCAAAACTGGAAAGAGTTACACCCTGAGAAGCAGGCAGTGTAGGTATTGGACCACTGAGGTCGTTGTAAGAAAAGTTGCATCCTAGTAAGCTTGATAGTCCCTGGAATGAGCTAGGAATTTGACCAACTAACTGGTTGTTGTTGATGTAGAGATATTCCAGTAATGCTAGATTCCCCAGCTCAGATGGGATTTTCCCTGATAGATTATTGTAGCTAATATTCAAACCAATTTGCAGGCTTGATAACCTACCCAACTCTGGTGGAATTTCTCCAGAAAACAAGTTTCCACCCATCTGCAAGTCAGTTAAACGAGAGAGGTTCCCTATAACTCCGGGTATTTCCCCAGAGAGCCTGTTGTCAGAGAGCTTGAGAAGTTCCAAATGAGAGAGACTTCCGACTTTATCAGGCAAGGTACCTACAAAATTGTTACTGCTGAGATCAACACGTTGTAGCAAACTGCATTTGAAGATATCAGATGGTACGGGTCCACTCAGTGAGTTTGATGAGACATTAAACGCCACTAACTCCGAAAGTTTACCAATTTCTGCAGGCAAAGCTGATGTGAAGTGGTTGTGTGACAGGAGGAGCCTTTGTAGCTTTCTGCAGTTCCCAATTTCGGGTGGGATTGGGCCGCTTAAATCGTTTACTCCCAATTCAACAGAAGTAAGGTTCACCAACCTGCAGAGATCAGATGGAAAACTCCCAGTAAAACGATTATCATACAGGCGAAGCTGCACCAGTGGTATGCAGCTGATGATGTCAGATGGGATATTTCCAGAAAGCCGATTTGAGCCCAGATTTAACAATATCAGGTTAGAGTTTCTGCAAAGATTCTGAGGAATTCTTTCAGTCAGATTATTTGAAGAGACATCAAGAACCCACAAAGGGCTACGTAACCCAAGCTCTTGAGGAATTGTACCTCTAAGAGAATTGTTGAAGAGCTGCAACATCAGGAGGTGAGGCAGATACTGAAATCCTACAGGAATTGTACCTGTCAGATAATTTATGGAGAGGTCCACTTTACTGAGATTTTTCAAGTAGGTAAGCTCTTTGGGGATCTCACCAGTCAGCTGGTTCTCAAAAAGATAGAGCAATTCCAACCCTTCTATCATACCGATCTCTGTAGGAATTTCTCCGGTCAAGAGGTTCTCTGAAAAATCAATTTGCATTCCTGAAGAAAGACTCCCAATCTCTCTTGGGATTGTACCATTCAGAGCATTTCTGTAAAGGTATAGGCTATTAAGGAACTTGAGGTACATAAGCTCCTTAGGTATTTCACCCACAAGATTGTTCTGATAGAGCGCAAGAGTTTGCAAATTAGTGCAGTTTGCAAGCTCCTTTGGGATAGTCCCTGAAAGCTGATTATCCCACAGAATGATTTCAGTCAAGTTAGTCAGCAAACTGAGCTCTTTAGGGATGTTGCCACTCAAGTGATTTTGAGCAAGACCAAATAACTCCATGCTCTCACATCCACCTATCTCTGCAGGTATGCTACCAGTAATGAAGTTCTGTCCTACTCTAAATTTCCTCAACTTCTTGAGCTTCCCTATTGAATGAGGCAGCACGCCGCTGAAACTGTTGGTGTATGCCACAAACTCTAACAAAGAAGAAAGATTCCCAAGCACTTCAGGAAGAGGCCCAGAAAGCTTATTGTTGCAGATATTCAAATAAGTCAAGGCTGAAAGTTTGCCCAACTCCTGAGGGATGTACCCTTCGAGGTGATTGTTTTGCAGAGAAAGAGATTGAAGATTGGAGCAATTTCCAATCTCTTTGGGTATATTTTTAGACAACCCATTAAAGGAAAGATCAAGATCAATCAAGTAAACCAACCCACCTATACTAGAAGAGAGAAAGCCAGATAAATCCCATTCTGCTCAAATCAAGAGACTCCACAACTGGATTACTATCATTACTACAGCTCACACCTCTCCATTCACAAGGGGTTTGGTCCAATGGATTCCAATTACCCAAATTATCAAACTTATCTACCAAACTACTTTTCACATCTAAAAGGTACTGACCCTCCAAATTAAGGCCTTTTGCTTGATCCCACAAAAGAACATACACAAGAAGCAACACCCTCAAAATCTTGCAATATGATAAACTCATTGCAAAAGTAAGCCTACCCATCACAAAAATTAGCCTTTAAAACCCCAAAATTAGCCTTTAAAACCCCAAAATTAATGCACCCCAAATCTCAATCACCTAGAAAAAGAAAAAGAAAGAGGGAATTTTTTCAACATATAGACTACAAAAGGCAAGATTATCATATATATATATATATACATACCCAAAATACCAAATTAAACTACCCCAATCCAACAAAAAAAAAAATTCTGCAAATAAATTGCAGAATTGGAGGTAACTGTTCATTGATAAGGAAGTCAATGGTGAAGAAAAAGGAAGAAAATTTGCATACCTTCAAACTGAAAAAAGTCAGAAACAATGAGAATTATTGAAAAGAAACTTTTTTCCTAAAAAGTTTTCAACTTTCCCGCAAAAAGATTTAGCCAGGCAAGTATTTGACTTTGATGAAATGTCACTCACATTTTTATCACAAATTGATTATACTTTAGAAAGATGAATGAGAAGGAACTTTGTGTAATCATAAAGGGTAAGACTAAAAGACCCATCTGTTAAATTTGTTTAAAAAAAGACATAATCATATAGTATTGAAAACAATTTGTGTGATTCAGAAGAAAAAGGAAGAGAGAGAGACAAAATAAAATGCAAAAATGGCCGACAAAGCATGCAAATGCAATATTACCATTTATGCGATCCCTCTCATTTCTCATGAGTCATGAGTCATGCCGTCTCTTCTTCTCTCTCTCGTTGATTTTTTAATGCTTGACAAAGCTGGCCAACTTCCAGATACAGAAGCAACCACCAGAACTGGATAGTTGATGTTTAAAAATATGTTTCGTTTTTAAAAAACTAATTTTTCCCTCTTCTCTGTATAAGAAAATGACGGCTTTTCCAAAAACAAATCGTCCATTTTCCCACCCAGAGATCTTATGTACGGACCTATATTCTTAACTCTTAATCAGTGCCAGTGGTCCTTTTTTTCTAAAATAGGAGTTCCTTCCTAGTATTCTTTTTTAGAGAGTATTTGGTTGCGGAGAGAAATATAATCTACGAAAAGTGATTTTCTCGATTTTATTTTTTGTGTAGTTTGTAATAATTTTCCACTTAGATTAATTAAGTCGGTCTCAGTCAAGATTTTTCTTAATCTTAGGAAAAATTGACATGGAAAAAACTAATTTTCACCTATCTCATTAAAAAAGATCTCAGCTTTAGATTATATAAGAATAATTCCAAGGATCGGGATTACGGGCTTTTTTCTAGATAAAACAACCGAATCGAATCGGACTAACACGAATTAAATTATAACTAATTAATAATAATGATAATAATTTAACCGAATCGAACCGAATCGAACCAAACCGAACCGAAAATAAATCTGGAGAGAAGCGGCCCTACCTTCTCAAAATAATCAAAACATGAATTTTACTTGTTTTGGTTCTACAGTGTAAAAGAAATTAAGATTTCAGATTATTTTGAGAAGATAACCCCACCAAATTTGGGATTATTCCAAAATATTCCAAGTTGGGATTATATCGAAAAGTTGGATAAAAATTGATTATATTATGCCAATTTTTACTTAATTATATTACAATCCTTTAAACCACCATTCCCCATAACGTGTAGGGTGACTGATAATGTATTAGCCTTAATATAAGGTCTTCATTTCGATCCCTACCTTATTTTCGTTGCATTATTTATATAGAGGTCTAACAAAACTGACGCGGTCTATTAATTTACCAAACTCGAGAACTGAATCACGATGCAATACTAACCCGAAAAAGAAAATTATAAATTTACCCGAAAATCCAAAATAATCCGAACTGATCCAAATTATGTAGACTAAAAAAAAGCACACCCAAAAGAAACCGTAATCGATGGTGACACAAATATTAGTAATATTTATTCTTCTACTTTATTTCATGTAATTTCCTCTTGTGAAAAGGAATAGCTCGTGTTGTAGCAGATGAAGAAAATTTTACAAGAAAGTTCAAAATTTATTAACAAATATCAACTTAACAAATCTATACTAATATATTAAAAGGTGTGCGCCAATAAGGAAGCGCCACTTGGCGCGCTATCCCTCGTAATTTTACCTTCATGTACTCTACATTCAATAAAAAAATTAGATTATGCGTAGTAAAGATTTGATCCCGACGCCGAGATACTAACGTCTTAACCACTAAACCAAAGTAATATTTTTGTATTATAATATCAATGTAGAATACCAATAAATGAAATGTTTAAGTACTTTGGGCATTAAACACTAGTTAATACTTAAATTAAGTACCTTTTAAGGATAATGTAGGCTTTTGTAACCCATCATATTTTAGTGGACAAAGGTCTCCAAATATTCCCAAGGGAGAAGCACAGCAATCATTGATGGGGAAAAATTCTAAACATATTGTTTCTGACTTTCTTTCACGGCTATTGCAATCTGACAAATAATTTTAGGACAGCTGATTCTAAATCAAAGCATTATCAAACTTTCATTATTGGCTAAAAACTCTAAACTTTGAGCTTCTACCAAGTAATTAAACCCCGATCATTATCAACATTCACTCCCCCTCCCTCTGCGCTCCTCAAATATTGTCTTTCTTTTTCATCTAAGTCAAACTTTGACTTATAAAAAATATACTTTTCTATTATATTTCATATATTCTGAAATCGACCACCAAAATTCACATTGACGGGAAGAATGGACTTGTATTTAATTTGACTTTTTTTTTTTTTGACAATTGCATAGAAAAATTTGACTTGAATATGCATCAATATAAGTGTAGGCTTACTTGCAATTGACAAAAGACCTCTGATCTATTCCACTGCTTAATCTAATACACAACTTTTTTTGATTTTGTAACTCCCATTGTATTATAAAGTATTAAAGTCCGCTGAAGTACATATCCTCGATCTTTTTATCGTTTTGTTTTAATTTTCGCACTATTCACAAACCTTACATTAATAAAAAAAGAATCCCTTAAATATGAAAACAAAAATTATAATGTAAAATATTTTGGATTTTTATCAACGTATTGGCTTTTATCATTTTCTCTAATGTGTATATATTAATGGCCAAAGTTAGACAATATAACAGGAGTACTATTATTATTGATGAAAAGGATAAACACCCCCTGTTCAGTAAAGTGACGACACGTCAATCGTAAGAGGGAAAATGACTAGCAATAAAATCCAAAAACACATTCAAGCAGTGGCGTATCCAGGAATTACGGGATGGGGGTACGGATGAGAAAAAATCAAATAAAACAAAATACACTTAAGTTGAGTTGATTTACGACTAAAAAATCAAATCAAAATACAATGTTTGTGATTTTCCTCCACTTCTCTTTTAAAAAGATTCTAAACTTTTGTTTTTCATTTTCCAAATCTAGTACAAAGTAAACATATTATTAGATATTAATTCCAAAGTCCCTTGTTTCAAATTACATTTCACAACATCTAATTCCAAATTCACAATTTCTAATCTCTAATTTCAATTTCACAATTTCTAATCTCTAATTTCAATTCAAGTAATCTCAATTTCAATTCAAATAATCTCAATTCCATATTTCACAATTGCACAACAATACAACATTTAAATTTCATTTTCATAATTTATTATTTCAATTCAATATATCAATTCACATCAAAATGAGAAGTCTATAGTTTATAAATTAGCAAAAATCAAAAAAAAAAAAAAAAAAAAAATACCTTATAAGAGTACAGTAGGGTTCTCAATTCTGGCCTCTGGGCTTGCCTTCTGCCTTCTTCTGGAAACGAGTACAGTCGGCAGTAACGAGTACAGGATCCGGCAAAGTGGCGACCCGCGTTGGCCGCGTAAGCCGTTCTGCAGTTCTGGGCTCCGGCTCCGGCAAACAAAGTGGTGACAAAACGAAATAAATGCTCCGGTAAAGTGGCGAAGAAAGAAAGAAAAGAGAGAAGAAAGAAAGAAAAGAGGGAGAGGAGGCAAAAAAAAGTAACGTTATGGAGTAGTACTCTGATTCACCAAAAAAGAAAAAGAGAGTACTGACAGTCAGTCAGTCACAGAGAAGCCCAGAGGAGAGAGAAAGAAAGGGACGCATCATCAGCCATCAACTCACGCGTGAGAAAAGTTGGGCAGCGTAAAAAAATTTTTTTTTTTTTTCTTTCTGCTTTTATTTCCGTCAATTTTTTTGGGAATGGGGGTACAGCTGTACCCACTGTACCCCCTGTAAATCCGCCACTGCATTCAAGTGTATCTTAGAGTAACTTCAAGTTCAAGATTATGACATTCATGAAATTTACAAACTACATATTAGCTACAACAGCTACGCAAACCAAACATATACATGACATCATGTTGTGACGCAACCTTTTTCTCTACGACGTCAGTCATACCATGTTTTTACGGTAAAAGTGTCGCGGATGCAAAAGAGTGAGAATACAGTTGCTTCAACAATTCTTGTCTCACTGAAGTTCAGGCGTATCTGATACAAGGGGTATTTCACAATCCTCTTTCATATAAGCTGCAATCTATAAAGCTTTCTGTTTCCTAAGCTGAATTAGTGGGCATTAAGTATTAACAAAGGGGAAGAATCAGGTGCTCTTCTGTGGAAGAGTTTCAAATGCTGAGACCGTGTTTTCAAACTTAATTCGATGCAGAGGAGTTCCACTTTGCTTTATCGCGCATGCTACTTTGTCTTCAAGAGGACAACGTGCCTTCAGCATTGAAAACACGTGATTGTTTAACCTCCTCGCTTTCTTCATGGCTTCGATTAAGGATTCCCATCCCTTTCAATCCAGAAAGCAGACATATCAAATAACTCTCGAGGTGTTTAAGAATGTGACATAACCAAAATATTTAACCAACTTCCAGAAAGCATAGGTCTTAAAATCATAACTACGAATTAAGCTCAACTTTAATTAAAAGATGATGGTGTTTCTGTTAAACTTCCTTCCACCTGTGACAGATTATACAGTTATAGAATTCATGACTACAAGCTATAAAGTGATTCTCAAAGGGACATGTTGTCCCTTTCTCCAGAAAAAAGAAAGTTAATAGATTTTAGGATCAGTATCATCTGCATTCATAATCCATGCCACAGGCAAATATTTTTACCCAGCAATATCTCTCAACAGTTACCATTTACCATTCAGAATAAAATTTCCTTCAATATAATGAAGGGGAAAACTCTCACAACACCACCTGAATCCCCCAGCCAAAGCACCAATGTGGATCCTGATGTGGTCACATTCTAGGGAGGTCTAAATGCAGTTACAGAGTCTAATCCTTGACAAGTACGCATTTGCAATTGACCCAAGAAAAATGGAATCTGAGTAATATGGGTGAAGGAAATAATTAGTGCAAGGGAGGAGATAGAGAAGAAAGGTAAATAATGCTAACAATGAAACAATAGCACGTAGCCAAGGTGAAGAGACTGATCCGCTTGAGGGTAAATGCAATATACAAACCTACATGTATAGATTGGTAATTACTTGAGACGTTCATAAATCCTTGAGAGTTCAATAAGAATTTGTGCTCAGTAATTAGTTGAGCTCACATTAACAGAAGAAGTTCTGTGCTTGGTCATCTACTGAGGTTCATGCTACTGTTAGATGCATCATTAAGCTGCTAAGGACTGGAAATGCTTAGCTAAGGAAAGCAGCAAATTAATGGCGACAAATGACAGATTAAGATAGATTTGTATTAGGAAAATTCCACAGCAATCTTTCCCAGTACAACCCTTACATTCGAGAGGTAAGGAACTCTCCCAAATCTCACAATTTCTCTCTTATTTTCTGGATAACCACAACTGAGGACTCAGCTCCTATTATATACACAACTTTCTCTCACTAACTTCTCTCTTCCTGACAACTAACTGCATTCTGTTATGGCTCTCTCACTAACTTCTCTCTTCCTGACAACTAACTGCATTCTGTTATGGCTGGGGATTATTCTCTCCCTCCACCCTTCTTTCTGTGCCAGCTGGTGGTGTGTGATTAATGACCTCAGCATCTTGATTTGGATTAATGACCCTAGTACCCCTGTCCTTCTTTTTCCTTCTGTAATACGTGTGCACTATAGGAGGGGCAGGATTGGGTGAGGTCATAGCAATACCCCGGGCCAAATTAAGCACCTTGTCCTCAAGGTGGAAGGTAGGAAAACGAGCCTGGAGGAGTTTAGCATTTTCCCAAGTGGCTTCATATGCTGGAAGGTTGTCCCACTGAATAAGAACCTCAGACACTTCAGTAGGAATAGTAGTGCTGTACTTAAAATCCAACACCTCAGCAGGAGTAGTGTCCATCACCAAGTCAGGGGTAAGCTGAGGAGGTAAGGTAGGTGAAGCAGGGGTGTTCCCAATAACTTGCTTAAGCTGTGAGACATGGAACACTGGATGAAGTTTGGTTTCAGGTGGCAGCTGCAGCTGGTATGCCACCTGGCCCACTGTCTTGATGATCTGGAAAGGCCCATAGAACCTAGGAGACAGCTTTTCATTGACCCTTTTAGCTAGGGACTGCTGCCTATAGGGTTGTAATTTCAAATAAACCCAGTCACCCACAGCATAGGACACGTCCCTTCTCTTCTTGTCTTCTTGTAATTTCATACTGTTCTGAGCTTTCAACAGATGAAATTTCAGATCATCCAAAGTAGCATCTCTGTCAATAAGTTGCTCTTCCAAAGAAAGAACTGCAGTACTACCCTGTTCATATCTGAACAATGTAGGAGGGTCCCTACCATAGACAATCTTGTATGGAGTGTACTGAGTAGAGGAGTGCTTGGATGTATTATACCAATACTCTGCCCAAGGAAGCCATGTAGCCCAGGTTTTGGGTTTCCCTGTGATAAAGCATCTGAGATAAGTTTCAAGAATCTTGTTCACCACCTCAGTTTGGCCATCAGACTGAGGGTGATAAGCTGTGCTGCGATGCAAGTTGGTACCTTGAAGCTTGAATAACTCCTTCCAAAATAAACTCATGAAGACCTTGTCTCTGTCAGAAACAATGGTATGGGGAAAACCATGGAGTCTCACCACCTCTTTGATGAAAATGGCAGCCACTGAAAATGCAGTAAAGGGATGTTTCAGACCAATGAAGTGGCTATACTTAGATAACCTATCCACCACCACCAAGATAGTATCCAAGCCCAAAGACTTGGGAAGGCCTTCCACAAAGTCCATAGAAAGGTCTTCCCACACCTTGTCAGGTATAGGAAGGGGTTGCAATAAACCTGCTGGACTGAGGGAGGATGTCTTTTGTTGTTGACAAACAGAGCAGCTTTGCACAAACTGCGTAATATCTTTTTTCATACCTTGCCAATACCATTCAGCAGCAATTCTTTGGTAAGTTTTAAAAATACCAGAATGTCCACCTACTGGAGAAGTGTGATACTCCAACATGAGGGTAGTAGGTAGAGTGGATGTCTTGGGAATCACCAACCTTCCTTTGTACTTCAATATCCCATGCTCCACTGTATACCCTGATAAATGATTGTCACCAGCTGCTACTGATGCTGTTAAGTGTTGTAACGCCTCATCCTGTTGGATGATTTGAAGGAACTCAGCCCAACTAGGAGTGTGGGATGATATGATAGCATTACATTCTGAAGTTGCTGGTTGGCTCCTTGATAAAGCATCAACAATTCTATTTTGTGCCCCTGGTTTATACTTGATTTCAAAATCAAAACCCAGGAGTTTACCCACCCATTTCTGGTATTCAGGTCCAATTTCTCTCTGATTCAACAAGTATTTCAAACTTTGTTGATCTGAATGGATGATAAAGTGATGACCCAAAGAAATAATGTCTCCATTTCTCGCACCGAAAGAACCACCGCCATCGCCTCCTTTTCGTAGATAGATTTAGCCCCGGCACGCACACCTAACACCTTGCTATAGTAAGCAATGGGGTGGCTTTGTTGCAAACAGAACAGCCCCCAACCCATACCCCGAAGCATCCGCTTCAATCACAAAGGGAAGAGTGAAATCCGGCATGCGAAGAACGGGAGCTTGAGTAAGAGCCAATTTTAAGGCCTCGAAAAGCTGCTGTAGCTTCCGGTGTCCAGCCAAAAGAGTCTTTCTTGAGTTCTTTGTGTGAGTGGTCAAGGCTATGGCAAGATAGCCTTGCACAAAACGCCTATAATAGCCCGTCAAACCTAAGAATCCTCTGAGGTCCCTTAAGGTCTTGGGAGTGGGCCAAGCTAACATAGCTTGGACTTTGGACTGGTCCATAGCTACTCCTTGGGCTGAGATGATGTGTCCCAAATAAGCTACTTCTTCCTTTCCAAAATCACATTTTTTAAAGTTTGCATACAATTGATGCTCCTTCAAAATGCGCAACACTACCTCCAAATGTTCTCCGTGTTCGCGCATGCTACCACCGTACACCGAATATCGTCAAAAATACAAGTACAAACTTGCGCAAATAAGGCCTAAACACCTCATTCATGAGAGCTTGAAAGGTTACCGGGGCGTTGGTTAACCCAAAAGGCATGACCAGAAATTCATAGTGTCCTTCATGAGTTCTAAAAGCTGTCTTATGAACATCTTCTGATTTCATCCTAATTTGGTGGTAACCCGATTTTAAGTCCAACTTAGAAAAAACAGAAGACCCATGTAATTCATCCAGTAACTCATCAATTACAGGAATAGGGTACTTATCGAGAACGATGACATGATTAAGTGCCCTATAATCAACACAGAATCTCCAGGACCCATCTTTCTTCTTAACTAACAATACTGGACTAGAGAAGGCACTATGAGATGATTGTATAATTCCAGCAGCCAACATATCAGAAATAAGTTTCTCAATTTCATCCTTTTGTGATTGTGGGTATCTATAAGGTCTAACACTAACTGGGTTTGTACCATGCTTCAAATTAATGGCATGTTCATGGCCCCTACTAGGAGGAAGTCCATGTGGCATGTTGAATACCTGAACATAAGCTGTAAGCACTGGTTGGAGACAGTGTGTGACTGATGTGATGTCCTGGGTATCACCATCTTCAGCTAAGTGGTTTAGCTCCACTAGATACCCTCCTCCTTCTTTCTTCAATGTCTTCACCATTGCTTTGAGAGAAACTCCAGACCTGCTCAAAGTTGGATCTCCTCTTAGAGTGATGGTTTGGTTGTCCTTCTGATACTGCAACGTTTGGGTCTTCCAATTAGTCACCATGGTCCCCAATTTTTCCAGCCATTGGATTCCCAAAATTACCTCAGAATTACCCAGAGACAAGGGTAGGTAATCTTCTACCACTTCAACTCCCTGCAACTTCATCACAACTGACTTACACTCCCCTTTTCCCAGCACTTCAGCTCCTGTGCCCAGAGAGACCTCAAATGACTTGGATGGGGTGATGGGGATTTGTAGCCTAGCTACTGTATCAAGAGAAATGAAGTTATGTGTGGCCCCAGGATCCACCATAACTATGACAGATTCTCCATTAATGGAGCCCTCCATTTTCAAAGTTTTTGGGCTGGAAATTCCCATAACGGAATTAAGAGAAATTTCCGTTTGTATTGGTTCAGTTTGTTGGCTGGTGGGTGAGTCAAACTCGCCATACTCCACATCTCCCTCCTCTTGACCCAATAAAATGCTCAACTCCTTTCTCTTGCATTTATGGCCAGCAGTCCACTTATCATCACATTTAAAGCATGGACCCTTTCCCTTTTATACTGCAACTCCTTCTCACTTAATCTCCTTATTTCCCCAAACGGCTTAGCTACTGGTAATGGGTTTGTGTTTCTGGTTTGGGCAGTGGAGTGTGATGAGTAGGTGGGTGAAGTAACTGAGGAGTTTGAGAAATTAGTTTGGGCTGGTTGTTGGGAGAAATTGGATTTTTGTGAGTAGTAGGATGGGGTGTAAGGGTGGGTCGAACCACTGGAATTTAAATTCCTGGGTTCCCATTTACGTTTGGTCTGGGTCAGGCTCAATTTAGTTTCAATCTGGACCGCCAACTCCATAGCATGGTCCAATGATTTGGGCCCAAGGACCCTTAGCTCATTTCGAATCTCCTCCTTTAACTTGCTGGTGAACTGGGCTTGGACTATGGGCTCGGGTATTCCATCAAGGGGGGCAAGTAACTCAATAAATCTCCGCCTATATTCCACCACTCCTTCAGACTGATGGTGGCTCAACCACTGCTCATGCAGTGATCCCATCGCCGTTTCCCGGAACTGCCGCAGCAACAGCGCCTTCATCTCAGACCACCGTGAGATCGGCCGGCGCCGATTCTCCCACTGATACCAGAGGAGTGCGTCCCCATCCATAGACACCACCGCCGCCTCCACCTGTTCTTCCTCCGTGAGCCGATAAAAATGGAAAAAGCGTTCGGCACGGAGGATCCACCCATCTGGATTCGTACCCGAAAATATGGGTAGATCCAACTTTTTAGTCCTCCAATTCCCTCCTCCCCGATAACCACCAGCATAACCAAACTCACCTCCATCTCCATACTCTTCCTCGCCTCTGTATCTCTCCTCGACGTTCTTAGGCGGAATTTCTCCATCTCGATCTCCATTTCGAGGTCCTCTTCTCTCAACGCTCAGGTCATTTCCATCTTCTCTTGACCGCTCCGAACTCCGACCACGAGCTCTTCGAACTTTTTCGCCCAGCTCCTTGGTGGCAGATTCTAAACTAGTTGCGATCTGAGCAGCTAGGGCTTGCTGCAACGCCCCCACTGCCTTCTCCACCGCGGAAGAAACTTCTACACTCAAGGAAGCACGGAGATCTGCGATCCCCTGTTCCAGTTGTTCGATTCGTTGAGTATTAGTGGCGACCATGTCATCCAACTCCAGCATCTACCGCTCTGATACCAAGTGCTAAGGACTGGAAATGCTTAGCTAAGGAAAGCAGCAAATTAATGGCGACAAATGACAGATTAAGATAGATTTGTATTAGGAAAATTCCACAGCAATCTTTCCCAGTACAACCCTTACATTCGAGAGGTAAGGAACTCTCCCAAATCTCACAATTTCTCTCTTATTTTCTGGATAACCACAACTGAGGACTCAGCTCCTATTATATACACAACTTTCTCTCACTAACTTCTCTCTTCCTGACAACTAACTGCATTCTGTTATGGCTCTCTCACTAACTTCTCTCTTCCTAACAACTAACTGCATTCTGTTATGGCTGGGGATTATTCTCTCCCTCCACCCTTCTTTCTGTGCCAGCTGGTGGTGTGTGATTAATGACCTCAGCATCTTGATTTGGATTAATGACCCTAGTACCCCTGTCCTTCTTTTTCCTTCTGTAATACGTGTGCACTATAGGAGGGGCAGGATTGGGTGAGGTCATAGCATAAGCTTCCAGAAATATACACATCACCAGCCTTATTATTACTTAGAAAGCGGAGATCTTTCAAGACATAAGCATTGCAACACACGAAAAAAATGTACAAGCAACATCGAAGTTACTGAAAGGGTCCATCTGAAGTAATTACAGAAGGAAGATGGAAAATAAAATTCAATATCCACAAAATATTTAGGGGCAATAAATGATCAGATGATTAAAGAATTCTTACCTGTATACCCTGGAGATTTTTATGCATTTGAGTAAGTTCTGTAACCTCAACTTCTGCAGCGTTAAGGACTTGATATGAGAAATCAAAAAGTTCAAAATGCAGCTGCTGACCAAGTAAATATATCATTGTACAGCCTCCCCATGCTACTGAATCTCCCAGCACCTCATGATTATTAGGGACTCCTTGAACAGATTCCTCCAAATAATCCTGCAGTTCAAAATTCCTTGAGAAAATAAAACAACCAATACATTTCACGTGCCTGTCATCTAAAAGGTTGATAAGTACCAAGTACCAACTTATGCTCAAGTGAGCATTCTTGTCTAGATAAGAGAGAATTTTGCTCCCACCATCACAAGATATCTGACTGCAATATGGGGTACCATACCATTATCCTAATGCCTCTGATGAGGCTCCCACGTCCCACCTAAGGTGGGGTCAGTCAGATGTACATAGCCTTGCTTTTGCAATACAAGGAGGCTCTTTCAGCCATACCTTATAGACCCACAGTCAAAAAGGCTACTAGTAAACAAGGTGAACCCAAGTTATTTTCTCTCTCTGTCTGTGTGTGTGTGTTGGGGGGGGAATCAAGATATTCATATAAAAGAGAGGAGGTACTGAAAAGCTAGTATTAACGGCAAAACTGAAGCAGGAGATACAATTGAGACCTAAAACAGCAGATGAGGTATTACTATAATTATAAGACTTCATATGAAAAATACTGTACCCTGTAGAATCAAGTTCAGAGAGAATGGCAATCAATTATCAAAAGCCTCAAGCAATGTCAGATGCCTTGTCAGATAGACAATACGCCATCTTTTAACCTTTAAAACCACATACGCCGCAAAGAGAGGTACTATAAGTCTGTAATCACCTTTTCACAAAATATAGAAATTGTACCACAAGATTGTAGCCAAACCTGGTCATGAGTTTCATTACCAGCAACGATAAGAACACACCAATGGCAGAGTCTACGGAGGGCTACATGCATGCGGCCTTTTCCTTACCCATATTGATGAAAAGGATTTTAAAGGCCCACAAACAGAAGATCATCTATTACACTACCCCCCTCTCCCCAAACATATGAAAAAAAGTGAAACTTCTTTTCATAATTAGTAATACTAATAAAACACAACTATAAATGACACGTTATAATCATAATACAAATATAAAATAATCGTAATAGTAGTAGTAGCCATATGGTAACAGTAACTACTACTATGTGAATGAGATCAAGTTTCATCTTGTAAGTATTTTCCTATAAAAAACATTACTAATTCTTTAAACTATTCGCCTCTCTTCCTAAAATGTCTCTTAATATGTTATTTTACCCTTGCAATATCATATCGTATAACCTTATACGGTCTTCGTTCTTCTTGCAACACAAAAGTGTTACAGATTACAGATATTCCTATTACAATATTAGTGAAATTCTATCATCGGATCTCCTGACCTCTAAAATGTTTGCAAATTTCTTTATCAATTATGATCCTCACAATTTCCCAAAATAGCAAAACTCAAACACATTGGTCTCCCTAATAACCTTTTCATTTAGTCTATTGAATGCAAGCTGTATTGATATTATGTTTCTCTAATATCATCACCAACTCTAAGAACTTCCCTCTAGAGTGCCAATATTCCAAGCCGAAAAAATGCCACCCCGCACTATCCTTGCTCTTATTGGCACAGGGCTCACAAGAGAACATGCTTGATAATTGCCATTGATTATAAAATAAGCCACTCCCACCACCTTGAGCCAGTACCAACAGCACATAAGGAAGCCAAGAACGCTTCAAGGAGTATAAAAGAATCAGAATTTTGATAGATGAAACATTTAATATATGAAAGCTTCAAGAAATATATAATAAAATAGATGTGGTAAGATTAACAAATAACAGGAAATAAAGATGAATGGGTAATAATGGCTAAAGGACTACATGTGCTACAAATAGTTGGTGCCTTATAAAGCATCGATTCTAGAGTATGTTACTGTTTTTTGCTAAGTTAAACATCTGTGCAATACTATGAACAAGAACCGAAAAAAATGCACCACTAAGGAAATTAAATAGTCTCTTAAATTGAATAGAATACACCATACTCCTTGGTCACAGCTAGAAGTGAGTAATAAGAATGTACACACTAGATCTAATCCTATAAATAATAATAAAAAAGAGAAAAAGATAATCAGGATACACCTGAGTCAAAAGCCAAATTCATATTACTAAAGCTATAAGCAATTATTAAAGAATGACGACCTAATATGGCATATCACTTACAATTTGAAGACCGCTAAATATTCGGTAGAAATCCTTTGAAGTTGTAATGTCTATGAATCCTGTCTTCGGAGTTGCACTCCACTTGCTACAGTACTTGTCCAATGCTGCACTTGTAAATGCAAGAGCATATTCCAGAACACTTCCAGTATTCAAATTTGCTTTGTATAAGAGATCTGCAACAAGAAATCTAAACATTACACAAGTACAACACACACTAGCATTATCATTTTCTCGTCTATCTACATATGTCTTTTGTTTGAGAAGCAATGCAACTTGTCTGCATGTGTTCCTTCAATATCCAAAGGCATGACATCATAACGTGAAGAGACTTTGACCATGTCCATCCATATGATGGATGACTAGCAACCTTTTGTTATTTTCACTTGATTAAGCATAGAAGTTATGGCATAATGACTTTGCCTAATTGCCTTTTGAGATCAGGTGGTTCTAGCTTCCTTTTAGACTCTTGCAGCCGAAGCTTTGAAGGGAATGCCCCTTATCCAGTTCCAATATAACTATAAGACTTCATCACTGTATTTTCTCCCTGCTTCCAAAACAAATATCCTCTCGGGTTGTAAGTTGAACCCCTTACACTTTTGTAAATGCTGGGGATGAACAAAAATACAAGCTTGCAAACAAAATGGTCTACGTCTATGTAAGTTTATAAAAAATTATCTACCGTTAATTAATAGTAAAAAATAAATCTTTTGATAACTTTTCCTGGTGTTCATAGCAAGAAAGGCATAAAACACACAGGGAATTAAAAATCTAAAAGGTTCATAAGCTGTTTAATAAAGGAGAGATAATAAAGTTGATCACTAAATAGTTATTGTAGCTTTGAACTTTTGATACAAACAGAACAAAAAAAAATTGATAAGAAATGCAGAAAAAGTCTTTCCAGAAGCAAACACAGATTGACAGAGGTGGTTTGTTTCATAACGAAGGGTATTGTCTACAGCCCATCATCAAATGCAAAAAGTGACAAATTATTATTAGTTGGCAAGGTAAAACAGTTAAGTTATCCAACTGAATAGTATCAGTTATAATGATAAACTATGTAGTTAGTCCATAATCAGAGGAAACAAAACAACAACAAAAAAATCCCATTTTGCATATCAAGCAGACAAGCATAAAGTTCTAAGTTTCAATGATTTAGCGGCCAAATAATGCCAATTTACTGCTCGTAAGTTACTCCCTCCATCCCCCAAAGACTTTTCCATTTTATCATATATATTTGTCCCAAATTCATTGCCCATTTCCTTTTATAGACTATGGGTCCACCAAATATAATAATATCATCCTTCCCCCCTTCATTACTTTTTAGAAAGTTTGTGAAGCACTACCTATTAGTTTTCACTTTTTGAAAACAACAACCTAATAAGGTTTTATTAAAAATAACTACTTTTTAGTTTTTCCTTGAGCGGCAATACCGGAAACCGTTAGCAGCTTCTGTCTATGGACCACAGATGGGGATTATCCCCTAATTTTAATTTTTAAAACCCTGATTTGCAAAATTGTAACTTCCTCACCAAATTGATGAACAATTATCCTCAATACATAACCCCCATGCACGATTATGCCCAATTCCACTTTTTCAAAAACCCTCATTTGTAAAATGTTCGGAAAGTGTAATCGCTAACCCCAAAATTGTAATTTTTTAAAGAGAGATGCTATTACTTGTTGCTAGAATCTAGTTGCACAATTCGAACACTCTTGTCTCCTATTCGATGCTACGAATCCTGGAGATGGAGGACTTGAGAGCATAAGCTGCGAAATTGCGTGAGGAAGGGGGATTGTGGGGCCCATTAACAGAATTCTTTAATGGTCTTTGTCATTTGGTAGTGTCACTCAAAGAAAAAATTGATAATAGGTAGTAGTTTGATAAAAAAAAATTATTAGGAAGTTGTTTTCAGAAAGTGAAAACTAATAAGTAGTGTTTCACAAAATTTCCTTACTTTTCTTATCATTTGTTTCTCTCCGTCCAGCAAAAACTTTGCATAATGCTTCTTAATACTTTACTCACCAAAAGGCCCACCACAAAGCTTTTCCTTAATGCTTGTGTCCAAAAGAAATGAGAAAGGTTTCGGGAGACGGAAAGAGTACTACATAACATACACATGCATTAGATATTGTTGAGACTCACCTTTCATTGACCTGGAAGCAACAATACTTCTATAGTTCTATATCATAAAATAGATGGCTAATAGATTGAGTCATCTTTATACCTGCTGCTTCTGCCTGTTTTGACATTGTGTAGAAGGATGATGGATTTGAGCAACTAGGATTTGACACAATTGCAGTAGTTGTTGATTTCAGGAGATTGACAATAGGGCTTTCCCCCTCTCCTTGTGATAGCAGGATTTGCCCATCTGCACCAGGTATGAAGCCAAGCCAGGGTGCGAGTTGCATAAAGCGTGATGTATCCACTTCCCTCTACAGGAAATAAAACTCTTGTAAATAGCTAGAAGAAATGTTCTGCTCTCAGTCTCATATTTGGCTATAACTTGAGCTCATCTGCTCATGCATGTACCTTTTGACGCAAATGACAGAGGTATATATGATTAAGAAAAGCAACATGTGTTTTCCTTTTGTGTACGATATAAGTTATCAAAGGTGGGGCCTTGGGGAGCATAATTATAATCAAATACCAAGTGACTGTAGTACTGTACAGAAAGTTATTAAAATCGCGATTCAAATCTTAAAATCTTACGATTCTACGATTCAAAATATGGTAGACGATTCGATTCACGATTCTAGATGATTCTATACATTTCTATTGACTAGCGAAAACCTCGCAAATTTAAATCATGCTAACAAAGCAAATAATAAATATATATTGTTAGTTATTGCCAATATAGTGGGTAAACAACTATTTTTTCCAATTTTTAGGTCTTTTAACTTATAATTTTAGCATATTCAATGAAGATTGAGTGCAATATCTTGATTATACGTGTTTGTAGAATCTTACGATTCTACGATTCGATTTTATGATTCGATTCTAGAGGTGGTTTCCGATTCAAACTAGAATCTCGATTTTAACAACTTGTAGAGTATCAGATTCTGAAAGCTCTGAAATCTGAATCTGCATACTCCCTCCAGACACATTTTAATCTTCCCATTTCTCCTTTTCAAAATCAAACTTAATAAATTTTGACCATAAATTCTCACCAATATATAAGGAAAAATATAGTCGTGTGGATCTTGTCAGATTCATTTCAATGTGTACGTTCAATTTTAAAATTTTAATAATTCTTAATAGTATGTAATTGAAGAATAGTAAGTCTTACGCAAGACTACCTTACGGTAAGTTAAAGGGGTCACTTTCGGATGACAAAGTTAACTTGTATCTTAAAAGGGTCAATTCTACTAAACTGACTCTTTAGAGAAAAAGGTTACCCTTGTCTTACCACAAGTTATGGTAAGGCAGTCTTATATGAGATTTTTGTAATAAAAGAATTCATTGTCAAAGTTGAGTGTCGGAGATTTCACAAAGAACATATGGGAAGGTAAAAAGGGAAAGGACGGCAGGGAAGTCAAACATCAAATAACAGAATTCTTCTAAGTGCTTCAAAGTGGCTCCCTCCTATTGTTCTAGGTAATTCAGTGAATATTTAAGTAATCACTTATGCTAACAACACATTTTATCAAGTCAAAGGTCACTCAAGTGATCTAGCAAACTGTATTTTGGATTTTGGAATACAGTGGTTATCCTGTTATCGTCATCTGCGGCTGTCTCATTTCATAGGATCAAGTTTAACAAATGTACATCACTTTGTTTGAATTTCATTTATTTAGTTTAAGGAATTCTGAATCTTTTGGATTGTGCTTACCTTAATAGTGATACTATTTGCTTTTATCTTAAATAAAAAATACGCAGCCATAAAACTTACCAATACAATATCTAGAAGACCCATCCAATATAGTATGCTTCCTATCTCCTTAATCCCCTGAAGAACTTCCTGCTTGAGTTCTGTCTTTGAGGTCCAGTTAAGCTGCTCTTTTATATGTTTCATGCAACCTGGATATTAAAACTTTAATTTTGATCTGCAAGAGATACAATAGAAACCATCCAAGAAATAAAACATAAACGCTGCAACTACAAAATACCTGTCACACCACCATCAAAAGGTAGCAGACCTATCGATTTGGGTAATGCTTCTTGTAATCCTGTAATCGTTGCTTCAAGAGAACTTATCTGTGTAATAAAGTAACTCTAAATGAGATACAGACATGGGTCAAAGAAACGGTTTACATCCTCACTTAATCATGATAATTTCCATCAAAACTATCTACCCGCCCTAGGGCTACAACCAAAAGTTGGCCAGCTCTTCAAAGTCGTATTTCCACAAAAAGCCATCACAAAAAGACATGGGATCCCATTAATTGCAAGGCTATCATCAATATACTTCATGTGGCTTCTAATGGTTTGAAGTTGTTTTTTCAGCTATTAAAGTTTGTTGTTTGACTTATACAGTTATACTTTGCTCATTTTGGCTTGATAATCACATGTAAAAACTGGGTTAAGAAAGTTATCAGGTTTATTTGTTTGTTTTATATATATGTATGCGCTTGATAAACTGGTTAATAAACGAGTTGGGTGACCCCGTTTAATAAAAGGGTTGGGTTAGGGTAGTTGACCCATTTTATTAATGGGTCGGGTTAGGTTGAGGGGAATCATTCTGTTTACTTGTAAGCCTGACATGAACTCAACACGACCCGACTTATATGCTAGCTCTAGGTTAGCTTAATGACATTGTTAATTGTTCAAGACTTCAAGGGGACCACTGCCCTTGTGGCTTGTGGTGAGGGGGGACGGAAACTTTTACGAGTCCTTGAGTTTACCCATAAGTCTAGATGTCGTGGAGATATTCTTTTGTAATGGCTTAGATCTTGGTACCGATATGTACCAATTCTAGAAAAGTGAGAGAACACTCTAGAGTCTTGTAAGAAGATACGAGACTTTCAATAATAGAAAACTTCATCTGAATAAGACTAATGTTAGGAGATCTATAGACTATATCCACAAACAAAAATAAGCTAAAAAACCGTTTTTCCACATACATGCGGCTGTAGTTAGACTGGCACATATTGTACGATTAGGTATACTCCATTCTTAGAATTAGACTAGAATGTCACCAAGTCAGAAAGACCCAAAGTTCAAACCCGACTCTCACAGATGTCTCTAGCATTCATTCATATGATACTATCCTTCGTTCCCTATTATTGGACCACCTAGCTAACTTTTTCTTATCCCTATTATTTCCACATAAAATGCCAATGGAGTGATGGATCAACCCAATTAACCCGATAGAAGTGACAGATACTTGGCCTTTTTAATCACCTCAACTAGTATTTAGTAAGTTAAGGGTATCAACTACCACGTCTTGGCCTCCCTCATCCCCCACCAATAAGAAAGAAAATATTAGGTCACTGTTGTATAAGTGGGAGATGCTTTAAAACAACAGTTGTAGACTAAAAAAACATACCTTATTAGATATGTGATCCAGAAGAGCTCGAAGGAGCCATGGCAAAGACCGGGTTCCCAAAAGGCGGACGATTGAGAACATGTGAGGCATCCCAAAGAAGCCATTGTGCAACCTCGTAAAGCTTTGATGCGCAGAATTTAAATCCTGAACATTGGTAAAAGTAAGGAATAAAAAATTTAGAAGCTAGGAATAAGAATAAGAATATCCTTCTGCCATGGAGCAATAAGGCGAGGATTGGAGCACATAGAAAACAGATTACTGCTGAGACAAAATAGTTGACAGACTTCCGCTCATACCATGGGAAGCAGGAGCAATACTTGATTATTGTGTTTAAAATCAGAACAGATATAACAAGGAGAGCTGATACCTTACAAAAGTTTGGTATCCCATAAGCAAATTTACACTAATGAGAACTAAAGCTTTAAATTCTACTATATGAGATGAAAAGAATCATGTTGAGTCCAGCCAGGAAGGAGTCAAGTAAACAAAATCTTACTTGGTTACCACAGTAGAAGTTTGGCTTGGAATAAGGCATCGATGGCTTCTGAACTCGACCACTGGACAGTTTTGGTGACCGAACAAATCGTTGAGTAGTATTACATAATATGAAGTTTGGAAGGAAATCATTCTGCATTTCTGTCCAGATCTGCGAGTGACATGAAAAGAAAATTGGTCAAGGGTTCTGCTGGTAAAACACAAAAAGCCTAGGCAACCAAATCTTACAAACCAATGCAGATGATCGAAGAAGTAACATATATGCTGAAGAGTTAGAAGGTAAACCTGGTAAGCAAGTCGACTTGAATAAGAAACAAGAGACAAGTTCTCTTGCATCTCACTGAAGATAAGATTGAAGGAGTCTATTGCCAGATCCTCACACAGCAGCTTATGGGCATGTTTTAAGATATTTACGAGGTTTTCCAATTCCTGAACAGAAATAATATTATAGAGAAAGGAACAAAAATGAATTTGACAGAATATTATGTTCTAGTAAACAAAACCAAGGACAAATATGGACACTTACAACGATAGCACAGATATCTTGAGACTCAAACCGATCAAACAAAAACTCCAGGTTCTCTCTGAAGGCCTTGTTCATATGTTGTGAAATCAGGCATCTTAAATCAATGCTCCTTCCCAGTAACTACGCATCAATCACAAAGAGCATTAGACTGTTAAATACAAGGAAGCAAAGATAAAAGGAAATCAAAAAACTTTTGTTTCTATTTTATCTTTTTTCTAAGGGGTACGAGGTGGGTTGGGCGGAGGAGGAGAGGGGGTTGTTCGGTAGAAGATGCATGGGACAGAGTTGCAGAGCTGCCAGGGGGACCATTGTCCACTGAGGGACTTTTATATGATACAAGTGTACTACATCTAAAAGCAGGCAATTCAACCAAATTGAGGTTTTACTCCTTTCTAGATCTCAATATTGGTAATAGTTGACTAACGGTGGATATGCGGTGAGTCCGGTGACTTATATTTGTGGTCTATCCTATGGCATGGGGGCACATTGAGTTGCTGTATGAAGTACTATTTGTTTCGTATCAATGTTCATTTTTTTCATATTGAGCATACCTCCG
The DNA here is from genome assembly GCA_947648045.1 of Beta corolliflora. NCBI lineage: Eukaryota > Viridiplantae > Streptophyta > Magnoliopsida > Caryophyllales > Amaranthaceae > Beta > Beta corolliflora. The sequence continues at coordinate 91,079 of CANSZD010001040.1, read as the reverse complement.
TCTTTCAATCTCCTGTCAATTAACCCCCCTTAACTTCGCTTGATTGTGAAATTAACCCCCCTTAACTTTTCAATCTAGACATGAGGCCCCATTGCTTTCACCAATTGTGAAATTCAAACCCGATCATAATTTTTGGTCAAAAGTTCACCAGGAAACAATGACATGACACACTTAAACAATTAAAAAAAAAACATTACAAATTTTTATTGTGATACAATGAAATTGCCAAAAGTTATTTTTTAATTATTTCAAATATAATAAAATTATTTAAGTGTGTTATGTCAGGAGTAATTCAGCAAAAAATTAATATTTGGGACTGAATTTCAGAATTGGTGAAAAAAATTGAGCCTAATTGCTACATTGAGAAATTACGGGGTTAATTTGGCAATAAATCAAAGTTAAGGAGGTAATTGCCACATTCACCAGCAAAAGAAGACAGAGAGAGAGTTGTGATTCTTTAAAATTTTCAAGTGCAAGCTGCATCCAGAGGTATGATTTAACTTCCATAGAAGCCAAAATAATATCTAGTCAAACAGAAAGCATACAATTCTTTTTCTGTTTGGTAATCCTACTCAACACAAGTTAATATACAAATCCAAAATGAGGACAAAAGTCCTTAAATAATGAAAGGGAAGAAAGCAATCACCACAGAGGTGCTACCCAATTACAACATGTAAAGTACATCAGTCAAGGACACTTCAAAAAGCAAGGCACGTTAAAAAACCATGCCTATCACAATCTGCAGTTATTCCTGTTCTTAGCTAACCATGATTCAACAATCTAGTAGCTCCTGGAGATAGACTTGCGACTTCAGACAGTTGATGCATTTTAGCAGTGCATACTACAGGCATTTAATTCCAGTTAAGCTTCTTCCAGTGTTTTCAGTAACTTATCTATTTGAGGAAAACATAATCTGAGCCTCAAATGGCATAGACATTAGACACGCATCAGAGAACATTAATGTAGCAATGATTTCTGGAGATTAAACAGAATATGACATCGAATTTATATCATCTATCTCTTTGACAAAACAAACTCCAAAATTTTCATTTTCTTGTAGGCTAATGTATAGCATGAGAGCATTGAGTTTTGAACTTAGCCCTTCTTTTTGTATATGAGTGAAACCCACTTGGCTTATTTTTAGTATACATCTTTATTACTTATAAAAATTTAGTAAGCCACTGAAAGACACCTTGGAAGATGATACAAAGGTGGAAGATCACAACTCTTTTGAGTGATGGACTTCCCCAACAACATGAAATCATGCTCACCTTTACTCTAGTCATTTTAAATAGCGCATTGAATCTCATAGGTTGCACGGAGTATTTTTCTCCATTGTCCACTGCAAAGAGGAATGAGGAGTCGAGCAATTCTCTAACAAATGGAAACAACAAAGATTAAAGCTTTAGTGAAAAAACTTCGAAATTTCAAGTATCAGAATGGAAGAAGGGAAAATAGGTCACCGCCAGCCATACCTCGCTGCCCAACTCTTGTAATATGTGAAAATAATATCACACAATTTGGAGACAAAAATATCAAAACAATGGTCCACCTGTAAGATACGACAGTTCTAATCAAGCCCCATATCAGAATCATAAGCAATCACATATGAGCACTAGAAGCTGTATATTAGATCCCACAATGTACCAGCGACCAGCGTATATACTTCTACGAGTACATCATATTAATTTAAAATATATAGAAAGATCTTCTTCGCATATTTTACAGAAAGAAAATATAGAAATTAAGGAAAATAGCAGATAGAAATCTGACTGCAAATCAAGTGCTTCATGCTCAAAAGGGGAAGGGAGAAAAAAAGACTAAAAAATTCCAATCACACACTATATCACAAAGGTCTAACAAGCATAGATATAGACCAAGCCTAAGAACCAGGAGTTCTTCATTAAAGCATTATTGGTACGCAATAGCATGCCAATTGTGTTAAATTTGGTCAACAGAGAGAGAAAGTGACAAAAGCTAATTTCAATTGAAACACATATCACGCAATAAGCTAAAAAATAACAAACACAAAAAGAAACTTCCTAACACATAATATCTAATATTAGAAAACTAGAAGCAAGAGAAGTTAGTGCCCACTCTTATTACACCTATTATAAGTGCTACAGGAAGAATAAGATGACAAGGCCCACAATCCATCACTGAAAGCCCTGAAAGAACTCATGAAGATAGAGACTAAAACAAGACCTCAAATATGACCCAATATTAGAGGAAAGACGATCAACTGTTGAGGGGGTGGAAGGAAAAAATACATCTCAAAAGTACCTCAGCTTCAATTTCATCATAGAGGAACCGCTGCTTGAGCACAGTTAACGCCTGTTGAGCAGCATCGTTGTAGATGTCAAATGGCATAACAACACTCTCAAAAAGGCCCGCATTTTGAGACTCAAGCACATAATCCACCAGCATCCAAGGAAGAGAGCATTCAATTGGAAACTGCAACCAAGTAACAAGTCAATTGCATCTCATTCTGAAATATAGTATTGTGTCCTACTCCTTCCTGTAGACATGTGATGACTTGTGTAGTGCCCAAAACTGAACTTGACAATTGATTACTTCCCAGGTTAGCCACATGGCCTGTTTACCTGAATGACACGGGATGTTTCCAAATAGAATTCTCTGAACCAAAGGAAGCCAAGATCCGTCAGTGTTGCTATTGTCACTGCAGAGACAATCAAGAGCCAAAATCAGCTACTTTGGTAATCTTAATTGCTCAAGAAGCCGGCAGAACTAGCAGCTTCTAATACCTAAATAATTAGTACATCACAATTAAATATCACAGCAGAGTCTGAATTGCTCTTGATTTACTAAGTCAGGGAAAACCAACATCAAATTCGAGGACTAGAACAAAATTCTGGCATTAATTTTAGGAGAAAGGGTGCATGGCCTTCGTAAACCTTTATCACAAATTTAACCCAGCAAAGAGGGAGGGAGATTTGAGTACAGTGATGGATAACAGTATATAACCTGTGTGGTCTAGTAAATGCAGAAAGAAGCCAAGCTTGTAGAAAAAGGTTTCCAACTGTTTCAAATCCTCAACAGGTATCTCTGACCCAGTATTGCTGAAGAGCCCACCTGGCTTTCGAATATTACCGCCAGAGACAACCTCATAGATCAGGAACTGCAAGCAGTGGACCTGAATTTTGGAATGAAACAACTACATCAATATCAACATGGAAATTAAGAATAGCTTCGGTGTTTTTGTACCAAGAGAGAGAGAGAGAGAAAACACCAAATACAACTTAATCTTCTATCTTTCACCCCCCCGGGGGAAGAAAGGAACTAAAAACAATAAAGGGAATGAGTAATATTTAAAACCGAAACATATTAAATAGAAAAAAAGAGATAATGACAGTTGATTACATTCTGTGTTAAAAGTGGCAGCCATTTTCAGTGTGGTCAGTGTAAATGAGGCAAAGGAGATGTTCACCTTAGTCCGATCTGAAGCAAAAAAATCCGATTCGATCCGAGAAAAGAAAATTCCGACTCTGACTTCATTTAAAAAAAATCCTACTCCCAATCGCACGAGGATCGACGTCGGATCCTACTGAAAATGCGACACGTCCGATCTAACTCCGACTCAAATCAGAATTTTAAGAAGGGGATCATTGTATTATTTTACGGAGAGGATGTTTTATGAGATTACACTTGTGTTGAGATTTTTTGTTTAAATTTTTGAGAGAATTCTAGTTAAGAATTCATTAAAATCAACCTTATACTTCTAAATTCTACCCATCAATTCCACCATTAAAATCACCTAAGATTCTTCCATCCATCAAGATCAATATCAAATGCGTATCAAGGGCCTATGTTTTGTAAGTCCCTTACTTACACAATCTTCTTCTTAATAAAAAAATATCTAAAAGAAAAAGAGATAGGGAATTCCTTTGCTTCGCGATCAAAGATTTATGCATCAGGTACCATTGTTGGGTTTTATGATTAAGTGGTGCAATATGGAGTTTTGATCATTGTAATCTTGGTGTTGGTGCATATCGGAGTGAACTTGAATATTTGCTTTGATTAAATTTTACCAAGGCTTGTTGGTGGAAACTTGGAAAGTGGAAGTTTGATTGTCTTGTTTTGTTTACTTGGTCTTGGAAAATAATTTGATGTTTATAGTCGATATATTGCTGTGAAGAATTAGTTGTTCATGGCTTTTTTTCTTTTTACATCAAGGGGTAGTAATATTGGCTCTCAAGTCTCAGGTAATATTTTCTTCAATTTGCGTATACCTGCACTGTTTGGCCGAATTATATTTGCTGCTGCTTGTTGATTTATTAGTGAGATTGTGATCACGGGAACTGAAAAGAATTATGATATTGTTCAAAATCTTTATTCCAGGTGCCGTGTGTTAGACAGAACATGTAATTTACCATTGATAAGAACAAAAGTTCTAATATTGCTTCTGATCATATGGTGGAGACACTTGGGTTGGAGATCACAAAACATCCTGTCCTTATGAACTAGATGAGGGTGTTAAGGTAACTCGTCAAGTTGTGTTGATTTTTACGTTGGTTATTTTGCGGACGTGGTACTTTGTGACGTTGCTCCTATGGAGAAACATTGTATGGTACTTGGAAGACCTCGGCTGAAAGATAAGAAAGTGGGTTTTGTTGATAATGAATGTTGGGTTAATAGCTGGTAATTTGAGGCTCAGGTTTACGTCTTTACCTCCTACTACTTCTTCTACTCATAATATGTCTCTTACTACTCAAGGTAACAAGGTTAATGAGGAAATTGCAATGAAAGAGAGAATTAAAAAGTGGAGATTAAACAAAAAGAATCATATTTATGTCTCCGCAAGAAATACACATTGATGTTGCAAAATTAGCTCCATGTGATACTAATACCTATTTGGAGGATAATGGGTCACAAGAAAATTGTTCGGGAGTCCGGACACAGATACCATGTATAGAAAACGAAAAGTAGCATAGTAACCAAACCTGAGCTGCTGTTGGTGCAACTGGCCTTGGATACAGGTAGCTCCCCTTGCTTACTTCACCTTCTTGCTGCAGAGATTGCAACTCGGTCTCTTGCTTGCTTGTATTTGCCATCCAATCAGCTGAAAGGGTCCGCATATCAGACAAAATCCTGAAAAAGAATTGCTCCAGATTATTAAGGTGGAATCAGATAAGTTAAAAGAACAAACAACACAGAACCATCACTCAATGTTTAACAAAAAACAGAAATTTTAAGTGATGACATGTGGCATTGAACAAAGACAAAACTATCCTTTTCTGATGCTACATATGCATCAAAACTACAGAAGTATTTTGGATGTTAAAACGAGAAATTAGATACAGGCTTTCTTCCAAACCAGCCACTGACAAATTTTATCCCCGACCTCCCTCATTGCTCTTCGAACATACAGAAAAGGAGGCTGAGTAACCTCACACTGGATTTCTGTAAGTGCTTGAAGACCTTACCTGAAAGCTGCAAGTGGAAGTTGTGCTTAAGCAAGAAGGGGGAACAAGGAGAGAGAGCACGAGGTTGGCCACAGAAGCATTTGGCTGTGTTACAGAAAGGTGCGGCACTATGGGATAAGAAGGGAGAAGGATGAGGAAGTTTAAGGTGCGGTAAAGTGGATGTGGGCGAGGGCCAGAGTCAAGCAGAGGAAAAATTGGTGTGATAGAGAAGGGCAGAAGAGAGAAAGAGAAATCTATTGTGACATAGAATTCAATATCCTACTCGTCTTGTCCCCCTCTGGTTTCATACTGACATTATTTCCCTTCCCCAAAATATAACAACACTCCACCTGATGACAAACAGTAATATCACTCTGTTAATATGCTGGTGGTTCTCATTTAGAAAATAGTATTTGTTTAGAACATTAAAAAAGATGCCTACACTAGAGTTTTTAGAGTAATTATCCTACAAGAAGCATGCGCAGCCTTATTTACATGATTGATGAATCAGCTTAATTTTCTTTCTGGAAAGATTTTCTCTCAAAAGAGAGGTTCAATCATCAAAGATAGCTAAGAGGAGGCTAACCAATAAAATCATTGCGCTATGAAGTGCACAATATGCCTGCTAATGGCCCAAAGTGTGAGGCAAACAAAAATACGAGCAAGAGTATAATATAAATTATAAAACAATAGATTCTGAACAAGATCATTGATAAGTAGCCCACCTAGAAAGGTCCTTTTTTCTCCTAAAGGTAGTACGCAGCATAGTTGCTAAGGTATTCTGAACAAAATCCTGAACTTCAGCATGGATTGTTTCCCATAAGGCATCAGCAACTAATGTATCACAACGCTGCATCATTGACCCAATGCTTTTAACATAACCAACAAGCTCAACCAATGCTCGTCTCTCCTCTGCACTGTAATTATACCGTACAACCTGCGACAGCACTAACAACGTTTAACAATCGGGAGAAACACCACTGGCACTTTTTCAACAAAAAAACGAACAGATTACAGAGGAAGAATTGTTCATCAGCCCCCACTTTCTGGGGTTAGGTGGGTTAATGGCACCCTTGATGAACAATTTCTTCCCCTAGGCCCTGCATACCCTCTGACATCCCCAGCACCCTCATCCCCTAAAAAGAATAGTCACTCTTTATTCTTGGTTTAATATCACAAATATTAGATAAGGCAGATGGAGCACTTTTGAGCTGTACAAATTATAAGACTAAGAAAAGTAACGCAGAAAGTGCCTTTTCGTAGTCAGAATATAATGTTGAAGTATTATTTGTTTCTTCAGAAGTTTGGTCCTTGGACGGGCGAGAAAATTTCCACGCACATTGTTCCCAGATGCGGCCAGTCCATCTGCTCAGAAGTTGAAATCCTTCAACAGCCATATCATACATGTTGCCTTTGACATCTTTGGACCACTCAACTTCAGCACCATCTGTGGATTTTAATAAATCTAACTGCAAAAATGATAAAGGATAAAACCCATTAATGTAAATCTCAGCATATCCTTACATTAAAGATATGCCCACATAAGTATTTTGCTTCATGCCTGCACATGGAAGGATATGATTTCTCAGCAAACAAAGCATCAGAAAAGCAGTACCTGATTGATGGATGAAGCAAAACGAACTGTAAAATCATCATGTTCAGCCCGAATAGCACCAATATGATTAATTATAAGATACTGTCGCTGATAAGTAATATAAGTTAAGGAGCATTACAAGTCCAATAATTTGTTTGTATAACAGAATACAAGTATATTCTGTATCTAGGCAAGCCAGTAATATCTGCCAACATTTTCTCATAGTCAATAAACATATAAACTTGAATTCAGGCAGGTAACATACAGTTTGCCAACCCAACTCAGCAAAAATATAGTGATTAATATGTCAGCCAAGAATTTCAGTGATGTTAGTGCGTCATAGGAAAGAAAAAGAAGAGGAGATGACAGAGATAGAAACCGAGGTAGTGTGCAGCACAGCAGCAACCTCTACACTCCTGTTGATAAGCTTCATTTTCATTTTTTTTATTTAGATGACTTCTGCTGGGTAGTTTTACAATATAACCTGAAAAACACATGAGAAACCAGAGACCAAAAGGGTCATTTTACACTATGCAAGACTATCTTCGTCTTGGCTCAAATATTGGAACTTACAGACTTCATCCAATTAAAGGCATTTAAATGATGGAAGTATCCAAATATAAACCATGAGCAAAAGAGTAAGAGGCAATCATCATAACTTAAACTCATGACAGCAATCATTAAGTCCATTGCTGATAAGGGAGGACTAGAATTTTGTACTCCCTCTTATTTAGGGGTTGTTTTCTCTCTTTCTCTTAGAACATGGGGCCACATTATCTTTCAATCTATCTCTCACCACTTCTTGTTTGTTGTGCAACTCCAAATGTCAAGCTTATTGCCAAATGGAGGAGTACTTATAGCAGCAATAATGGAAGAACATAAAATCAATTTTTCAACCATTATACTGAAAGTACGTGTGGCCAATAGCAGTCTTATCCATTGTTACAAGGAACGGAGAACGTTCCGGAACGTGGTACGGAAACGGGAACGCGGAACGCAGCCTCAGATGGACTCCTAGCCCACGTCCCACGTACCACGTACCCGTTTCGCGTTTCGGGACGCGTCCCCCGGAACGGGATTCGTGGTCACGTACCACGTTTCCGGTATCAATGGTCTTATCCAATGAACAAACTGAAACAAGGAGGAAGAAAGCTGACAGAGGCAAAAAAACTGAAAGAGATGGAGATAAAGAGATACGCATATACACCAGACTGTCTCAGGCACAAACATGCATACTGACGCACGTGTGTGGCAAAAAATATAATGAAGAAAAAAATGAATATAAAGATAAAAGGATATTCTTGAACCTCACGAGGCTGAAGCTCATGTGGTGCTGGAAGAGCAAGAAGACGAGCTTGACTAGCAAACTTCGGAAAATATGATGACAACTCTTTCATAATAGCAGCAGGAGAAAGATGAAGGTCTGGAAATGCGGGTATAACTGGGTCACTCTGCACATTATTAGCATCGGATACGTCAAGCATCCATGATTTAATTCGAGACAGTGAAGCAACAACATACTTCAAATTTATGAAAACATAATTATCTATACCTTGAAAATTCCAATAAGTCGGTTGATTTTAACCCGCTTAAAGAGTGCTTCAGTATCTTTCTCTGATGTAGTTGCTAAGACTACAAGAACAGGCAGGACACGCAAGAGAGCATGCCGTTCTGGAAAGAGAAGCGCAAAATCCAACTCCAGAGACTCAACAGAGAAGACTATCAGAGCTTGAAGGATATCTTCTACACTATCCACAGTTAAGAAAATGCCAAGATGAAAAAGGAAAGCAATAATAAAACCTCTCCACCTAGTTATCAAGTTTGAACCTGACTCACAAGACCTAAACACCTTAAATGAGAAAAATGGCAGCTTATATATGTCAGGATACTTGTTCACCCTGAACATCTCCACGTGCAAGTTCATTAGAATTGCCCACCTCGTGCTTAAGAAAATCTACTGGCGGCCAAAAAGAGTGTGCTTCCAAGTTAAGAATTCTCCATATAATTAAACAATATAATTACATTTGACGATAATCATTGTTTAGAAAGTTCAAATATTGAGTTAAACATGAGCATGACATGACAAGTACAGAAAAGTCTCGATCACCTGTAAATCGTCTAATTCCTCCCTCATTGAATCAATGTCTTGCCACTGAACACTGACTTGAGTAAACGTCCTATATTCGAATTATTCAACAAGGCGGTCAATAAAGAATATACTGTACCAAATAAAGTGGTCAAAAGTTTTATTTTAATGATATATTCCCACCCCCTCCCAACAAAAAATACAAAACTCCCATCACAGAAATAAGCACTTGCAAAATACAATGAAAACAACATATCAAAATGGAAGAGCGATTCATTGTAGAATTAAGACAGCTCAAAGTAGAGTCACGCTATAATCATGTACTAAAGAAATATAGCATCTAAAGCATCGATATCTAGACACAAATGGAGAACGAGAAAAAACATGTAAATTATACAGACAATCAGGTTTCCAAAAGTATATCCATCTGTTTGCATAATGTGAGAGGAAAATTAGGGTCCGTTCTCATATGTCCATATATTATACAGAAAAGAAAGGCTGAAAGTAGAGACATAGTACTTCATTCTGTATAGAAAGAATAGCCAGCATACCTCTTATACCAAGAAAAATCATTTGGTATGCTTGCTTTCGCATTTTTTAGATGGTCAAGTTGCACTAAAACATCCAGCAGCTTCAACATGGACCTGTATCATAGAACAGAGCTTCAAGGACACTTGAAGAAGTAAATGCTATTTATTTTAAGGCAAGAATAGACATCTTATTAAGAAAAATCCAACATTAACTGGATTAGTAACGTTACTTAGAAAAAAAAACTTCCATGATGCAAATCAGCAAATGTATATCCTAGCTTGTTGTTTGGCTAGTCTCTCCATTTGGTAGAAAAAATTGGATGCAGGAGTAAGTTAAAAGAAACTGAAGATAAGGTGTTGGTTTCAGATGATTTATCCTGCCAATCAATTTAAATAATTTACATGGCTGCTAAATACGTATTGAGCATTTTTCGGTCAAACTTTCAATTTTCTGACTTTCATAAATAAATGTTGTAAGCAAATAGGAGACAGAACGTGAAACAGAAGAACGTGTCAGATACTTTTTGCCTTTTTGGTATAATACCCAGTAAAATATTTGACTGTTATATAAATATCCTCTTGAAGAACCCGGAATTTGCAGGATTTGCAGAGGCAAAAACCCTTTGCTAAATTAATTTTAAATGAAGGTGAAAGTTGATCTAATTCCCCAACCAAGTAGCTATGTTATTATTCTCACCAAAGATGAGTTACAGTAGGGCCATTGATGCGTCGCTCAGGCCTTGAAAAGCGTTGCATGTCAGCTGCTAGCTGCACTAGATTACAAGAAATTATATACATACTATGGTACGATTGTATAAAGAATGTAGATTGCAAGTCACTGGAGGTTGAAGAGGAAGCACATAAGGTAGTCGTACTTTAGATGCCGCTGATGCCTGCCATCGCTGAATTTCACGTAAACGACTCATCTCCAAGTCCAGAACTTGATATGTCTCCAAATATAGTTCAGCTTGGCTATGTTTCATGGAATCAGGAAGCTGCAATTGTTCCCAAATCTTAGAATTAAAACATGAAAACGCATGGGGATCGGGGAGGGGTGTCTTTGTCTAGATTCATTTGAGTAAAGGTCCAAGGACAAATGACTTCAAAGTTTCAAATTTGGCAGACCATGATGCTTCAATAGAGGTTATGATAGAACAGTTTTAAATCTTAACAACTATCTGCATATCAAGGTCTGTACAGAATCTAAGTATTGCGGATCACTATATTCCCTTAGTATTTCAATAAACAAACTGATATTAACCTGAGGAAGCGCCTTTATACAACTTCGATATGTATAAAACACAGATGCCATCTCTTTTCCCTCGTGGATAAGAGTGTTCTGCATGTAGAGCATATATATGTTAGATTCGTCCAAACCAACATGACAGAACTTCATGTGGAAACTGAAGCACACCACAGAAATTGAACATAATCAGTTGAAAAGGGAACTCATACATGAAAAGTCAACTCTAGACGTTTCATAAATCTAGAAGTAGAGGCTGGCAGGAAGAGATGCATACCAGCTGATTCAGAGCTTTCGTGTCTTCTGATAGAGACAGGCGATAAGCAGCAACATCACTATATTCTGCAAAAAAAATAAGTCATATTTCATATCAAAAGAAAAAAGCCCAAAGAAAAGATATTCACTTTCCATCTATTTCAAATAAGCCGAAACTATCATCATATAAACATTAACATAGAATTTTGAAAAGTAGAACTATTTATGTTTAATCGAGCCCTCTGGATGAAAGTATTTTCTAATAAACTGTGATGGCTCTGTTAGATATTCCTCTGCTGCTGCAGGACAGTGATAAAAAACATCAACAGAACTCCACTTTGTGCCAAAGCTTTCAACCTGGGTACATAGCTTTGGTGGCTAATGCTACAGTGCTTTGGGATGGTGTTTTTCTAGCAAGAAATCTTCATATCAAGAATATCATCAGTGAAGGAGATGAGTCAAATAGTCATCAAAATTCTCAAAAATATCTGTAATTATCCATGGGGGTTCCAAATTTTGATTGATGATCTGTGTCAGATACTAAGCTACTTTGATGATGTTAATATCTACATTAAATTTAGAGAAACGATTAGTGTTGCATTTTGGACTCATTTGGATTGCAAAACAGGGTCATTTCCATCCAGATCTGAAATAGTATGAATGCTTTTGTAAATCAGGAAATTAAAATCTAAATTTGTATCATAAGCTAGAAGTAGACTACAGGATAGAACCTCCGAGCAATGTATATATTACCACACAAAAAAAGAGCATCCCATTTTTTTGTTTCTTGCAACCCACATAGACAACTAATAGAAGTAAGAATTATACCGATTGGACTTGTAGTTGCGCCTCTATCAGATGACACCCAAACTGCTGGTCCTTGCACCTCAGGCTGGTCATTCTAGAATTTGAAAAAAAAAAATGGTAGAACTACATTTATATCGAATTTAAAATATATATAAAAAATGAAGTCATTCACAATTTTCGGGTTGATGATTGACACACCTCAAACAAAACATATCATAGCAAGAGTTTAAGATATGAAGAATTTAGGATGCGTAGATTATGAACATTTTCAGACTGAAAAATAAAATATCAAGGGTTCATACAAGGATCAATAAATCATCAGCGATTATACACTACAACTCTGTCACATTAAAACCTTTCAGCTCTTCATAACAGGGTCGGAGGCTTGGAGCAGAAACGTGTCCCATAATGAAATAAAAACAAAACTGATATACCTAAATTCATAAATGATATTCAGTTATTACACTATAGTCAAAGTACCTTCTAACCTAACAAGAAAGCAGAGGAGCCACAGAGAGACATAGTATTAAGATATTCACTTGCTCAAAACATACATCAATCAACGGTTCCATTGTTGTCGATGTGTGACACTAATATTCAACTCAATCTCAAAGTCAGGGAATTTGAAAATGGACTTCTAGTTACTCGATGTTAAAATTGGAATACGATATACAAGGTTTAGGACCGAACATTACTTATCTACTCCCAGCCTCCCACTATTCCACATTATCCCTCCACTTACTACACTTAAACAACCCTCCTAAGCCCATCTTGAAATTCTTTAATATACCAATGCAATGCTACTTATACCAAAAGAAGTAATATCAATAATCAATTTTAAATAACATTGCAACAACTAACAAGTCCTTAATCTGTATGAATCACTCTTACAAAACATTCCAGATAGCAAAATTCTACAATAAATGCCATAACAATTTACCAACTATACATTACCAGAATATTTCCCTACTATTTTGTGATGAAAGTAACAAAATGAACCACAGTTAAAACCCTAAAAACAATTTTCAAATAAATACCTCAAGTGAGAATGTGGATAGAGCAGCAATGGCTTCTTCAACTGGAACAGCCATGAATTGCCGCTAAATACCTATTCAATCTGTATTCAAATTAAATTTTAAATATAAAAAAAGAAAGTTAGTTTGAAGCATTACGCAAAATTGCAAAGTAGAGGTATAATGATGCAGATGTACACAAGACAAGTTTTAATGGATCAACGTGAAAATGTGTATGAAATTGATGCTAAACCTTGAAGATTGAGGATAGTTTTGCGGCAAAAATGGTAATGAGATTAAGTACGATCTATAGTTGGAGAGAGAATTAGGAAGAATTTGATATTTTGAGTAGTGGGAAGGTGAAGTTGGTTGAGTTTTTGTGACTTTAACTTCACTAATAAGCTGCTCTGTCTATAATTCTAATCGTCAACTTTCTTCCAATTTAACTACCGGTTTACTCGAGCCATGTCCAATTGATCTCGAGAATTTGGCGATGTAGCAAATCTAGTGATGTTTATGTAACTACTAGATGGATGAATCATGTGAAAATTGCCTAAATCGGAACGATTTTAAACACTTATATATATATATATATATATTTTTAATAAGGAGAGAAAAACTTAGGGAACCCCGTCAATCCGGAGGCCTCTAAAACATCCTCATGATGATAAGAGAAAAATCACGACAATAAGGAGGAAAGAATACAAAAGCGAAGGGCAAGAATGGCCCTGCACGCGCCATGAAATCCGCCGCCTTATTAGCTTCCCTGAAGATGTGAAAAAACCTGCACTCAACAAACTTACAAATATCAGAAGATGCATCAGAAATAATATTTTTAATTTCCCAAGGGACTTTCCAAATGGACTTAATAGAATTGATAACTGTGAGATTATCACCCTCAATAATGATATTACGAATACCAATAGAGAGAGCACCCCGAATACCCTCCCTTAAACCCCAGGCTTCAGCTTGAAGAATAGACAAGGAGGAACCCAGCGACTTAGCTCCAGAGAGCAAAGCAAACCCATTTTCATCCCTAATAACAAAACCAAATGACGATTGACCATTATCAAGTTTAGAACCATCAAAGTTAAGCTTACAGAAATTCTTAGGAGGCAGGGACCAAACAAGATTAGTCCCTGATCTAGAAATCTTAGGGCCCTTGACACTTATATATTAAGTTTAGATTTTAGAATAATTTTTCGTGATATATTCAACATAATTCTTTAATAGTAGGTAAAAATTCAACATATGACTTCATTATAGATATATTGTCACAGCGATGTTTTTTGTTCTAATATAGTACTACCTCTGTTTCATATTAATCTACACACTTACATTTTTCACGCATGCCGATGCACTACTTTGAGCCTTTATATCTCTAATTTTGTATTTGTAAAAAATATAAAAAGTCAATATTCTAAAACTACATATCGAGACGAATCAAACAAGACCCCACATGACTATATTTTCTCTTAACCATAATTCACAAATGATAGTCAAAGAGAAATTTGTGAATAGTGTCAAAATTGTAAGTGTGTAGATTAATATGAAACGGAGGTAGTACTACTTTAATGCTAACATACCTCTTGTTGCCAGTTCATTTCTTTAGAAAATGTTGCTCAAAACATGGATAAATTCAACAAATCCGAAGTTTCGACTAAGTGTCCACTAACTCGTCATTAAGTAAAAATAATGTAAATTAATGCATTTGACAATATAATGTCCATTTTTAGCTAATCTTTACAATAGATTTTGGTTTTGTTATCTTTTTTCCAGTGTCAAATTTGCTTGTTTTTGGAAGATAAAGAATATAAGACGCATTTTTAGCTATAGCTATCTATAATTTTTTTTGCAAGCAACAGGGCGTTTCCTGACATTTTATGAGTCATGGGACGAAAAAGTAAATATGGGCCTTGTATATATATCCATATATAATTATACAATGTAAATCATTATATAAGACTATAAAACACATAATATCGTTGTAAAAATGTAATTTTATTGTATTGAACGAATAATTTAACTGTCAATATCTTAATTTTGAAATTAAAACAAGTGAACCAGGGAAAAATAGTTTGAGCTTCACATTATTAATATACTCAACTTTGACCATAGTTTTATTACTAATAAATATATATGTTATTATGTAAAATATTATCATAATTATGAACTTGTAACTATTTTTACTAATAAATTATACATATATATTAATAGTCAAAGTTATGCATATAAAAACATGTTTGTCAAACTGTACTAATTTGCTAAGATGGATGAGATATATATGTTCAACAAAACGTCTTGGGTGGATCGGGCTTACAATAATTTATTATGCACCAAAACCGACTTTATCACACAAAAACTTACTATATTAGAAGATGAAAAAACGACTATATCATTCAAAAACTAATTATAGTAGAAAATTGACTATATCATACAAAAACTGACTACATAAAATATGATTATATCATACAAAAACTGACTATATCATATGGCGTCTAGTGCACAATAAGTTATTGTGAACTCAATCCATTCAAGTTTTTTTATAAATTCAAAATACTTTAACAATAGATATAACGAAATTAAAGATGCCTAATATGCAAATAAAAGAAATAGAAAATGACTGTGCCACTGTGGCAAAAGCTCATAAATTGAAGAACTTTAAGTGGCAGCTCATGCAGAGGAGCCTTTATGTGATAACGCAAGGAAAGACAAGAGAGACTAAAGTTTTTCGAGTTAAGCTAAAAGTAAGGACCTATAGGCTTTGCCAAAAGTAAGGACCTAGGCTTTGCCAAAAGTTAGGGTTAAGCACCTGAAGTTTCAAAAGGTAGGGTTAAGGACCTCAAAAGTAACTTCTGTTACTTTTCCCTTGACACCGTAACTTTTAGGTTAAATGCAATTTTTAGAAAATGCAAAATAGAATAAAAGCCATAAAAAAATAATTTTCCCCTCCTCTCACCTATTATTGTAATTTCTCTCTCCTCTAACAATGGAATATCATCTTCATCCACCATATCAACTATCAAGTACCAAAAATTCCATAAAAGGCAAAAGTGAAACTGGCTAATATTTTGACGAGAATATATAGCATAAAATTATTGATTTTTCTGCCAAAAATCTAAAGGGAAATATTCTCATATTTCTCTTATTGTATTACTTCTTTTTTTTTTTGAAAAATTATTGATTTTTCTGGTTCTTCAATTTTAATACCTTTTATTTTATTTTGTATTTTTTAGAAATTACATGTAAGCTAATCATATTAAAAAAAAGTAAAATCATCATGAAATTATCTATAATCTCAAAAACAAAATTAATTAAACTTAAACATAGGAACATATCAGTTCTCACATATATCCACTAGAGCATATAAATCATCCCATGGTTCGTAACAAACAACATATTAAATTATACTATCATCCAATCCTCAAAATCTGGAAAAAATATTAGCTAACTAATAAATAAATTCTGAATTATTAATCATTAAATGTAAGCTACAAGTTTTAGATATTAAAATTACTCTTAAAACAAACTATTAAAAAAATTACTCTTAAAACAAACCTTCAAATTTTCTAGAAGATCGAATTTTTTGTGTCCTTAAAAAAGATTAATTTGGCCCCAATCATTTTCTTTTAATACTCTTCTTATCTGCTTCTCAAATCCGGAGAAGGTAATTTGATGCTGAAAATGTGAAATTATGTGTTTAATTGGATGACTTTTGGGTGCAAAGTTGATATGGATGAATTTAGAGAGGTGGGAGAGCATTGTAATTGTAATTGAGGGTTAGGATTATAAAAGACTTCTTTTCTACTCACACAAAAAAAATAGATTCCTGGCTTTAATGATTTAGTCGAAGTATACTATCCACAAGAAAAAGTTTCACGATAATACTCAGCTTTAGAGGTATAGAGGATTTGTTCATTTAATTTTGTCATCAACATACTTAAGTGTTGAGAATCTTATAACTTGGGTTCGAGCTCCATCAATGGAGTTTTAGAGTTGAAGACGGTAAAGAGGGAGGAAGCTAAGAGAGAGAAAAGAACATAGAAAATAATTAAGTGCATTTTTTTTTTGCTATTTTATCTATTTTTTAATTCACCAAAATGTCTAAAAGTAACGGTAATTTTTGAGGTCCTTAACCCCATCTTTTGGCAAAGTTCATGTCCTTACTTTTGTCTTGTGTTTGTATTATCAACTATCAGAAAAAAAAAGTTAAAGAAGAAGAAATAGGAAAGAAGTAGAAACACAGAAAGGAAGACAAACACTTTGCGCTAACCCTGGGAATACGAGGGAAATTCCATCTCTCTCCACCGATTACATATTACAGATTACAAATTAAAGATTACAGTCTACATTGATATTCGTATACTCCACTTTTCTATCTCAAAAGTTCAGTTTCTTGTAGCACAGACGCGAGACGCACAACAGCACAGTAAGTCAGTTTCTTGTTATTTTTGTTTTTAATGATTCATTTGCTTACTTAATTGATTGTTTTATACTTTCATACTTTATAGAAGTATATGCTAGTTAGATTCTTAGATTATTTGAATGAAAGTTTACATGTAAATTGTTGATATTATTCATTAGTTAGTGACTAATTGAAATTGAAATTTGAAATCAAATATACTTCAGTTCTTAGGGATTTAGTAATTTAGGGCTAGATTAAATTGTTCAACTTTTGTAGTTTTAAGACTACAGATTACAGATTACGGATTAAGACTTACAATAGTACTCAATTATTTAAACCGTAAGTTTTAAGATTTAAATTTTGTAGTTTAATGTCAAATATTTGAGTAAGAATTCAGATTTTTTTTTTTGATATTTTTTTTTTGTTTTCTAGTATGCTATAAAATATCCAGATTTTGGGGCCTTGCTTGGATACGCCATTGTCTAAGTAGTAGTATTGCTGAGTTTCGCGTTGAAATTACCAGCTTTTGTGAGCTTTGTGGGTATTTTTCTCTTCTTATTAAAAGGTTTACAGGAGAAATTAAAGGACAGTAAGGTTTATCTTGATTCTTGTAGTCATATGGTCGATACTAATTAAATGCGATAGAGTAACATATTTAATCATAGTTTTGATGGGATATTTTTTAATACTCAATTGAATGACTGATAGATTGTATGTATATAATTGTCTTAATTAATATCTAAAGTGGATTTTTATGTAAAAAATTTGGAATGTGAACTAATATATTGGATATTTTAACCAATTTATTCTTCGTCAAACGACTTTGAACCCACGCAGTTGGATTTGCCACTTCTCCAATGTCGGCCATGTCGATGCCTTCATCAATCCGAACAATCTCAACCAAACTTCCCCAATTTAACCTCTTCCCTTATTCTTTTTCTTCTTCTTCAAAACCCGTAATTTCATCTCTTCCTCACCCTTCGTATTCTCTTCCTTCCTCCTTTAAACCTATCTCTTTCCAACGTCTCCCTGCAAAATCCGAATCTCTCTCGTGTTCTTGTTCTTCTTCTTCTTCGTCTTCTGTTCAACCAACGATTGAAGAACTTCCTCCCAACCTACAAGAAATCATCAAACTCTTCCAAGCAGCTCAAGACCCACGAGCCAAATACCAGCAATTGATGTTCTACGCCAACAAGCTCTCTCCCCTTGAACAACAGTACAAAACCAAGGAAAACAAAGTTGAGGGATGCGTTTCTCAGGTTTGGGTTCGAGCTTTCTTAGACCATGATGATGGTAACAAAAATGAGAAAGTTGTTCGTTTTGAGGCTGATTCCGATTCCATTATGACCAAAGACCTTGCTGCTTTACTTGTTTTAATTTGGGTCTCTCTGGTCGTCCAGTTCCTTAAATTGTAAGGGTTCCCCCTGATTTTGTTACCCTTTTGGGCCTTCAGCAGAACTTAACCCCTTCTAGGAATAATTGGTTCTTGAATATGTTGAAGTTGATGCAGCGGAAGGCTCTCCTTTTAGGATTGGAGGCTGAAAAACAACAAGAAGGAAATGATACTTTGCCTCAAATTCAATCGGGTATTGAACATATGGAACCCCAAGTGGAAATAGTTGGCCTCAAATTCAATGGGTCTTCTGTTGTGGAAAGTTCGGATTTTGATGTGGGTAAGAGCAAAGATGTTGCGGATGGGTCGAGCTTATTGGGAATGAGAGGAGAGAGAATTAAGGAGAAATTGGGTCGAGCTTGGTCCAGTAACTTGGACGATGGACGGGGGTCTATCCCTTCCTCGAGGCGGTCTCTCGTGTTCTACTGTGTCTTCGACATTAACCTGAAGACTTCGGTTTCTGGCGATGTTGGACGATTGACAATCAGTCATCGTTGCGTCTCCCCACAGACGACGCCAAATATTTCGTCTACTTGTCCAACAAGTAAATTGTAGATGGAGCTTTCTTGTCTAGCAAGTAAACTAGTATCCCTTAGATGTTCTTCCTTGGAGACTTGTGCAACAAATGTATGAATCAACTTAGTCCAAGCCTGAGCTTCACTCCCGAACCTGCAAAAAGGGACCCACCCTGGGGGTTTGGGTGGTGGTTCCCCCTCCGAAGCTTAAGTCAGATATCAGGAGTTGTAAGAGAAAATAGAGATAGAGAGAGAAAGTGAGAGAGTAGTTTTACAGAGTAACTTTGTACTGTTTGCATTGAACGATCTTTCTCCTGATTTCTGGGGTATTTATAGTGATAGCAAGATGACAGCTAACCTTAAAATCTGCCCTACAATAGTGGCTTCTGATTGGCTGAAGAATCAGACCATGACACGTGGCAGGCCATGATTTGGGAGGGTTTATCAACCACTCTCATGCAGCCACCTCACAGGGCTGGCCTCTGACTTCCTTTTGGGCCAGAAAAGCAGCCTTTTAACCAATCTGAGCATAGCCCAAAGGGTAGATCTTTTTTCTCTATTCATCAGGGGAGGACACGTGTACGGCTCAGATGAGCCCAAGTGTCGTCAAAGGAATCGTAGATTTTAGGCTACAACAATCATAATTATGAACTTGTAACTATGTTTACTAATAAACTAGTATTTCGGCCCAGGCGATGCCCCGGGTCAATTATAATTGTCAAATATATTATCATTCATAAAATTTCATAATTGATTTTATTAGCTTTTTGTAATATTTTGTGTAGTGCGAAATTGGAAAACGGACGTTATGTCATGATAATTGTTTTAAAAAAAATCTAAGGAATTGGGGATAAAAATAACAATTTCAATGGAATTGGGGTTAGAGAATTTTATTACTTAATAAAAGTGTTAGAGATCAAAAAGCTTGTCTATGTCTTTATAATTATATATAATTATAAGACTTTATTATATTTTACTTTGAAACATTAAGCATTGAAATTGTGTAGTGGATTAGTGGTTGAACTCTCACACTTCATTTCAAAGGTCATGTGTTCAAATCCTAGTAACTACACATTGTTTATAGTTTTAAATGAGATTATAAACATGTATATTAGAAATTTGAGAAGAGTGACACGTGGCACTGTTCCTTTGATAGGAACGCCTTTTAATATATTTATATAGATTATACATATCTCTATTATATAAGTGAAGGGGGAGGAATATGGTGTCCCCTACAAAAAGTCTGATGTACCCTTAATGAATTTAAATGACCAGATATATTTAAATAATCTTTTCTTCTTCCTACTTGCCATATATATTGAACAAGTTAACAATGGAATTGAATTTGAAATTTGAATTAAGTATTAAATTAAGGATAATGACTTCCTCTTCTTACATATGTGTGAAAAACTATGATAAAAAATTAAATCGATAATATAACTTGATTGACACAATCAAAAGAAAAAATAAAAACTTAAATTTCATGTTAATAATTATACTAATAATATTTTAACACCTAAATGTTGTTTATTATTCGGTGATCTCCATTATATAAATCAAATTGTTCTACTTTATTAATATTCAACGATTGAACCTGATACACAAATTCTTCCACTTTATTTGAGCACAAGTTTTTTTCTACTTTATATTTCCTTCTCTCAATACTATATATGAATGATGATGAACAAATAACTAAAAAAATCAACGAAATATTGATTTTAGAAAAACATATTTAAAAAAATTTTAAATAATTATAAATGTCTGTTCGAATAAAAAAATTTGTAACACTGTTGAAAAACTAATTGAGAAAAAAAAAAGTTAATATGAAAAAATTATAGTATATTAATAGTCAAAGTTGTGCATCTAAAAACATGTTTGTCAAATGGTACTAATTTGCTAAGATGGATGAGATATATATGTTCAACAAAACGTCTTGGGTAGACCGGGTTTACAATAATTTAATTATTATGCACCAAAATTGACTTTACCATACAAAAATTGACTATATTAGGAAGAAAAATGACTATATAATTCAAAAACTAACTATAGTAGAAAATTGACTACTCCCTCCGTTTCTTTTTGTTCTTCTTGTTTAGAATTTTGACACTATTCACAATTGGAGATAATCTTCTAAATTATTTTCATCATATGATAAAAAATATAGTCATGTGGGGTCTTGTTTGATTCGTCTTAATGAGTACTTTATTAATATATAATTATTATAATTTTTACTAATACACAATGAAAGATATTTAAGGTCAAATACGTGCATTGGCAAACGTGGAAGTCAAAATAGGAAGAACAAAAAGAAACACATGGGGTATATCATACAAAAACTGACTATATAAAAGGTGATTATATCATACAAAAACTTACTATATCAAACGAAAACTGACTATAGCAAATGAAAACTGACTATATCATATGACGTCTGGTGCACAATAAGTTATTGTGAATCCGATCCATTCAAGTTTGTTTTATATGTTCAAAATACTTTAAAGACAGATATAATAAAATTAAAGATGCCTAATCAATATCATATAACTAATATATAAAGCAGAGTACAAAAGCCAGATCGCGAGGCCGCGACATTTGGCAAAAGCCATATCACGAGGTCGCGACATTTGGCAAAACCCAGATCACGAGGCCGCGACATTTGGCGTCCTCATTGATGGACGCCATTTGTCGCGCTCATTAAGTGCCATGTCATATTTAAAAAAAAATATAAGTAGAGTTCTTAATTGATTAAAATACACAAATAGAGTTTAGGATAAGAATAAATAAAGTTGGGTTCACAATGAAAAACTAAAATATAGTAAATTGATTATAACTTTTAATATATAGTTCGTAAAATTATAATTTTTGTACCATTAGAAAAGTGTTTAAAAAGTACTTTAAAATAAGATCCATTTATACTATATTTAAAATTTTATATTAAAGTAACCTATAAAAGGAAACATTGACTATATACTAACGTACTAAATTAACCTACTGCAATTGGAATTAGCGATTCAATTAACCTACTGCAATTGGAATTAGGGATTCAATTAGAATTAGGATTATTATAAGATATTCAATTAGAATGTGGTCGCCATTTATATAAAGTAAGCGATGCAAAAGCCAACTGCGAGGTCAGTGACATTTGGCGTTCTCATTGGACACCATTTGTCGCGCTCATTAATTGTCATGTCATTTTTTTTGAATATAAATAGAGTTCTAAATTGATTACAATACAAATAGAATTTAGGATAAAAATAAATAGAGTTGCGTTCACAATGAAAAACTTAAATATATTAAATTGATTATAACTTTTAATATATAGTTCGCAAAATTATATTTTTTGTACCATTGGAAAGTGTTTAAAAAGTACTTTAAAATAAGATCCATTTATACTACATTTAAAATTTTATATTAAAGTAACATATAAAAGGAAATATTGACTATACTAACGTATTAAAGTGACCTACTGCAATTGGAATTAGCGATTCAATTAGAATTAGGGTTAAAGTATAAAAGTAACCTACTGCAATTGGATTTAGGGATTCAATTAGAATTAGGGTTGGTCGCGACATTTGGCGTCCTCATTGGACGCCATTTGTCGCGCTCATTAAGTGCCATGTCATATTATTTTTTAAATATAAATAGAGTTCTAAATTGATTAAAATACAAATAGAGTTTAGGATAAGAATAAATAGAGTTGGGTTCACAATGAAAAACTTAAATACTTCCTCCGTTTTGTTTTAAATGAAACGTAGGGCCTTGACACGGAGATTTATGAGAGGAGAGAGATAGAGAGAAAGAAAAAGAGGGACCCATGTGATGAGGAGAGACAGAGAGGAGTGAATACTTGAAACGGTCTAAAATTGTAAATGTTTCATTTATTTTAGAACGGAGGAAGTATAGTAAATTGATTACAACTTTTAATATATACTCCCTCTGTATTTTTTTATTTTTCTCACTTGGAATCTTCACACTATTCACAATTAGAGATAATCTTTTAAATTCTTCTCAATATATAAGAAAAAATATAGTCATGTGGGGTCTTGTTTTATTCGTCTCAATGAGTAGTTTTTTAATATTCAATCATTATAATTTATACTAATATGTAATGAAAGATATTTAAAGTTGAATAAGTGTATTGGCAAACGTGCAAAGTCAAAGTAGGAAAGATAAAAAAATACAGAGGGAGTAGTTCATAAAATTGTAATTTTTGTACCATTGGAAAGTGTTTAAAAAGTATTTTAGAATAAGATCCATTTATAATATATATAAAATTTTATGTGATAACGCAAGGAAAGACGATAGACTATAGTTTTTCTCTGCTGTTTGTATTATCAACTGTCACAAAAATAAAAAGAGTTAGAGAAAAAAATAAAAAGAGAAGAAATAGGAAGGAAGTAGAAACATAGAAAAGAAGACAAACACTTCGCTCTAACCCTGGGAATACAAGGGAAATTCCATCTCTCTCCACCGATTACAGATTACAAATTAAAGATTACAGTCTAAATTCATATTCATATTCATATTCATATTCGTAAGTCAGTTTCTTGTTATTTTTTTTTAATGATTCATTTGCTTAATTAATTGATTGTTTTACACTATGTTACCTGGACTCGGCTAGGAGTGTCGGATATGGGTACGGATCCGAGTGTCGGGTACATCACTTTCAAAATATCAGGACACGGGGACTCTCTCCGAGATTTGGATACGGGTACGGGTATGTCAAAATTAATATTTTATAATATAATATTTAATACTAATTTTAAGTTTTATAATTATCTATCTATTTATAATATAACAATAAATTAAGGTAGTGTTAAAAAAACGGTTATTTCACCAAATACCCCTGACAAATAAATTTATTCACCAAATACCCCCACTTTTTTCAAAATTCACCAGATACCCCCGACCTTTAAAAAAATTCACCAGATGCCCCTGACCTTTAAAAAAATACCCAAAATGCCCTTTTTGGCTAACGGACGTTAGTGCTCCGTTAACTAATTAACCTAAAAAACCCTAATTAAACCGAATTAAACCTAAAAACCCTAAAACTCTAACTAACCCTAAAACCCTAACTAACCCTAAACCCACCCCCAAGCCCACCATCCTCCCACCCCACCCCCACCCCACCACCCCTACCCCTCACAACTCCAACCCCACCGGCCCCCTCCCCGCCGCCGCGCCCCCCCTCCCCACCACCCCGCCCCGCCGCGCCTCCCCATTCCGACCACCCCCCCGCATCCCCCCCCCTTCCCAAATAAATCGCATTCCCCCCCCTCCCCTTCCCCGCGAACTTAGTCGATCCCCTCTCCTCCCCCGCCGCCACCCCCAGCCCCGCCCCCCCCCCTCGACTACCCCAGCCCGCATCCCCCCTCCCCTTCCCCAACGAAATTAGTTGCCCCACCCCTCTCCTTCCCATGAACTCGGTCCCCCTCCCTCGATCTCACGGGTGCTTCCCCCTCCCCGCGGTTGCGAATCATTCAAAAGAGTGAGGGAGGGGGAGGCGCCGGCGAGATCGAGGGAGGGGGGACCGAGTTCGCGGGGGAAGGAGGGGGAGGGGAGGCGCCAGGGAGGTCGAGGGGAGGGAGAGCCCTGTGTGGGGGTTGTCGGGGAGGGGGGTCTGCGTCGTGGGGGCCGCGGGGGAGGGGGGTTCTACGTCGTGGGGTCTACCGGGGAGGGGGAGGGGAGGGGGATGGGGTTGGGTGGTGGGGGCCGCGGGTCTAGGGTGGGTTGGGGTTGGGTTAGGGAGAGAGAGTATTAGGTAATTAGGGTTTATTTAGGGTTAATTAGGTTTTTTAGAGTTAATTAGGTTTTTTAGAGTTAATTAGGGTTAATGACTAACGGAGTTAACCGTCGTTAGTCATTAAGGGCATCTGGTGAATTTTTTTAAAGGTCGGGGGTATCTGATGAATTTTGAAAAAGTGGGGGTATTTGGTGAATAAATTTATTTGTCAGGGGTATTTGGTGAAAAAACCGTAAAAAAAAGGAAAGCAAAATAGAAGAAGAAGAAAAGCAGTGTTAAAAAAAAGAAAGCAAAATCATATATAATATTAAAGCAAGAAAAATTCATCCTACGTGGCAGCTCCATATTCTTTCTCGCCTCTCATTGCACCAAGATTTTTCAAAGCCTTTTATTAGCCTGCCACGTGTCACTAGATTTGATTAAAAGATTGCAAACTGTGTTGATTAGGCGGGTATGGCAACCTTAAATCTTGCAATTCACATTTGAGGAAAGAAATCAATTACTTCCAAAACATAATCCCTAATTGAAGCAAATTGAATATTGGCATGAAAGGAAATAGCTGACACATTTTAAAAAAATCGGTTATGTAATGACTTCCAAGCTAAATGCCAATTTAGAGGAGAGAGAAAAATGCAATGGAAAAGATGAATGAAGAAGACATGAGCAGAAGCATGGCGGCGAAAGCTGTTATTATGAAATGTTGGTTGAGAAAGAATCTAAATTTCACATCGTAATAATCTAATCAAGAAAAAACTCAAAATAAAATAACTTTTACAGGCAGCAGCACCAGCGTCGGCATTACGGAGAATGGAATTATGAGAATCACAAAAGCCATGGCAGCAAAATTGCGAAAGATGATCACATTGAAATCTGCAGATTCGTGAAGAAAGAGAGCGAACTCCAAACGATAGGTGGTCTGCGGGGTGTTCGGTGGCTGGGCCGTCGGCGCTGCTGTGATGAACGACACCAACGCAGGTGGTGATGGTGGTGGTCGAAACAAGAGGAATTCATTCTCATTAATCATTTAACGTAAGGGAGGAGCCTCAACTCAGGGCAACCTTTTAAGCCGAGTGAGATTTGAGCCGAGTGAGAGACCCCATCACCACCATTGTTATGAAATTCAATCTATCATTAACAGAGTTGATTTTTTTTTGTTATGAAATTCAATCTATCATTAACCATTGTTTATGAATAATGATTTAATTGCGTTATTTAGAATTTTTACTGTACATTAACATAATTAGGAATTATTTCATGATATAATGATGATAAACTAATGATAAAAATAATTATATTGATTTTTAAATATAATTATGATGATGTTTAAAAAAAAAGTTATATAACAAACAATTAAACATTATTAATATCTAATTATGTAATTATCTTTCTAATTTTTGTAATTTTTAAATTTGATTTGTTGAATATGCAATACAATAAATTAAAGATGTCATTATAAATAAGAAAAAAAAATCATTTTATATTAGGTTAATTGATATAAGATTATATCCATTTTTTCTAAAATTATTTATTAGCTTATGATGATGTGACTGATATTTGAAATTAGGTGAGTAATATGTTATAATGTAATTAACTTAATTTTTTTAAAAAAAAAACTATTATTCCTCAATAAGATTGTTTGATCGATAAACTAGGTAAGTATTTCCTTTATTACTTCAAATAATCACTTTGCAATATAATTTTCTACGTTATGTAGTTTTTTGAAAAAAAAAAAAAAGAACAAATATTAGGTTATAATTTACCTGCAGCAACTCCAAATGTACATTTAAAGCAAGAAAACTTCAGTCCTACGTGTCAAGACATCCTCCTTCCTCTACTCTCCTTCATCCTCAATTTTCGGCCTTTTCTTTGCTTATGCCACGTGGCATAAGTGTTCTTCTAATCACCTGTTTATGGAGATTTGCATTGCTTTCATTGCCTTAAACCACGCCCAAATTGTAATAATCAAATTGTCTAACACTCTCACATTGTGATTTGCCGTGATTATTGCCGTAAATCCCGTTCCTAATTTTTGCAAATCATGATTCTCCATTTTTATTTTTTTCAATTCTTTCTTCCTTCCCTCCTTTAAAAACAATATGCAATCAAACCCAATCAAATATCCACTAATTAGGAAAGTGATTGTTTTATAATTGCTATAATTTAGGCAAAGAAAGGAATAATACCAACTCTATAACTATAAGTATTCACAAACATTATGTTAAACCCATCAAATATTACATACTCACAATTTCAGAACATCTCACAAAATTGAGAATCCTCAAACAGAGAAAATTATGATAAAAAAAAGGTGAATAATCAAAGGTCGGAGAAAAATCGAACCAGAAGCAAAATAAATGAGTCGGCCATGGATATGAGCATTCAGTGAGTTGAGAGCGAGTGAGTCAGCTCTGCTGTAATTCATCCAAAAATGAGCAACAATTCGATCAATTGGAGTAAGAAAAAAAAAGAGAGAAAAACTCCGACAAAACAACAATTCATACAGCCTGCACAACAAAACGACAACATCAACTGGGAACCAACCAATAGAGAGGAGAGAGAAAAACTCCAACCCCAAAACCGCCATTAGATGAGAGAGAAACGAAAAACCCTAACAATTAAAATTTTACCAATGAGAATAATTTGAAGTGACTAACAATTTTCTCACTTCTCTAGAAATGAGGTAGAGAGAGGAAGAAGAGATGGAAGTATTCAAGTATTCTCTTTCATGGGGAGATCGAAGGATTTGGAGGAGAGCGAGAGAAAAAAGAAAAAATGGTTTATGCAGGGGGTTTGAGTTTGAGTGTGGTGTTTTCTTTTTCTTTCTTCATTCCTTCCTCTGTTTACTCTTTTACCTTTTCCGCAGTGTTCATATATGACATAATCATCCTATTATATATCATACTTTATGACAGAAGTATAGAACAACTCATGGGTGATGGGTTGAATGAAAAAATTGCAAATGTGAAGTAGTATATGATATCCTGATAATATGTTAGCCAGCTAATTAATTTTCTTTTTTCTTAATTCACTTTTGGTAATGAATACCACACCATGATCATGAGATGCTAGCCCGTTTAGGAGGAAATGCAAATGCAATAATAATAGTCATGCAAATTTATTTTATTACCAAATAAAAAATAAAAAGATATTTTGTTCAAAAAAATATATATCACACCATGACTATGATCAGAGGTTACATATAACAAAAACAATAACAACTCAATCTTTAGTCCCAAAGTGGTCTAAGGTGGGCTAATATGAATCATCATAACAAATCATATCCATGACCAATACATACTAAATTTTTTTTTAAAAAAAAAACAGAGTTAGGGCATGTTCTCTTCGGCATAAAACAACTGAATTGAACTGAATTAAATTATAACTAATAGTAATGATAATAATAGAGCTGATCAACTTCAGCCCGGCCCGGCCCGGTTTTTGGGCGGGCTTGGCAGTTTTTTTTTGGCCCGCGGGCGGCCCGGTCCGGCTTTTTTTTTGGGCGGGCTTTGGACAAGCCAAAAAAGACGTTTTAGTCTAATTTTTTGGCCCGAAAAAGCCCGCTCGGCCCGGCCCGAAATAACGGACTTTGGGCACATTTTTTTGGCCCGGAATTGGGCCCGGCCCGGTCAATGGGCAATTTTTTTTGGCTCGGCCCGGCCCGAACCCGGCCCGGTCCATGATCACCTCTAGATAATAATTTAGGAATTGAATTGAATTGAACTGAACTGAAAATAAACTGGGGAGAACAGACCCTTAAAGTGAGAGAAGTAAGACAAGAGGCAATATATGAAACAAGAAATTAAATTAGGTAAAAAAAGTGAAAACCAACACATAAGGGTCGGTTTACTTCAACTTATTTTGACAAAACTATGACGATATAAGTTCCAAAAAATTTAGATGATTAGGTGATCCAACGGGTTGCCAACCCTCTAATTATTGAAATTTCGTTGGCCAAGAGTACATTCAGACATTAAATTTATGATAGTTCTCTCTCCAATTTATTGTATATATATTAATATTATTATTTTATTGTGTCTAAGAGGGTTAACCTTAGGATCACTCAAAATTTTCCCACGCTCTTACATTCAAATGAAACAAAAGATATAAATACATCCACTTATGAACTTACGCTTGATATTAATATCATTTTTAAAGAAAATGTACACTTTGAATTTGGCCCATTCTATATAAAAATTCTAAAATAAAGGATTAGCAGAG
Organism: Beta corolliflora; assembly: GCA_947648045.1. NCBI lineage: Eukaryota > Viridiplantae > Streptophyta > Magnoliopsida > Caryophyllales > Amaranthaceae > Beta > Beta corolliflora. The sequence goes on along the minus strand of CANSZD010001040.1, from coordinate 61,854 downwards.
AGAGTGAAACATGGCCCATGTACTTAAATTATAAAATATAGCTTTCTTTAATGAGCATCGAGACACTAATTGAGAAGGTGAATCAACAAAATGAGTTAATTATATATCAAGCTTATATATCAAAAGAGGGGTTTATAAATATTCAATTTTAGTTGGTCTATATATAAGAGAGTAAAACTGTTGTGGAAAGATCAGATAAAGTTATTGAATTAGAAAAGTTGTTAATTTGCCTATGCACTTTGTTTTGACAGCTTCTTTTTTCTTTGATGTAAAAGATAATATTGAAATGTAAATCATATGGAGAATTTATAAAACACACATACATTATACAAGTACTGTGTATTTATATTTGTTTACTATACAAAATTATCATTTTCTAAATTAGTCTTAATATTAAAACTGTGCTGGCTTTATATAGTCTAAAATTGTTTTTAGGAAGAAACTAATGAGTAATAAGGATTATTTCAAGTAGCAACGAGGAATAAGGTATTTAGACAAAAAAGTAAAGTGGGAAACCCCGTATGATACTCATTACGTCAGATGGAACGGGGAATAAGGTATGATACAATATATCATCGAAATTGTGGTAATTTCAGGTAGCAACAGAGAATAAGGTATTTATATCCCGTATGGTACTCATTCCGTCAGTTGGAACAAAATTTCTTATGATGTTTCAAAAAAGACAGTTTTGTTGGCCATGTGTTAAAAGTCAAGGACAATCCCTATCAGGCTATCACATGGTAGGTTTGTATCTCCCGAGACCAGTTCTTAGTCATGGCTAATTTTATGTAGCCATTTCTCAGTCACGAGTAAAAATTGCCTAATAGTACTAATTTATGAGAAAGAACATGGGAAGTCTAACACTTTAAGGCCATTTTGAGTAAAAAATGAAGACTGTAATATGGAGAGGGTTTCTAAGACAATTGACCCCTCAGTGGTTACTGGATAAGACCAAGTTCGTGCAAATTTTCTCCCTTTTTGAAGCGGTTGAGATCATTAATTTACCTATGTCATCTCAACCCTTAGATGATGGCTTTGTGGGGCTACACCAAAATTGGTATATTATATTAAATCATGTCATCACTTTATTAATTTTTGAAAGAATTCCCATACATAAGTTATTGGTGGTTCAATTGTATCGAAAGTGTGGAGAAAATATGGAATTCCAAAGTTCCTCCTAAGGTGTTGTTGGCTTTGCTTATGATGATGTAACTGCTTCTGACTATGTTATACAACCTCCGTTCTTTTTCTACTGCAACAATTGAGTTTTCACGTTTGCTAATGCACTATTTTAACTATTAATATCTTTAATTACTTTTTAGTAAAATTATACAAATTTGATCTTCTGAAAGTATATATCGAGACGAATCTAACAAGACCCCACATGACAATATTTTTTCCTTACATAAAAATCATAATATATAGTGAAATGTTATGATGGTTAATGGATAGTGTAAAAATCTCATTGTTGCAATATTATAGAAATAGAACGGAGGAAGTAACTTCTTAATAAATTTCGTTTTGCACTAAAAAGAAGTCTTCCAAAACATATGAGTATCATGTATCTGTTAAACAACTTTATAATTAATATAAAGGTGTATATCTCTTAAACACAAAGTTTTTTATCAAGTTAACGTAAGAATCGTTTACACGTTTTCATTGTAGCTGATATATAAACATTGTTATTATACTAAATAGTTCTCGTGCATTATGCACGGGCCTAAAACCTAGTAGAAGAAGAAAAGGAAAAAGAAAAGGGTAAAGAGAACAGAAGTCACGTGGCCACAAAGGGCAAAAAGAAAATGAAAAAGAAAAAAGAAAAAAGAAAAAAGAAAAAGAGAACAGAAGATCGAAGGATGAAGAGAGAGAAGAAAGAAAGGACAGAGAAGAAAGAAGGCAGAAGCGAAGAAAAAGAAAGAAACTGAAACTCCTGTCGGCCGTCAGGTAAGTTCTTCTCTTCTCCTCTTTTCTCCTCTTCGCGTTCGAATTAGGGTTTCCCGTGTCCGAGTGCAATATGCCAAAAAATGCCGAGTCCGGGTAACAGAGGTTTTACACTTTCATACTTTATAGAAGTATATGCTAGTCAGATTCTTAGATTATATGAATGAAGGTTTACATGTAAATTGTTGATATTATTCATTAGTTAGTGACTAATTGAAATTGAAAATTGAAATCAAATATAGTTCTCAGGGATATAGTAATTTAGGGCTAGTTTAAATTGTTCAATTTTTGTAGTTTTAAGACTTACAGATTAAGACTTACAATAGCACTCAATTATTTAAACCCTAAGTTTTAAGATTTAAATCTTGTAGTTTAACGTCAAATATTTGACTAAGAATTTAAATTTTTTTTTGATGATTTTTTTATTCTCTAGTATGCTATAAAATATCCAGATTTTGGGGCCTTGCTTGGATACGCCATTGTCTAAGTTGTAGTATTGCTGAGTTTCGCGTTGAAATTACCAGCTTTTGTGAGCTTTGTGGGTATTTTTCTCTTCTTATTAAAAGGTTTACAGGAGAAATTAAAGGACAGTAAGGTTTATCTTGATTCTTGTAGTCATATGGTCGATACTAATTAAATGCGATAAAGTAACATATTTAATCATAGTTTTGATGGGATATTTTTTAATACTCAATTGAATGACTGATAGATTGTATGTATATAATTGTCTTAATTAATAGCTAATGTGGATTTTTATGTAAAAGATTTGGAATGTGAACTAATATATTGGATATTTTAACCAATTTATCTAGGTCTTCTTCGTCAAACGACTTTGAACCCACGCAGCTGGATTTGCCACTGCTCCAATGTCATCCATGTCGATGCCTTCATCAATCCGAACAATCTCAACCAAACTTCCCCAATTTAACCTCTTCCCTTATTCTTTTTCTTCTTCTTCAAAACCCGTAATTTCATCTCTTCCTCACCCTTCTTATTCTCTTCCTTCCTCCTTTAAACCTATCTCTTTCCAACGTCTCCCTGCAAAATCCGAATCTCTCTCGTGTTCTTGTTCTTCTTCTTCTTCTGTTCAACCAACGATTGGAGAACTTCCCCCCAACCTACAAGAAATCATCAAACTCTTCCAAGCAGCTCAAGACCCACGAGCCAAATACCAGCAATTGATGTTCTACGCCAACAAGCTCTCTCCCCTTGAACAGCAGTACAAAACCAAGGAAAACAAAGTTGAGGGATGCGTTTCTCAGGTTTGGGTTCGAGCTTTCTTAGACCATGATGATGATAACAAAAATGAGAAAGTTGTTCGTTTTGAGGCTGATTCCCGATTCCATTATGACCAAAGGCCTTGCTGCTTTACTTGTTTTGGGTCTCTCTCGGTCGTCCGGTTCCTGAAATTGTAAGGGTTTCCCCTGATTTTGTTACCCTTTTGGGCCTTCAGCAGAACTTAACCCCTTCTAGGAATAATGGGTTCTTGAATATGTTGAAGTTGATGCAGCGGAAGGCTCTCCTTTTAGGATTGGAGGCTGAAAAACAACAAAAAGGAAATGATACTTTGCCTCAAATTCAATCGGGTATTGAACATATGGAACCCCAAGTGGAAATAGTTGGCCTCAAATTCAATGGGTCTTCTGTTGTGGAAAGTTCGGATTTTGATGTGGGTAAGAGCAAATATGTTGCGGATGGGTCGAGCTTATTGGGAATGAGAGGAGAGAGAATTAAGGAGAAATTGGAGAGAGAATTGAAGCCTGTAGAGTTGGAACTTGAGGATATATCTTACCAGCATGCTGGGCATATGGGAGTTAAGGGGAGTGATGGGGAAACCCATTTCAATTTGAAGATAGTTTCTAATGAGTTTGAAGGGAAGAGCTTGGTCAAGAGGCATAGAATGATTTATGGTTTGTTGCAGGATGAGTTGGAAGGAGGTTTACATGCTTTGTCAATCATTTCCAAGACACCAACTGAAGTAGAAGAAGGAAGGTAGACATAAGAGGAGTATAAGTCTACAAAAGAGGTTAATTTTTTTTATATACATAACTTATTTCAACCCAGAACTTAGTGGTTTTCCCCCTTTTCTATGGTCTAATATAAACTTTGTACCTACAGTTTTACTCATTGCGACTACTCTTGCACGTGAATTATTTTACTGGAATGAATAAATGAGAATTTTTATCATGAGATTAGATATTTGTTTCTGCCTATATTACTTAGTTCCTTGTACATTCTCAGCTTCTGTTGATTGCTTCAATTAGTGCTTAGACAAACTTTGGGTAATGTGTAGCTTAAGATAATATGGTGACTTGTTAAGGATCATGATAAAATTGCACGTTTTAAATTGCAGGTCATATTATAACCTTTGCGTCTCTGATTTGGATGGCTTGCTAATTGAATTAATATAAGATGTCCAGAACTTTCTCTTCCTCTAGCTAGGTCTAGTATAATTTAGCGTTTTAGATTACTGGTTTATGTTGTGATAATTACAAATAATTAGAAAGTTAATGAGCAAAGGATATGCTAAACTAACGTATATTTTGGTAATCTCACTCCTTGTGTTGTGATTCTTGCTACTTGAGAATGCCCATCTTGGGAAGAATTTTGTGCTTCTGTGATTGTTGATTTTATGATTTCCTTTTTTGAGCTATTTATGGATTTAGAATGATTTGGACCGCGTCTCTTTTTATCAGTCTCTCGAGCATTTGATTTTAAGTGTCTTTAGGTAACAGGAGTTAAGTAATGGAAATGGTTGTGCATCTTGTCTGTGAGGATACCTTATTAAGCTCCATTTTCAATTCTATGTTTTTTCATTGGCTTTTTTTTTGTATATTCGTGAAGCAAATTTTATTCAGAAGAGTTTTACAGCGATCATCGATTTAACATCCGTAAAGAAGGATAAAGAGACAATTCGAACAGCAATGCTAAATGCATAGGAGCAAGGGTAATTGAAACTCTAGATTCTGTAGGAGATTCTAAGCTGTTAATTTTACAAAACTGCTTTATTTTCTTTTTCCCTCTGTGTGTTTGGAACTTAGCATGACACTTTTAATATTGATGTCTACAAGGACCAAGGTCACCAGTCATGTCGAATTAGTGTACACAGAACTACTTACTCCTTATTTTTCTCTAGGCTTCCGTCCTTTTGGTATGTCTGATCTTCTCAAAGTTGATTCTCAAAGTTCGCATGGTATACATGAGTTGATTACAGATCATCAGAATATTGAAGTGCATCTGCAGTGTGTAAGTGTTCATTACAAATAGTTCAATGGTGAGATGCACCTGACTATTCAGATCTCAGATGATAATGGGACAGGATTGGATTTTGGCAATATGCCTACGACATTGAATGGAGGATTAGCAATTACACACTAGCAAGTTAGCAAGAAACTTATGTAATAGACTAATGAGACATGATTTAGGGGAATTTTAATGAATTTGAAGCAGATGCTCTTCCTGCAGTGCAAATGTGCAATCATTGGCTGCATGTTTCTAGCAAATACCCCTAACAACTTTGTAAAACGATAACTATTTCAGTTTATCCAGTGCACTATGCATCAGTTTATTGCAATGATGTAGTATTATTTTTTTATAAGGTAAGAAGAAAAGAATTTTAGGAGACCTTCGCATGAGGGAACCCCTAAAAAATCAATGATGTAGTAGTATATAATGTGTTGCAGTTGCTGTGCATTCATGCCCATGCATTATGAGGAACACATTACTTCCAATACTAACATTTGCTTATCCTAATCTACAATTAATTCACCTTGAATTTGCTAATTAATACGTTATACCTTGGGGAACCGTGTGCTATATAGGAACTAAAACATGCTTTTAGGTCCATTTACTTCTTTTTTTTTATCATTGGATCCCAAATCAATCGTATTACGGGAAATGTGCTATTTAAAAACACTAATAATCAAAATTGTACATTGCCGTTTATGAATGTCAAAGTGTTGAAATGAGCTAGATAAAGATACGATCATATTGTTTTCTGACTAACTTTTACCCATACTCATATATCATATTTAATTATTTATTTTAACTTAAATTGTAAGTCTTCCAATAACAAACATGTCGTAACTTGTGACTATATCAACTTGTTAGGGGAGCAAAGCTGATGTACAACCATTAGGTCCATTATGCAAAGATGCTCTGAAATTCCAAATGAGATTACAAGGCCTATAGCTTGTGGATCAGACTAAGTAGCAATACAAGGTAATGGGGAAAAGGTCAGATATATGTACAAAAACTTCCAACAATATTACTCAAGAAGCTTCATCAGCAGTGTTTTCAGGCGTTTGTCTAGCAGCAATCACCTTGTCAAGTGTCTCATCAGGAACTGTGATTCCACTAGTTTCTAGATCAGCAACAATTGCTATTGCCGCGTCAAGTTCCCCGAGATCAAGGCATAGAGTGATGATTTCATCATACAAAGGACTGTATGCATAAAAGTGTTAAATTAGAGTACAGTAAGAATTCCCTAAAATTTAATTCAAGAGAGCCTCCTAAAGGAATTCGATTTAGAGACTGAAAACAGAGTAATAGTGTAATACAAGTATTATACAACAATTTCACTTCAGTAAAGTCACAAACTCTCACTATAATTAGCATCTGTTTAGCAGTAAAAAGATAAGGTCAATATCTACAAGTGATAATTAGGTTAATTACACATAGAAATGTTTGCTTGTCAAGAAACACATGATTTCCTTCTATGTAGCTCCATCTGCTATTACAAGGAGAATGTCTATGGTTGAAACTTAGAATCAAGACATGATTACTCAAAGAAAGACCCAGTAAAAAGAATCTCAAAACTCACCTTCCAAACCTGTATCCAAGGCTATGTGTAGTGTGTAAGATTGTCAAGAAGGCTGAAGGAAGAGGAGCTTTTATGGCAGCACGAAGGATCATGGCGCAGTCCCCAATAGTTGGTATACCACCTAATTCTATTACCTGAGGTAAAATACAAACTGTCAGCAATTATACTATTATAGCATCTAGATGTATTTCAAGCTGCCATGATTAGCATGTAATCTCCAGTAAGTAGAACAGTTGAAAAAATTTAGTGAGCTGGGATGCTAATCTTCTAAAATTCTCTCATACTGGAATTTCTGTAGACAAAGAGTGAAAGCCAGTCTCTCATAAAAATGAGGGATCTTGAATTATAAAAACTTGCCTTTGACATGACTTTCATCGCCATATCAACCTCCCACTCTTGAGACCACCTGCGAAGAGGTCTGCTCTTCAGTTCTCTTTCCCATGTCCAGCCCCAGACATCAGCAATGGTGTACATATCATCCACATTAAAGATATTTCTCTTCCTCAATTCTTCGAATGCCTCGTATAAATCTAAAGGAAACCAGTCATCATCATCATCATCCTGCATATATGGCATATAAAGCAGCTGGTTGATACACGAGCAATCTAAAACGTAATTGAACAAGCATGGGAAATGTCATGCCTCCTAATCTGCTAGCAAAAAAATTGCGAACATAACTACATAATTGAACTTAGTGATGTATGGTGAGAGCATGCTTTTTTACACACATCTAACTCTCTCATAAACCCAAGTCAACCAAAAAATATTCTCTTAAAACAAACAACACTTGGTCTGAGACTCTGAGTGACTGAGCCGATAGAAATATAGCACCATGAATACCAAAATTGGCCTTTACGAGAAAACCAATCTGCAAATCAGACGGAGTGCAGCAGATTAACCTGTAGCATCCACATACATAGCAGATTGATGTATGATACTAAGAGGGCTTCAGTCATCTATCATACACCGACATATTTCCTCCACTAACCCTTCATTTCCACCCAAAAAAAGAGGGGGCAATAACAGGAAACAAAAAGAGGCACTAGTGTGATTGAGGGAGGGGATGCTTGGAAGGAAAATATATCAATAGTGGGGAAAAAGAAAATAAACATGTGGAACGTTTAACTGTATGAAACGCGCTAGCAAATGGCATAATTCTGATACCTCTGCCGCCATAGAAGATCTTCTTCTTGATTTTTTGGAGGTTGTTGGCTGATCTGCGTCTTTTAACAATTGGATTCCGATCATTTGAAGAGGTTTTTTAGCTTCGACTTCCTTGTGCTTCACCCTGTCTACCAGGCCTTCCTGACTTTCAGTTTGTTCTACTTCCACTTCCGCTTCTACTTCCTCCTCGTCATCAACTTCATCGTCTTCAATCTCTTTTGCAGTATCCTCCTCAATTTCAGCATCATCCATTATGTATCCAGGTTCTAACTTCTGCCCGTCCATAGGCTTCATATTGTCATAGATTAATTGTTCCCCAAGAAAACGACGCTTCCAATATTCTGTGTTGCCTTCTTCCAGTTTTATCCTTGAAATGAGTTCATCAACTTCTTCATCAACCTGCCAAGACAGCCTTGCTTTAATAAAAGACCAAAATTAAATTAAACAAATATAACAGAAAAGAACAGGAGTACAGGACAGGGCGGCAAAAGAGAGCTATCAAGTCCATAAACAAGAGTATCACCTCCTCCTCTTCCTCCTCCACTGGAGGAACCCATAGTGGACGACCACGTGATATGTTTATTCTCCTAGCTTTTTGCACCCGCTGATAGAGCACATTTCTAGTTCCATCAATAGGGAGATCTTGGGCTTCTAGTTCTTCTTTTAATTCAGATACTACCATCTTACTAGCTGCTTTTGGCTTCAAAACATTCTTCTCACGACCTTTAATCATTTTCTTCAATCTTTCCTCCACTCTCACATAATCAGATTCTGACGCATTTGGTCCAAGAGAGGCTGGTCCTTCATTCCTCAAGTGTCTTAAAAGCTTCCTATGACGTATCTTCCATTCTTCAAGACATCTTTGTTTGAAGGAGGTTTCCACTGGATTTGAGTAAATGAACCCTTCTGCATCAGGATCCAGAGGAGCTTTTCCTCTTCGAGGAACCCAACGTTTGCGCTCACCGGTAAGCCCTCCCTCTGAATTATACCTGGGAAATTACCAACAAGAATTTTTAAATCAATGAATTTCACTGACTTAGCAAATACTTCCTCCTTTTTTTTACTTGCAACATTTCCCAATTTAGGAAGTTGGATATTACTTGCAACATTGACATTTTTGGTAAATATATTCCCTCTTTCTCTCTTCTAGCACACAGGGATCACTTTTTATCTCGCTCTATCTCTCTCCTCTATTAAATTCTTGTGCCATACTTCGATGTTGCAAGTTAAAAAAATAGGAAGTACTTCCTCCGTTTCTTTTTACTTGCATCACTTTCCTTTTTGGGAAATGTCACAATACTTGCAACCAAGCCCAAAATAGAAACTATTTTATAACAAAATGACACATTTACCCTTACTTAGATAACTAATCCTAACACTTAATCACCCTCCTCCTTAGTTCCCACTCTCTCTCCTCCTCACCCCTCAAACCCTTCCAACCCCAACCACCACTACCACCGCTCACCAACAGGCAGTAACCCTACCACCACCCCACTTTTTCGGCGGCATTTCGTATCCTATTTTCGGCTTTGTATATTCCGGTAACATATACCTTTACTTGCTCAAGCTAAAATAACATTGATGGTAAGCATTCATGGTCGAACTCGACCATTAAAGCTCCAGATCTAGAACTTTCATGGTCAAATTCGACCATTTAAGCTACATAAGTGGTCGAATTCTTCGTTACCAGTAATTTCTCTTACTCTCCTCCTTCCTCTCCTACCGTCGTCGGTCACACGACCGTAAAAGCTACAACCGATTTCTCTGAAATTCTTCCATGCTCTCTTTCGTCCTCTTCCAAGATGAATTGTAAATGTTTTCTCTCTTTTTCTTTGGGATTTTGATTTTAATAATATCGAAAACCGTAATTTTTTTGGATTTTGATTTTCATTATATTGAAAAATGCAATTTGGTGTGTGGTGGTTGTCGGTGTTGTGGTCGGGTGATGGTGGTGATTAGGCCGAGGGTAGGTGGTGGCGGCAAAGAATAGTGTGGGTGTGGGTGTGCGTAGGCAATGGAGGTAAGTCAAGAGACAAAAATATAATGAGTGGCGGTGGCGGTGGCGGTGGTGGCGGCGGACGTGGTGTGTTGGTGTGGTGGAGATGGTGGTTCCGGGAGACATGGTGGTGGTTTGTTTATCGGTGGGGATGAGTTTAAAGGCTTAGATGTGTTATTAACTTTGGTTAATTAAGGAGTCACATGTCTCTTCTACCTTCTCTCTCTAGTTTCTTAAATACCGTGCAAACCCTTTGGTTGCAAGTATAAAGAAACGGAGGAAGTATTAGTTTAACTGTAGTGCTATACAATATAATACAGCCTGAGGCCAAAGATCAAGAGACAGATAGTTACCTGGCTATGTAATCAATCTCATATCCAAGCTCAGCTTCTTCTTGCAGAGGCTCAATCCATGAGCTAACTAACGTCCTGTATTTTCTACTCAAAATCATAGCTCTTGGTGGCATTGGCTGATTATCCCTAGCCATAGCTTCTAAAGCATCCAGCAATTCTTCAATTCTTCCTGTTCACCAAAATCACGGCAAGAATTGATCAAACTTTGGCAGCCAGTTAGATTCCCAAGGCAGCAAAGAAATTCAACTGTTTGACATAACTTTGAAAGCTCTTGAACACACCCTTCGTTCCACAATATTTTCCGCACTTGTTTTTCACATGAAGATTAAAAGTAGTGGATAGAAAGAGTAAAGTAAGAGAAAGTGAGGAGTCGAAGAGAGAAAAAGTAAAAGAGAGTGTGAGGTTAGAAAAAAATAAAGCAGCATAGTTCACTTGAAAAGGTGTGCGTGCAAGAAATTTGAATATCCAACAAAGGAAAGTGTATGAATTAAGATTGGAAGGAGCATTTCATAACAGAAGTAAAGCTCATTTTGCAGATTGAACAATTTAACATTCGACAGTAAGTTGCCAGCATGGTATTTGGAAGCTTAAGACATTTCCAACATTTCTAAACTATAGAAAACTAAGCAGAATCTGAACAGAAATCCGCATCTCTTTTAAAAAATGATTTCAGTCCATAGTTCATGAACGATGAAAAAATGGCTCAATTGACTCGATATCGAGATCTTCTCATTTGGATTTATACAATTCATCATATGTTTATCTTATCAGGCTCTTCTAACTGCAAATAAGCTTACATAACTCAAGAGTATTCAGTCTTCTTCTATAAATTTTATTTTATAGCCTACGATTGAAAATAAAAAAAAATCAGATTCTTTGCCAGTATGACTAACATGACCGAATCAATCCATCGAACTATCAGAAAAGATTATACCTTAATCATAAGCTTCAGTAATTAGCATAAACAGGACAAGCATGCGATACTAAAGTATAAGAAAGTAGATAAACTCTTCACCTTCTCGACACAAAGCTCGGAGATACAAAGAAAGCGGATCACCAAAGTTTCCTTCATTATGTAAAACTCTTGTGCCCCCTTCAATAAGTTTCAATGCGCGAAAATGTCGTATAGCTTCCCGTATCACACAGTACTTGGTGAAGCATTCCACCAGCAACCTAAGACATCAATATTTACAATGTCAAGAGAATGTCGACATAATAAGTTGCACGGATTAGAGTTTAGACCAAGCACATTGAAATAAAATGCATGACCAAGCACATTGAAAAATCACAAAAAGTCTACAGATAATGACCAGTTTAGTTATCCATGAGATTTTATTCTCCACCCTGGAATGTAAATTAAATACATAAAATTCTCCATGTACATCATTTGACCTCTTCAAAATTTGCAAGCACTCCTCCAAAAACTAACGGATAAAAAGTAGTATGCTCGTCCAGAAAATGGGATAAAATGTCCGTATGTCTGGTATTATGCTAGTCAACTTAACATCAAACAGAAAAGGAGACACAATCAACAGTTCTCTTCACTGCGTAAAACAAACCATCAACACTTACGCATATGTTCTCACATTTGGCTGCAGTCTTTTATGATCTTCAACCATCAAGCCAAGCAGCTCAGCAACATCCTGCACCCTAATCGAATAAAATCAAAAGGCATTGAGAATCACAACTCTGAGTGGCTCAAAAGCACGAAGATATATTGCTCAATAAACTGAAAACCAAGAAAAATCATGAAACAGATGAAAAGGAAGGCTAGAGCACACTACCAATCAAATGGAATCTTTAAAAAATCATAACTAGTTGATGTATCTATGAGAGAGAGAAGAGTAACTTGAGGGGTCCCAAAACAAAAGGGTCCGGAGGGAAATATATTTTTCCCACGTAAGATGATTGTAAAATAATTTCATTCTTTTTTGGAAGTGAATTGGAAGATAATTTGTGAACAGCCCAAAATGTAATAAAAATAGAAAATTTAAGGATATAGGGACTACAAGACTAGACTTGCAGTGAGCACAGTGAAGTCATACATAGGCAATATACCTTTATGTGGATAAGAATCCAGTTAGAATTACTTACTCACCTATCATAGGATTCAGCTCTTGTATATGCTTGGATCACCCAATTATATGTCTCTGTATCAGGTTTCATATAATCTGGCAAGCAAATTGAGAAATAAGATCTGAAAGCATATTATTTAGACAGTTAGATGCAATTGAAATTAAAACATTTAGAAGTTCAGTCCGATGTTAGAGATTTCTAAATTCTAATACATATCCTGCAGGACCTTTTATTTATTTTAAAATGGTAGTTTTCAACTTTCTTTCGTTATATGAGAGATGGGATATTCTTGTAGTGTAGTGTTATATCCATGGGTTTGGGCCAGGTCCAAGATCCAATTTCATCCCTATGGGGAATATTACCTATCATGTCGTCATTCATAGCTTATAAATGTTTATCAAATGCCAGGCCAGTATGCAACTTGAATTCGTTGAATATCTTCTATTCTCCCAGTAGAAGTGAGGTTTACTTCAAGGCTTGGTTGCTATTAATTAATCAATATCTTTAACCTTTGGAACTTCGTGGCTTGTCTTTATCTCCTCAAAGAATCACAGTATGATATCAAGTGTGAGTGACAATCCCAAAATGTCAAGTTTTGTCTTTTAGGCTTTTGATCTCTCATTTATCTCTATGCAATAGCTGGTTTGTGTTAAACAAGTATCACAACAACGTTGAGTAATTTTTTTGTTATCAATAACATAAAAACAAAACACTATTCCATTCAGATAATCTAGAACAACAGACTCGATAGACTTATGCTTTGATTGTACGGGAAAGTATTATGCTTTTAGTTTCTTTGTCTAATACTCTGATTGCATACCATCTAGAATATTGCTATTTGATTTCAGCAGGTTTGGTACAACATTAATTCTTAGCCTCTTGTGGCGGTGCAAAATGAATCAGCAAGATTCTACGAAAGCATGTGCTATGGCTCAAATTTGTAGTCAATCCTATTTCCGATAGGAGCATTTGACAAGTGAATCCAAATTTTCCCATTATTTTCGTATGTATAATAGTGCGAAAGGAAGTCCCCCTCCAAGTTGCTCAAGACAAGAATAGTAGAATAGTGGTGTTGAGTTTCTTGACCCTTTGCCTTAGGATTAGTAAGTTCTATTTCTAGATGGGGGCGGGGAAGGGATATGACTCCTCAGTAGAGTGTCAATTAGACGTTAAACTTGCTTTTTATATTTCAAATTCATAAAAGGGACTACAAACCTTGTATTGCGAACATCAAACTAAGATGTTTCAAGTGACAAATAGTTAAATAATCAGTGGAAAGATAAGGACAAACCTTCGCCAAATTCCATGTTCTCAAATGTTGCATACGCAATTTCAGGTATTCCACAATTTGCCTACATTGCACAATCCATACTTGATGATGAGAAATGATGTGGGAAATATTAAAACCAGTTAAGTATGCAATTGAGCCGTGAAAAGAAAGTATCTCAAACTTCCACACCTTGGCATGCATCTTACAAACTCCGCACTATGAAATACAAGTGAAAGCAGCAAAAGCAAATTAAATTTCAAGTACTCCACCTGAACGCTCAAAAGGCAGTTAAAATGGAAAGTCGTAGCCATCCGGCCAGCTGCCTCCATTTCATAAGCTATAGTTAAGGCATTAGAGTGATCCCCAAATTTACAGTCTTCCTCAATTAAGAGGTCGTATATCTCATCGGTAGCCCTTAATCCACCCTCAGCACCCTTCAGAAACACCTTGTTGGCATATTCCAAATGATTGCTTCTAACCAGCTCCTCTGTAAACCAAAAATTGACTCACTATGGAGAAATGAAAAGAAAAATCAAGCGACACCAAAAAGTATGACTGCTATAATATTATACCAACAAGAACCAACCAAGCTTTGCGGATGTCATAATTTAATTTCTCCATCGCTGCAAGGATTTCTAAACCTCTGGTAGCATGGCCTTTGGACCCAAATAAACGAACCAATGCTAAAAATGTTTCATGGAGAGGAATAAGCCCAACACTCAACTCTCGTCTCAGAGATTGCATCTGCATTCATGTCAACCTTCAACTCATCAATGCACACATTTGTACAATCCATGCCAGACATTTGGGAAAAAGTAATTTAAAATCAATGATTAGACCTCCAAAATTAGATAAATATACCAAATCCCTTTTGAAGTTGCAGCATGACACCTAGCAACAATTTTGGAATGTATGATCATACCAATAAAGGGTGTATCTTCTAGAACAATAATGGTCCTTAAACCTTTTAAGTTTTACCTCACTAAAATCCTACTTCAAAACAGAAAACATCACAGACAAATCAATCCTTGTCAAGTCCCTCGAAAGAAGGATCGTCAATCAACAATTGCATATAAGCAGTTCACAGGAGTTGGTTCCCTTGTTTATATCTTCAACTTTCCCAAACACAGATATATTTACTTCAAAGCAACAATTACAATTAAGATTACCAAAAAAACCTCCCAAATATCAGCACCACTCAATGCATACTTGTTGAGATTATGTAATTAACTTATATGACGTGTACTTAGTTTGTTAGGTTGGTTAGAAGGTTGTTAGCTAGCTTCTGTATAAAAGCTTTATTTCTCTCTTGTAATAACTAACAGATTCAGATAATGAGATTTTAGATTTTCTCTCTCTCTAAACTTCTTCTTCTTTTCTCTCTGATTAATCATCAATTGATGATGATGAAATTCATCATGGTATCAGAGCTCATGGAATTTTGAGCTGATTTTCCGCAAAATCTTCTGATTTAATCTAATTCTTCATTTGATTCTTCTCTGAATCTTTCTTTTCTTCTTATTTCTTGTCTGATTTTCTTGAAATCATGTCTGAAACTCCAGTTAATTCGGAGAATAATGTTGTATCTAATTACAACGATCCTCATTTTCTGTCGAATGGTGATAATACTAATCATTCAATCACAAATCATACTTTCAATGGCAACAATTTCATCAATTGGAATAGAGTAGTTAGAGTTGCTTTGATTGCGAGGAATAAGCTAGGTTTTCTCGATGGAACTCTTAAGAAACCAGTTGTTGATTCTGCTGATTATCAGAAATGGATTCGCAATGATCACATGGTGATGTCGTGGTTATCAAATTCCATGGATAAATCGATTGCTGAAAACTTCTTATTTGCAGATTCTACATATCAATTCTGGAGTGAATTGGTTGAAAGGTATGGTCATACAAATATACCTCAATTGTATAATCTTCATAGAACTTTGATGAAAATTGAGTAAGGAAATCAGTCTATTGCTGAGTATTATAGTCAATTGAAACGAATTTACCTAGTTATGTCCTTAAGTGGAAGACTCCTTATGAAATTTTGATGAACAAGCTTCCTTCTTATGAACATTTGAGAACCATAGGCTGCTTGTGCTATCCAGCCATCAAAACCTCAGATAAATTTGCCCCAAGAGCTAAAAGATGCATTCTCCTTGGGTATCCATATGCTCAAAAAGGCTATAAGCTTTTTGATTTGGATTCTCACAAGATTATATTGAGCAGGGATGTTATTTTTATGGAAAATAATTTTCCATTTCAAACTGATTCTGTTTCTGTTCCTACTTCTATACCTACTTCTTCTCCTTTTACTATTTTAGATGTTCCTTTTGATGTTTTTCCATTACCAAACACTATTTCTGATTCTTCTTCTATTTCACCTTCAAATATTCCACCTTTTAATCATTTTTCTCCTGCAGCCTCAATTAATGATCAATCTGATCATAATCAATCTGATCATAACCAATCTGATCATAATTCTACTTCTACTTCACCTACTCATTCTTATCCTGCATCAGTTCCAATTATACCAACTAGACATTCTCATAGACCTACTAAACTTCCTAATAAGTTTCAGGATTTTGTCATCAATCTTCCTGCTCCTTTATCTACTCCTCATGATCAATCTTCTAGTTCTTTGTCTTTTAATGTCTCAACTGAACCAACTTTGACTCATTTAGACTCTTTTTCTCTTCATAGTCTGTCAAACATGCTTGCTACTGTTGAACCTTCTTGTTATAATCAGGCTAAGGATGATCCTCAATGGATTGAGGCCATGAATCAAGAACTTACAGCTCTTGAATCTAACCAAACTTGGGATCTTACTTCTTTACCTCCTGACAAAACTGCCATTGGATGTAAATGGGTTTATAAAGTTAAATTTAAACCTGATGGCTCAGTTGAAAGGTGCAAGGCTCGTTTAGTTGCTCGAGGAGATAAGCAAATTCATGGGAAAGATTTTAAGCACACTTTTAGTCCTGTTGCTAGGTTTACTATAGTAAGAGTTATTATAGCACTTGTTGCTGCTATGAACTGGAATTTGCAGCAACTTGACATCAACAATACTTTCTTACATGGTTATGTTGATGAAGAATTATACATGTTACCTCCTCCTGGTTATTCTAAAGCCTTACCAGGTCGGTACGCAAACTGAAACGTTCATTATATGGGTTAAGATAAGCTAGCAGACAATGGAATATTGAGCTTAGTAAATTTCTTATCAGTCTTGGTTTTATTCAATCCAAACAAGATTACTCTATGTTTACAAGAAAAGATGGAGCTGATTTCACTGTGATTGTAGCTTATGTGGATGATTTGCTTGTTACTGGCAGCAATATTTAGCTTATTACAGAGATAAAACAAGCTTTACACAAAGCTTTTACAATCAAGGATCTTGGAAATCTTAAATATTTCCTTGGAATTGAGGTAACTAGATCTGAATCTCGTATTTTACTCAATCAAAGAAAATACATTTTAAATCTACTTACTTCTACTAAGATGGAGAATTGCAAAATTGCTCCATGACCTTTGCCTAAGGGTCTTAAGTTGAGTACTGTTGAAGGTCTTGTTCTCTCTGATCCTGAGATATATAGAAGAATTGTTCGGAAGCTATTATATCTTAATATGACAAGGCCAAACATTTCTTATGCTGTTCAACAGCTAAGTCAGTTTCTTAGTGAGCCTAGAACACCACATTATGCTGCTGCACTTCATGTTCTCAAATACCTTAGGGGAACACTAAATCATGGTTTGTTCTATGCTTCAAATACTTCACTTCTGTTGAAATCTTACAGTGATGCAGATTGGGGCACCTGTGCATATTCAGGGAGATCTCTTACAAGTTATTGTATTTTTCTTGGAGATTCTTTGATCTCTTGGAAAACTAAGAAACAAAAAGTTGTTTCTAAAAGTTCTACTGAAGTAGAATATAGGTCTATGAGCCAAACAACTAGTGAAGTTGTGTGGATTGAAGGCTTATTGCAAGACTTATTAGTTCATGTTTCTACTCCTATCACTTTGTTTTGTGACAACAAATCAGCTCAGTACATTGCAGAGAACATTGTGTTTCAAGAACGCACAAAGCATCTGAAATTAGATTGTCATTACATCAGAGAACATGTGGATTCAAAGTTTATTTCTCTTAGTCATGTTCAGTCTTCTTTGCAGCTTGCAGACATAATGACCAAGCCTTTGTCTGCAGACGGCATATTTTTCTTTCTTCCAAGATTGGCTTGGTTACTCAACCTCCACCAAGTCCATCTTGAGGGGGTTGAGATTATGTAATTAACTTATATGACGTGTACTTAGTTTGTTAGGTTGGTTAGAAGGTTGTTAGCTATCTTCTGTATAAAAGCTTTATTTCTCTCTTGTAATAACTAACAGATTCAGATAATGAGATTTTAGATTTTCTCTCTCTCTAAACTTCTTCTTCTTTTCTCTCGATTAATCATCAATTGATGATGATGAAATTTATCAATACTTGTGATACTTAATAAGTTCCTCGTGTACTAACAATGTTGCACGGAAACTTCATAGAAGTCACGTGCTCGTTTCCCTTACGTATCTGTTTTCCGTCTCCGTGCAACATAGACAATCATCTATGTTGCACGGAAACTTTATAGAAGTCATCTGTCATGTGCTCAATTCCCATATTGTTTTCCGTTTCCATGCAACATAATCATTACTATGTTGCACAGAACTTCATACAACTTAAGTCACGTGCTAGTTTCCTTTTCATATATGTTTTCCGTTTCCGTGCAACATACTCTAGTTGCACGGAAACATAATATAACTCACATGCTCGTTTCCCTTTCATATATGTTTTCCGTTTCCATGCAACATAGTCTATGCATAAAAGTCACGTGCTCGTTTCCATTTCACATCTGTTTTCCGTTTCCGTGCAACATATATATATATATATATATAGTGTAATAAAATGTCAACAAACAAAATGACAACTAATTAGATAGATAGATAGATAAATAGAGATAGAGAGGAAAATAATTACAGCGCCTTCCTCATCGGAATTGAGGACATGAGCAACAACAAGGCCATGATAAGACCTAGGGCCAGGATTAAGACCAGCAACAATCATATCATAAATGACGTCTGAAACTCCAATTGCATCTCGATTTCTAGCCCTAATCATAAGCTCCTCCATAAATGCTAGCCTTAATCCTTTCTCCGCCGCTGAAGACGCCGTCGAAGTGTCCTCTTTCGGATGTCGCCGGCGCCGGGACTTTCGCTCCGGCGACGAAATTGCCGATACGACGACGGAATTGAATGGTTTTAGTTGAGGAGGAGAGAGAAAGTGGGGAGGAGAATGGAGTAAGGGATTGAAGAGGAAGAATTTGGAGGATAAGATGAGCGCCATTGCTGAAGGTTGGATAAGACTTGGGGTTTTGTTGAGGTTTATCAATTGCCGGGTTTTATCGTTTTAATGTTCTTTCTTTTTCCAGCCATAAAAAAAAGCAAGTTTTACTCCCCTTGTAATAGGATTTTTTTGGTAAAAACTACCTTTGTTTTTTAAAGTTATTGAAATTACTTTGTTAATTTTTTTAAAATTTAACTACCTTTGTTATTTTCAAAGTGAGATTATTGCTACCTTATAACGGAATCCGTCTAATTTTCCATCCAGTGGGGCCCACTTTATGTTTCCCTCTCAAATATCCCTCCTTTCCCGCTTTTTTTGTGTGGCTCTTTATAAGCTACATAACAACTAGATTGTCTTCATCCCCTAAATTCACTAATTTTTCCCTTTAATTGCCTTAGGGTTTATCGATTAAAGTGGTGTACAACTGTTGCAATCAATTGATTAAGGGATTTCGCTTGCTTGATCACTTTATTACTACCACAAATTGAAGGTAAGTTCTCTGAAAATGCAAATTAGGGTTCATATATTTGTGGAAATTGGGAAATTTTGGGCAAATTAGGGTTCATTAATAGCTTTATTAGGTTCAGTAATTAATTAGTTTTTTGCAATTGCAATGTGTGGTGAGAGGAATCAATAGGAGTAAAGATGAAGATTAAGAGTACAGAGTGAAGAGTGATAGAGTGAAATGAGTCAATTTCGAGCTGTTGGGATGAATTCAAAATGGGGAAACATAAAGTGGGCCCCACTGGATGGAAAATTAGACGGATTCCGTTATAAGGTAGCAATAATCTCACTTTGGAAATAACAAAGGTAGTTAAATTTTAAAAAAATTAACAAAGGTAGTAATTTCAATAACTTGTAAAAACAAAGGTAGTTTTTACCAAAAAAATCCCTTGTAATAAGATGTGTCTTTCATTTGAAGTTCTAAATTTGGCCCGATTATTTCGGAAAGCTTGATTCCAAGTTCCAACTCAATACCTGAATTTCGATTCAAAATTCCAAGCATAAGATATTAATCCCAACAAAAAATTGATCATAAACATATTTCTCAGAGAATTGACTATTGGAATTCAATCGGCTCGTTACTTGAAGTGGATTGTGCTCCAGAAGCACCACCCTTGGAAACTAGCAATTTTGTTGTTGTCGCCATTTTTGGTTGATTTGGAGTACAAAGAAAGTGTGTAGTCTATGTAATTGACCTCTTTGTAAACCAAGTTTTCGTTGTTGTTGAATTCGTTGTTGTCACTATTTCTGATTTGTTTTAAGGAGAGAGAAAGTGTGTCCATGCAGAAGAAAGACAAAGAGAGACGATGGAGAAGGTGTGGAAGTAAAATTAACTTTCATTTGGCATTTAATTAATATTAGGTGCACTTTAGAAATTAATGTATTTGTACAAGGCGCCATAGAGAAGCTAAATAGATTTCGTGTACCATTGATAAAAGTCAAATTTAGAAGGCACCATTCATAATTTTCGTAAGACTATATGTTTAAGACAGTCATATTTTAATTGGAGTTTATCCATACATTTAGTCATATATGTTTAAGAATTGATGTTCTAACAAATATGACTATCTTAATCGGAGTTTGTCCATACTTATCTTATTGCCAAATCTCTTCCAAATATATCTCCATAAAATTTCCACCCCTAAACTTGTTCCCCAGTTATAATGTCCCAATAATATTTACCCCCTTAATCATTCCTTCCAATCCAGGCGATCCCTAAAAGAGAAGATCTACTTCACATATGACATAACTATTATGTCACAGATAAAGAAAAAAAGAATTAAAAGGACGGGCTTCACAATTCACATGGGAACAACATACCAAAGAAAAGGAAAATTATTAATAAAAATTGTCCAGAACGTTATGTTACAAGCTTTTGATTGAAAAGAATTACACTACATTTATCTGAAAATGATTTTGTAACAGTAATCAGTCCCGAATTAACAGCTATAACTGCAGATCATAAGGGGGGAACGTGAGGTTACAAGAGTATATTTCCGGTCAATTCACAAAACCTTCTAGTAAAATATAAAGGCTTGTGGATCTGTGGCCTGTCTGCTGCCCCTATACAAACATTACACACAATCAGGTTGAAATTTTGGGTTGGGACAGTAGACATCTCCACCTATCTATCTGATCAACACTGCTATTTCTTCCAACCATACTACCAGATATGCTCATATCAACTGCTCTCATTTCGCAAAGTATCTGAGTTCCGCAAAGCCTCATCATCTATATCACCATATTCAACGCATTGAAATGGCACACATCATCCAATATTTTCTATTGATGTCAGGGAGTAATATGACTACTAAGTGTGAATATCTGTCTTTCATCTCTAAGCGCCAGCAATAGTCGAGTTTGATTGGATTGCCGAAAGATCACTGAGACCCTCACTCTCTAACTGGCTATGTAATATTTCCATGGTGTTTTCCGGTGGGCATTTATTAGCAGGATTCTTTGCCGATGTCTGACAAAAGCACTCAGGCCATGAGTTGGTGTAGAATGATTCAGGGGAAATCCGATTATGGGGCCCACCAAAGCTTGTCTTGGCCATTACAGTCCTTACAGCTTCTTCAAAATCAGCTGAGTGCCCCTTTTCTCGATCAATGAAAATTGGTGCAAGAGCTTTCCTGTCTGGCTTGATTATTGTTCGAAAACCGTAATACAGGCGGTGACCCAGGAGGTTGTTAGCAAAGTTGCTTGGGCCATCATAGGTGGGCATAAAAATATCTGCGAGGAGGCAAACCATGTAATCCACAGCCGACCCCAGCAAACCCCTAGAATTCTTTCCAAGCTGTCCTGATGTATCAACGGTACTGTGGTTTTCAAGACGTGGGAAAAGGGACCTAAAAGGTTTCATGAAACGTTCACCACCATAAAGGTCACCAGCAGCAAGATAGATCCTAGTGGAGTTATCGAAACCCATTGCACGTAGGATGAGACCAACCTGCAACATGAAGATCCCAGTTACCAGAAAAAAACAACAAACTTCTTCAAATGAGTATCGTGTCATTGCAGGCAGCAAGGACTTCCATTCACAAACAGGAACAAGAAAAAGGATTCAAATAAAATTAAGTATTCAGAGTTAGCAACCGAGTTACCAAAGCTGAACAATCAATTGATACAAAGCTGATCTATAAAGTGATAATTGGTCAAAGCAAAGCTTGACCGTGAACCTCAGCAGTCAAAATAGGTTCTAAACAGCTGTTTTTTAACTGAGCTGCGAGGAGTTCCAGAAGGAAAGAAAGAACAATGAGAGCAAGGTGGCTCTGATTGCAAGGAAAAGCCCAAGTATTTGCAAGAGTGAGTGCTTGAATGTGTTTGCTGATTGTGATAGAGAGAAGAGCTTCACTCTAACAGGATATCTAGATTGGACATTTGGAACTTTGAAGTCGTTGTTCAGTATTTTATAGGAACAGGATACAACAGATTAAGAACTGTTGCACTGTAGTTCAATATGATTATTAACTTGTTATATCTCGAAACTCCTTGTCTGAACTAGTAATCTAATGAAGCCAGAAATCTCAACTGTGAAAAATGGTTGTTTTTCTTAGCAATCAGAACAAGGCAAGGAAAGTGATCTTTTAGTTATTTAGCTTAGCTACTTTCATTCCATAAAATTGTATTATCAAATTATCAAATAACATAATTTCATTTAATCAAAGGGGTAACAGAAGAAAACAACGACAATAGAGTCGACATATACCTCTTCTGGAGTCAAAGGACATTTTCCAATTGCGCGTCTCTCATTATACACAAGTTTTTTAGGGGCAAAATTCTTTTCCCGATATTCTTTCAACTCCTTCTGCTCCTTGGGGGTAAATATATCAAAACACCTAGAAATTTTTTATCCAAATTTGTAATAATGATCATTAACAATAAAACAGCCCTTAATTTTCATGCATAATAATTAAGTTCTTTCCTGCAATGAATATAAAGGCATGGCATATTCACAACTTCCTCGCTAATTATGCACTAATTAACCTATTTAGTGCAGTATGCAA
This sequence comes from Beta corolliflora, assembly GCA_947648045.1. Lineage (NCBI taxonomy): Eukaryota > Viridiplantae > Streptophyta > Magnoliopsida > Caryophyllales > Amaranthaceae > Beta > Beta corolliflora. The sequence goes on along the minus strand of CANSZD010001040.1, from coordinate 38,843 downwards.
ATGAGAAGAAACGTGCAGAAACATGAAATTTCACCTATGATAATCATCTTAAATAAAGACCCTCAACAATTACGTGACTTACCCAGCAAATGACAGCATATCCATCTCAAAACGAAGATGTATTGCCATGAAGCGACCTTGTGCACGTAGTCTATTCACTATCGCAGTGCTTAGCTCCATTATATGTGGCTTAAATCTGAGGGCATGATAATTGACTCTGCACCTTAATCTCTGATGTTCAGGATTGTCACTTTCCTCAGTCAGACGATGAGAAAATGGGGTGAGATAGATAGCACCATGCTCCTTCATCTTCTCCAAAGCATCAGTCGTATACCAACTGATGGGTGCATCTCTTGGAGGTCTTATCTAAATCAAACAAAAGGGCCTCATGCATAAATTTGGTATAAGCACAATTGCTTCTGTAATCATACAAGCAAGCAGCCAAAAATACCTGAAGAGCTTTTAATTTCTTGGTTTTTCCATTTCTACGGATCTCTGGAATGCTTTCAACTATTCGCACATCATATCTCAAAGTCCTGATGAAATGCTCCACATCATAGATACCTTGAAACCCACTGTAAAACAGTACCAACAATCAGATCCAACCCACGTATATTTTTCACAGATGCAAATTCACAAAACAGAACCCAAGAGAGAGAGAGTGGAGGCGGCTACGGAACATAGATAAGAGATTGACAAGGTATTACAAAGATTAAGATAAGTCCCTTCCAACCATAACCCTCTTATAGTTATAGTGGCCAAACAATAGAAGCCTATTTTATTTACCAAACTTCTTTACTTATCCCTTCCCTTTATTAAACTAAACATTTTATTACAAAAAATTAAGTAAACAGAAACAGAAACAGAAAGGTAAGGCAGTGTATTAGAAAAACATCCCTACGCGCTGAAGCCCAAGGCAATAGGGGTCAAATGCTTTTATTGGGCTAGGCAACGCGTTATTAAAGAGGCGCATGTGAGGTGCACAAAGGCGCAAAATAGCACACTAACGCGCACAACAACTTTTTTACACCAAAATTAATTTTGCCTCACTTCAATAAGGCTTGCACTTTGCCCCTAGGATCTATGACCCCTGTTGCCACAGTATGCCTTGAGATTTTTTAAATACTAAGGTAAAGGTAACAACCGAGTCAACAGTTACTAAAAGTGGACATTCAGATATATATATAATAATACCTGTCATCATGCCAATAGGAATTGGCATCCAGCTCAGGTAACACTAGCGTTGCATTCATGATTCGAGCAGCAAGAACAGCATTACAAATCTACAGATCAAAAGGGCACTTGCAGGTAAGAACATAATATCTTGCTTAAAACACAGGGACTATTCTAGGTTAGATAAGATAATACATTGCATTTCTGGAGCCAAACTCAATAATTGTGTGGATGGCATTATTAAATGCACACTGAAAAGCAACACAAGCCACACACATGCACGGGCTTCAGATTTAAGAAGACAACCATTTCAGATATCTGAGCACAAAATTGATATAGAGAATATCATAAATGGCATATCCTAATCCCTTCATCTTAATAACATAAAAATATAACTGCAGCCTCGACTTAACACCTTCAAGGCCAAGTCACCAATAATGTCTCATTTCCAGGAGAAATAATGAAATAAGTAAATTTTTGAGAACTAAGTTAAGAGCCGCAAGCCATTTAGGAGCTTATGCTGCAATGTGTTATGTGTATCCATTCTCCTTATTCTTCTTCATTAATAGAGACATTATTTAAACCAAATTCTTCAAGAGCGAATGACAATCATAATTACTCATCATCTCTGGAGCTCAACAGAGAAAAGCAATGTCTTTCTTGAGAGTGCAGAGTTAATAAGGTTAGGAGACTGATTTCCCTAGCATGAATAGTAATAAACAAGATTCAACTATTTTCAGAGTCTAATTTCTATGTCCGTTTATAGTTATACTCCAAATTGACCTTATCAGCTTCAATCACGAAAATATGTCCCAAACATCAAAGAAGATCCATATGTCAACGAAAAGAACATGTGAATACCCCAATTTTCTAGACAGGCAATCAAGACGACCAAGAGCTCACATAAGCAATAAACAAGACAGACGAAATTTTCATTAACTGAAAGGGTTTAGCATGATATTCAACAAAACTAAAGGCAATGAAGAGGGCACTCACTGCACTCCTCTGCTGATTCAAACCACCATTGCAACGAACACGCAGATACCCATTAGTCTGGCTAGGGGGAGCTGCAGCATTAGAACGGGGGTGATAACACAAAAGAGTTAAAATACATATATAAAGCACCAACAACCTCGAAATATAATAGTATAAAATATAAATTAAACCTCGTTATCTCACAAGAGGGGAAAACAAATTACGTGGCCAATCAGTACGAGGAGCAGAAGATGGTCTCCAGCCCTCAGAAGACGCAGTTTGCCAAAGTTCATCCACATTGATCTAACAAATGCAGCAGCACAATTTCAAAAAAATAGCAATCATACTATGCAAGATGACAATCAAAGGAGGCATTCACATTCATAAACACAGCATTAAATTACCATGGTTGCCAGGATCCTCAATTTCGCTGAAACAACCATGGCACAGATATATACTTCCTCCGTTTTTTATTAATTGCTACATCTCCGAAGTTTCATAACAATTGCTACATATCCATATGGATCCCTCTTATTAACTATTTCTATCTATCTCATATTCCTTAATATGTATGACTCCCCTACGATTAATAAAGAACGGAGGAAGTGTATTTCAATAGCATGACTTTTAGTAGTAAAACAAACTCTTACATCAGTTTCGCTGAAACAACCATGGCACAGATATATACTTCCTCCGTTTTTTATTAATTGCTACATCTCCGAAGTTTCATAACAATTGCTACATATCCATATGGATCCCTCTTATTAACTATTTCTATCTATCTCATATTCCTTAATATGTATGACTCCCCTACGATTAATAAAGAACGGAGGAAGTGTATTTCAATAGCATGACTTTTAGTAGTAAAACAAACTCTTACATCAGTTTCGCTGAAACAACCATGGCACAGATATATACTTCCTCCGTTTTTTATTAATTGCTACATCTCCGAAGTTTCATATCAATTGCTACATATCCATATGGATCCCTCTTATTATCTAATTCTATCTCTCTCATATACCTCGATACGTCTGCCTCCCCTACAATTAATAAAGAACGGAGGAAATATATTTCACTGGCATGATTTTTAGTAGTAAAACAAACTCTTACATCAGTTCGAATATTCGTCGAACTCAAAACCTTCCTATACTTGGAATACAAAAACACTAAAAGGTACAATCAAGAAAGCTCTAGACAAATACGATTTCACTGCGCATTGAACACACTTATAAACAAAACTTAGAGAATCAAAATTCAATGCTAGATTACTGAAACTAACCTCGGTTTTAGTGGTAGATCGGATAGTAGACCTTGTTGAGAGGAGAGAGAAAGTGCAAATGACGACAACAAAAGCGGCAATTATTAGCTTCCCAACCATCCCCTTCATTCCTCCACTCCATTGCTTCAGCTGCCGTCTTCTCTGCCCCATTTCTCCTGCCCTAAACATTTTTTGGAGTTTCAGAAATCATATGAAGTAAAGAAATTGAGATCTAGAGCCATCTTTTTGCTTATGAATGAATGCGTTATTACCTTCGCATGATCTCTATTATACAGCAATGCGTAAAATGTACCAAATTGAACGAGCTAGGGTTTTAATTTCAATTTCAATGCGCAAAGAAGAACAACACAGCGGAGATGGCCGACGCTCCGAGGCAGCAGCAGGAAGGAGGGGAGAGAGATCAGAGAACCGCGGGGGAAGAGAGAGAGAGAGAAGAGTGAGGATTTGGGTTTGGGGTTCTCAATTTGGGCAAAAACTATTCTAATCATTTTTGGTAGTTAAACCCACAATAAGTGGGTAGCTATTCAAATTTTTGGTAGTTAAAACCCAAAATACATTTAACCTTTAACATTATAATTCAAATTTCGCAACTATGTTACATATAAATTAAACTTCGTATTATTAAATTTGGAAAAATTGACATGAATAATCCCAACTTTCATCAGTCTTCTCAAAATAATCCGACCTTTGGGTTATTCTAGAATAATCCCAAGTTTAGGGGATACCTTCTCAAAATACTCCGAACTATTAATTTTCAACATATTATAGACTGTAAATGGATTAGTATAGGCAATAAAAAGGATAGTTTGGCTTATTTTAAGAAGATTCCCTTAAAAGTTGGGATTATTCTGGAATAATCCAAAGTTGGGATTATTTTGAGAAGACGGGTTAAAATTGGGATTATTCATGTCAATTTTTCCTATTAAATTTTACTTCATCAGATTTCACAGGGCCCTTTGTGTGTGGTAAGCTACACTGTGGAGTAGAGATGGCCAACAGTGTGGGACAATCCAGCCCAGCCCACCTTTTGGGCCGTGTGGGTCGAGCCCACGAAAAGCCCGGTCCAGCCCGGCTCGAACCGTGAAATTGGTGGGTGGGCCGTGGGCCTAATTTTTTTAGCCCAACCCACGGAAGCCCGCTACTAAAATCGCTCAGCCCGGTCCACGAAACTGGTCCAGCCCGGCCCATGAACCGAACCAGCCCAACCCAAGTAATTGTTCCACCAAACTGTGTATATTTTAATCAAATTGTATATATTTTAATCAAATTGCATATATTATAATTCAATCAAATTCAAAAATAATGAAATTATTCATTAATATCAATAATTGTATATATTTTAATTGATTTTAAAGGTTTTATGTAACAATAATGAATGAATCCAATGATTAATATTTTTTGAAAAAAAAAAAATTCTCATGTCGGCCTGCCAGCCCCATCCAGTCCGTTAGGCACACGAACCGCCAGAATCGCTTCCCGAATCGTGGAAATCGGTTACAGATCTGTGTGGGCCAAGATTTTTCAGCCCGTGGACCAGCCTGCCCAAACCTTGAATTTTACGGTCTGGTCCTGGGCCATGAAATCTCAGTCCGGCCCGCTAGGGACCGCATACCAGCCCGCACCAGTGGTCATCTCTACTTTGGAGTGCGTTCACATGGAATTCAAATACGCGATCCAAAAGGCTGGAAATCAGTTTACATACAAAATGCTTACTATAAATGTAATGAAAATTGGATTGGTTTAGTGGTGCTCATGTGTCATGTCTACATAGACATTTTTATTTTTTTATCCTTTTTTATTTTTTTTCCTTTTCTCTTCTTTTTCAAGATGCATTCCCCCTTTTCGAGTTTATTTACATATCAACTAGGATTATTAATCCTTTTATTAAGTGTTACTATTGTTATACAGAAAATGAAAACAAAAATGATAATATAACCCTCATTTAACAATTTTTCAATCAATGTTAAATTGTACTCCCTCTGTTTTTTTATCCTTCTCACTTTCCTGTGTGCGTCTCCCAATGCACCTCTTATAACTTAAATATCTTTCATTATATATTAGTAAAAATTATAATGATTGGATATTAATAAAGTACTAATTGAGACGAATCAAACAAGACCCCACATGACTATATCTATACAAATATATTAAAAGTCGTGCCTAAGGAAGTCTATGTGCCACGTGGCACTCTCCTCAAACTTTTGATGCAAATGCCTTATGTTCATGTATACTCCTCAATAAAAAAAAATCTTGTGTAATTGCAAGGTCTCGAACACATGACTTTTGAAATGAAAAGTAAGAGCTTAACCATCAATACACTATGACTGTATTGTCTAATGTTTGAAATAAAATATGATAAAGTTTTATAATAAATATACTTCACTAAAAAGACTTAAACAAGTTTATACATCTCTAACACCTTTATTACGTAACTAACAAGAGACTATTGATGTCATATTCCTTTTAAGCTATACTTTTTCAAACTTAAACCTTTCAGATTTTTTTAACTTATCACGTCATGACGTAAACTTTTCAATTTCTTAATGGGCAAAAAATACGAAAAGTGCCAAAATAAATTATGAAATTTAAGAATAATAACATATTTATTTATTGTAACTGACCCGAGGCATCACCCGGGCCAAGATACTAGTTTTTTCTTATAAATTGAGAAAAACTTAGAAGATTCTCTCTAATTATGAATAGTGTTAATATTCCAAGTGAGAAAGATTAAAAAAACAGAGGGATTACTCTCTCTATATTTTTTTTTTACTATGCTCACTTCCAATCTTAACATTATTCATGATTATTATAAAGTATATTCTAAATTCTTCTCAATATATAAGAAAAAATATAATCATATGAGGGTCTCGTTTGATCCGTCTCAATGAATACTTTATTAATATTCAATCGTCATAATATTTTTAAATATGTAACAAACGAGATTTCTGTCCAATAAGTGCATTGACAAACGAGCACAAAAAAGTGGGCATAATTATAAAAGAATACAAAGGGAGTATTGACATGTTAGAGCATGACCACTCATGTCTTTTTAGATTATGAAACTAGTTATTAGGCCCGGGTAATTGCCCGGGTTATTAATATTTTTATGTCAAAAGAAAGCATCTATTGTTGCATAGTTCATTGGTTAGAACTTTACTATATTAACTTGAGGTCACGTGGTCAAATCTTGTATGAAAAATGTTTCTAATTTTGTAATGTATGTTGATGACATGGAACGAAACAACAAAAGAGACAGTGCCATGTGGCGCGTAGACTTGCTTCAGAACGCCTTTTGCATAGATTGTGTCAGGAGGTGTGATGTAAAAAATCATAACCTTCCACTCATGATTTTTGATGATCATATTTGGGTCATATATACCATGACAAAATGCCATTTAGATCATGCCATGATCTAAGTCATGGAATGAGTCATGGAGAAAGTAAAGGTGGCTAGGTGGGGCACATGCACGATGTATAATTAGAAATTTGTAATTGAAGTATCTTAAAAAAACTACAAAGTTTAAAAAAAAAGGCCAATGATCAGAATTTTTTGAAATTTATAAATAGATAGAGGAATGATAAACCAACATTGGATATTGGTTTGGCTATCCAATATATATGCAGGGTAAAATGGTAATTTTACCTGTCATTTTACAAAACCCAAAAAATGGAGCACGTGAAGATCTGCAAGTGAGAGTGTGAGAGTTCCCTGTCAGTCATTTTTAATTACACGAAACCAAAAAGTGAAAAGGTTACTTTCTCTCTCTCTTTGAATTGTGTCCCCCAAAAATCCTCGAACGTCGAAACCAAAAAGTGAAAAGGTTACTTTCTCTCTCTCTCTTTGAATTGTGTCCCCCAAAAATCCTCGAACGTCGAAACCAAACTGCATATTTCAAAGAAATGGAAGCTGATAAGCAAAAAAAAATTTGAATTTGACAAACAGACTTTATGTTTACATGTATAGTTCTTTTTATTACGTGGATAGTGGTTTTGTAGCTTCAACTTTTGCTAGTGAAGAATATGTATACCAACCCAGTACGAGTGTCATAGACAACAGTGTTGTGTACAGTTGGACACAGCGAATGACTTCATAAACAACATTTATGTTTACATGTATAGTCCGTTTTATTACGTGATTGGACTTAATTCAACTTATTAGACCTAATTGAACCTGATTGAAACTTATTGGACCTGATTGAAACATATTGACCTGATTGGAACTTATTACACCTGATTGGACCTGATTGAACCTTATTAGACCTTATTGGACCTGATTGAAACTTATTTGACAAAAAATTTGATGAGTAATAACATAAATATTACCCCTAACATAAATATTATCCCTCAAATTTTTTTTGACATAATAGTTATTAAAATTTATCTTTCGAAAAAATAGTAATTATTAATTATCTATTATAATTAACATAACAAAAAAATACTATTAATATGCTTGTCTATACACAACTAATAAATCTTATAGTCCTGCTTTGAACTTAATTTATTAAGGTGAAGAGAACGCACCCTAAAACTTCTTGAGTATACTTCAATTTTTTAATGAAAATTTTTGGTTGATCAAAGGAATATTACCACTATAATCTCAACCTTTGAGTCTTTTTCCATATTAATCTCATGTTTGATTAATCCATTATTAAACAATTTTTAAGTTTGAAGATACTATTTTCATATTAGGCCCTATTCTTTTGGACTTATTTTCAGTTAATTTCAGTTCACTTTAGTTAATTTTAGTTCAGTTAATTTAATTCTAGTTCAGTTAATTTAATTTCAGTTCAGTTCAGTTAATTTAATTTCAGTTCAGTTCAATCTTATCTAATGTTTTAATTATTATTTTTGTTTTCAATATTACTATTAATATTGTTTTTATTATTATTGTTTTTATTATTATTCTTGTTATTGTTATTATTATTGTTATTATTATTATTATTATAATTATGTAATAATAATAATAATAATAATAATAAGTATTGATAATATTATGTTAATACTTATTGATTATTATCGGTTATTATTATTTTAGAAAATTAAATATACAATTCAGTTTAGTTTATCTCATTTCAGTTAATTCAGTTCAGTTCAGTAAATTTCAATTCAGTTCAGTTAATTTAATTTCAGTTCAGTTCAGTCAAAATAAGTTCAAAAGAACAGGGCCTTAGTCTCAAATCAAAGTTGACCCATTTAATTGATAAAAAAAAAAGTTACGTTCTCATGGTGTCATCCTCTAAATTATTGTTATCGTATTCTTGTGGGTGCTGAAAGAAGAGACGAGAAAGAAAAATGAGGATGTGAACACAAGATGATAAAACATTATCTTAGGCCCTTTTCTTTTGGACTTATTTTCATTTCAGTTTAGCAAAAATAAGCTCAATTCAGCAAAAATAAGTTCAATTCAGCCAAAATAAGTTCAGTTCAATTCAGTCCAGCCAAAATAAGTTTAGTTCAGTTCAGTTCAGCAAAAATAAGTTCAGTTCAGTTCAGTCTTGTCTAATGTTGTTATTATTATTTTTGTCTTCAATATTACTATTAATGCTGTTATTATTATGAGTAATTATAATAAAGATGAATTTGTATTTGTATTTTTTAAATTTTATTAATTTTTATTTATTTTCATTATTTATTATTATTATTATTATTATTTTTATAACGATGAATTTGTATTTTTAATTTTTTATTTTTTTATTTTGTTGATTTTCATTATTTTATTATTATTGTTTTATTATTATTATTATCACTATTATTTTTATCATTATTATTATTATTATTTATTATTTATTATTTATTATTTATTAGTATTTATTATTATTATTTATTATTTATTATTTATTATTTATTATTTATTATTTATTATTTATTATTTATTATTTATTATTTATTATTTATTATTTATTATTATTATTATTATTATTACTATTTATTTATTTTTATTTATTATTTATTATTATAAAATAATAAAATAATAATAATAAGTGTTGTATTCCATGTTTTGATGATGCCAAATACTTACGTTATTTCACCAAATACCCCTGACAAATAAATTTATTCACCAAATACCCCCACTTTTTTCAAAATTCACCAAATACCCCTGACCTTTAAAAAAATTCACCAAATGCCCAAATGACTAACGGCGGTTAACACCGTTAGTCATTAACCCTAAAAATCCTAAAAAACCCTTAAAAAACCTTAATTAAACCCTTAAAACCCTAACTCTAAAAACCTAAAAGCCCACCGCCCCCCCACCCCCACCCCCGACCCACCACCCCCCCAAACCACCCCCAACCCACCACCACCCCCCCACAACAACCCCGCCCCACCACCACCCCCTCCCGTCCCCTTCCGAAGCTCGTGCCTCCCCTTCCCCCTCCCCAGTCGGAAAATCATTCCCCCCTCCCCCTTCGACGCACCTCCCCTTACCCCTCCTCGCCGGAAAATCACCCCCCTCCCCCTCCCCCTTCGACGCACCTCCCCTTCCCCCTCCTCGCCGGAAAATCACTCCCCTCCCCCCCCCCTTCGACGCGCCACCCCGTCCCCACTCCCTCTCCCCCTCCCCACGAAGCCCCTCCTCCCCCTCCCCCGTAGCCGCGCGCAACTCCCCCCTCCCCCCCCCGGTCGCACTCGGTAGATGACTTGGATTTCTTAAACGCTAATGGCGGACTTGGCGGCGAGTGGGATGCGCCACGAAGGGGGAAGCGCGGCCGCACGGGGAGGGGGAGGGAGGGGGGAGGGGGCCTGTGAGGGGGCTGGAGGGGGAGGGGGGAGGGGGGGAGGGGCTGCGTGGCTGTTGCGGGGAAGGGGGAGGGGGAGTGGGGCTGGGGTTGGGTGGTGGTGGTGGGTCTAGGGCTTGGGGGGCTGGGTTAGGGAGAGAGAGAGTTAGGGTGTTTAGGGTTTACTTAGGGTTTAATTAAGGTTTAATTAGGTTTAATTAGGGTTTTTTAGGTTAATTAGTTAACGGAACACTAACGTCCGTTAGTCAAAAGGGCATTTTGGGTAATTTTTTTAAAAGTGAGGGGTATCTGGTGAATTTTTTCATAGGTCAGGGGTATTTGGTGAATTTTGAAAAAAGTGGGGGTATTTGGTGAATAAATTTATTTGTCAGGGGTATTTGGTGAAAAAACCGTATAAAATACCAAAAATAATGTAATGTTTATTTTTGCATTTATATCTTGTGGAGAAATATTATTTATTTAATCTAAGTCAAGATATTAGTTTTATATACTTTGAATTTTTATTATAAGGTATGTTTGATATATCTAGTAACTTAGAATCTTTTAGTTATTAGATGGATGTTGCTTTGCTTAATAATAGGTTGAAAAGTGTGTGGCATATTTTGTGGAACAACTTCCATGAAGCTAGCTAACCGTTCCAACAAACTCGCTGAAGATACTCCCACTAACGGATAGTGGAAGTTGGTTTATTTCCGTTGCAATGAACTTGGAGGAAGTGCAGCGAAACTTGAGCCATTATCTCCACATCACTACAAGCGAACTTCATGGAGCATTATAATTTCAGAAGACGAAGCTAGATAGCAGCGACTATATAAGAGGAAGATCATTCAAAGAAAAATACACAACTTTCTTGAGCTAAAATTCATTATTACCTTAGAAATTTTTCTTGTAATTTCCTCTCATATTCAACATACATATTATTGTAATATTCATAGTGTTTGGGTGAGAGAAAATTAAGAGAATATCCTTGTAATCAAGAAAGAGAAAGAAAGAGAGAAAAGAGAAGACTTCGAGTGAAGTCAAAGTGAGTGTCATCAGTTCAGGGGGGAACTGAGTGACTGGGAACAAGTTCCTAGAGGAACAGAGAAGGTCCATTAATAGGTTGTAAAAAGATCGAGTCTTTTGGCCTATTATAGTAAAGAGAGTTTGAGTTAAAATCCCTCGTGGTCAAGGTTTTTCTTCCTATTGGGCATAGGAAGTTTTCCTTGTAAAAATCTCGTGTGTTTGTCTCTTTCAATTTTCAGTTTGTTTTAATTCCGCAATACAATTCGAAAACTTTCCCTCAATTACAATTCACCCCCCTCTTGTAGTTGGTCTAACAATAAGTATTGATAATATTATGGTAATATTTATTGATTATTATAATAATAAGTATTGATAATATTATGTTAATACAGTTCAGTCCAGCAAAGATAAATTCAGTTCAGCCAAAATTAGTTCAGTTCAGCCAAAATAAGTTTAGTTCAGCGCAGTTCAGCCAATATAAGTCCAGTTCAGCAAAAATAAGTTCAGTTCAGTTCACTTCAGTAGAATAAGTTCAAAAGAACGAGGCCTAATATAGAAAGGATATATGTCATCCTAAGATTATTAAGAGTAATTGATAATAAAATAGTGTAGAGTGGGAAAAATGCTCTCAAAAACTTTTATTTACAAAATTTTCATTTAAAAAAAAATGTTTGATTGATCACTTGACAAGTTTACCCCTTACGTAATGTACTGTAATAGTGGTTTTCTTTTTGGGAAATTTCCTCAGGTACCCCTGAGGTTTGGCGTAATTCCCAAGATACCCCCCACATTTGGGGAATTCCTCAGATATCCCTGAGGTTTGTGTTTGGGCTCAAGATATCCCTGAGGTTTGTGTTTGGGCTCAAGATTACTATGGATGGAAACCTAACGCCGTTAGGTTTTCCTCTCTTTCTCCCCAATTTTCTTTTTCTCTCTCCACCCATCATCCTCCATTGATGAACATGGAAGCTTTCTCTCTCCTCCCACCCCACTCTATTGCCCTAACCACGCACCCAACCCCCACCACCTCCCCTTCCCCCCACCCCTCCCCTACCCCCGCAGCCCCCTCCCCCACCCTCCCACCACCCCAGCCCCCCCCTCCCCCACCCCGTCGCGAGAACCCCACCCCTCCCCCGCCCCCACCCCGTCCAAATCGACGCCCAAAACCCCTGTCGAAATCGACCCCACCTCTTCCCCACCCGGTCCGAAATCGATGCCCGGTTCGGTTTGGTTAATGAGCAATGACGAAATCGATGCCCAACGAAGAAGATCGAACAGTGAAGTTAGCGAGGCCGAGAAAAATCGATCTTCTTCGATCGGAGATTTGGGATTTGGGAAAAACAGAGGAGAGAGAGATTGCGAAAATGAGGGTTGCGGGGGCGGGGGGTGGGGGGCATGCGGGGTGGGGGGGAGGGGGGGGAGGGGGAGGTGGTGGGGGTTGGGTGGTTAGGGCTTTAGGAGTGGGTTGGGGAGGAGAGAAAGCTTCCATGTTCATCAATGGAGGATGATGGGTGGAGAGAGAGGAAAACCTAACGACGTTAGGTTTCCATCCATAGTAAGGGTATCTTGAGCCCAAACACAAACCTCAGGGGTATCTGAGGAATTCCCCAAATGTGGGGGGTATCTTGGGAATTACGCCAAACCTCAAGGGTACCCGAGGAAATTTCTCTTTCTTTTTTAATTTATTTAAGAAAGAAGAAGCTATGAGCACTTTTGTAGATTCACTTTGAGGTCAATTACTCCATATTTATAATCTTCAAGCTTTGAATTTGTTGAGCGGGACAACATCTTAATCATTCTGTAATTGGATTACTTTTTTACTTGGTCAGATGCTTCCAATTAAAATTAATAATTTTTAAAGCGTAAAGATGGAGAAAGATGATACACATACACTCGGTGTATGTGGGCCACACATACACTGGATGTATGTGTTACTACTAAAATGTATACCTTTTGTATGTGTTACTACTAAAATATATATTGTTACTAAAAAAATTATAAACTTACAATCATTTGAACCTGTTTTGTTATTCAACGATATTTGAATTTACATAATACATAAACGATTGAAATACTATATTTCGAATTGAATTTTATTACATGGTAAGGATGAAAATATAACATTATTTTGCTACAAACAAATTAAATAATTGAAAACGACAGGAAAATTTAGTAGAAAATCAATAGTAGAAAAATGGTGAAGATGAATAAGATGAAGCTAATATATGAATAATCTGAAAAAAAAATTACAATTCTTTTTTTTAGTTTTAAACGAAGGATTCATACAAATCTAAATAAAGAAAATTTCATAAAACATATTTTTTAAACATAGATAAAGAACAAATTATTAAAAATAAAATTATCTGTCGAAATATTGTAAGTTTGCATTATTTTTTGAAATATTATATATTTTAGTAGTAACACATACACCTAGTGTATGGGTGGCCCACATACACCCAGTGTATGTGTAGCCTTTGCTAAAGATGGAAGACAAAGTCAGTAAGTTACTGACACCCCTTTATTTCATCCTCAGTTTCAGATCTGCACTAACTTTTTACTTTTTACTTTGCGAAAATTACCGTTTTGCCATGGATATTGGATAGCCAAACCAATATCCAATATTGGTTTATCATTTCTCAAATAGATATCCATTTTGATTCACTTTTTATAAGATGAAAGAGAAAGTTGGTGAGAGAAATGGATGACATGATTTTTTTTTTTAAAGAACATGATTTTTTTTTAGATAAGGAGTGAACCATGTCTTTATAATCCTAAGTTTATTACTTAAAAATTCTTCGGTGGTCGTACTTTTTTTTATAAAGGTAATTAAGGAGAAAAAGAAGGTTAGGAGACCCTCCGCACGAGGGGAGCTCAACCTTATCGTTTATAAGAATAGAGTGAAGAGCATAATGCGTACAATCATCTATATTAAACTGAGAATCAACTAAATGTCCGACGTCGGCGATCCAATCTGCTGCTTTGTTTGCTTCCCGATAGACTTGACGAATAACCCACGAAGAGAAAGAGCGAATGAGAGCTTGGATATCCAATCTGCCACGGAGGAGACCAGATACCTTTTACTAAGTTGATGACCATAAGATTATCACCTTCAATTTGGAGTTGACGAATATTGTTCTGGATAGCTAGGTGAAGCCCTTGTTGGAGTGCGGTTGCCTCTACAATGAAGACGGAAAAAGAACCAAGGTTGAAAGCAACAACTTTGTGGAGGTGCCCCTCAGCATCTCTAATGATAACTGTTGTTGCTGTTGAAGTACCACGAACCGAGCCGTCGAAGTTGAGCTTGAAGAAGGAGGTGAGAGGTGGCTCCCAAGCAAAGAAGATGGAGGAAGGATACACCGGAGTGGAATGAGGGAGAGAGGAAGGGGAAAACGGGGAACCAGAGGATATGCAGATGTCAACTGCATTCCTCAGACTCCATTCTAAAAATAAAAATTTTGCTTTATGCAGAATCCAGTAAACATTAAGAGAAGCATTATGAAAGAATAGAATTTCTTTCCTTCCAAATACTCCACATAAGGAAAACAAAGTTGATAGCGGATGGCCTATCATGTCTTATTATAGAAAACGTATTTAGAAGAGTAGACCGGTGTAGAGAAATGATAAAAATCTAACTGCTAGATGTTTGCAAACATTTAATAGGGAATAAAAAATAATAAAAGGCTGAAAAGGTGGTGATGTGGATCATAGGAAATAGAAGAGGAATAAAACACTATTTGTTAGTTGCATGGATCTCCTGGAACCGGGAGGAAAGCTCTAACCACTAGGCTATCCCTCACTCTCGATTGAAGGGTTGATGGGAATTATGTTGTGCGTTTCGGTGGTCGTACTTGTGAAAGTATAATCCTGGTTCACCCTTTGAGGGTGTCTACTGTCTACTGTCTACTGTCTATACGGTTTAAAAAGCGAGCGTTTCCAGACATATATTCAAGGGTGAGAATTAAGAACTGCGAAGCAAAACGTGTGAATGAAAAATGGATGTTTAAATGTTATACCTAACATTTTAAGGTATTCATCCGAATATAGTGAGTGAATTCAGTGAGTGCTACCATATGATTCCGAAAAGGATGATGTTGAGGAGCAAAGCTGCAATTGGAGCTTCCCTCTTCTCTACTGCTACTTCAGGTATTCCATTTCATTTTCAACTTTCTTACTCAAATTATGCAACAAATCTTGTTCATGTTGTTGATAAACCTCTATTGTTACTGAATTCTGTGAGAGAGGAATGTAGGTTAGGGTTTTCCCACATTAATCATCCCCTTTCTCTTTTTTATGCTATGATTTCATTGCACCCTCTTCCTTCTATTGTCGATTTCTGTATGCTTTTTACAGCAATGTGTAAGATTAAACCCCACCCCCCTTTCTCTACTGTTATCTCTCTCTTTAGGCAGCTCGAGCTGTCTGGCCTCCAATCCAATCTTCATTCTTTGTCCATCCTTGCCAATTGTTACTGCCGCTCTGGCCGTGTTGATTTCGGGTTCTCCGTTCTTGCCAAGCTGTTTAAAATGGGCCATACACCTGATATTGTCGTTTTCAACACCTTAATTAATGGGCTTATTCATTCTGATCGATTGGACGAAGCTATTCAATTGCTCGATAAGACTCTCAAGCTTGGCTTCCAACCAAACATATTAACCTACGGGACTATGTTTAAAGGTCTCTGCAAACGAGGAAACAATGTTGGTGCTCTTAAGTTGCTTAGGACTATGGAATCTCATGGTCATTACCTGCCTGATCTTGTCATCTATAATACCATCATTGATAGTCTCTGCAAAGACCAGCTTTTACCTCAAGCTCTCAAACTTTTTGAGGAGATGAAAACCAAGTGCATTTTCCCCACAGTCATCACTTATAATACCTTAATTCGAGGTATGTGCACTGTGGGGAAGTGGAAAGATGCTCGAAAGATGTTGACTCGGATGTTGGACAACAACATAGCTGCCTGAAGTGGAGACCTACAACATGTTGATTGACATGCATTGCAAAGAGGGAATAGTTGGTGAAGCAAGGGCTATATTTGAATACATGATTGACAAAGGTCTAATTCCCAATATCATCACTTACAATGCTTTAATAGATGGATATTGCTTACTAGGTCGAGATGGAAAAGGCGGTAAAGCTAATGGATTTGATGGTAAAACATGATTGCAAACCTGATGTTGTTACTTATAGCAGCTTAATCAATGGATATTCAAAGGCTAAAAAGGTTAATAAAGCTCTGCATCTTTTCCAAGAAATGCCGCATAAAGGACTAATCCCTAACGTCATCTGCTATAACACTCTAATTGATGCCCTGTGCAAGGACAATCAAGTACCATGTGCACGTGAGCTCTTTAAAGAAATGGAATCTCATGGCTTAAAGCCGGATGTAGTCACTTATTCTTCATTGATTAATGGTCTATGTCACAATGCACCGATTGACGAGGCAATAGACTTGTTTGAACACATGAAGCATAGTGGTGTGCTCCCCAATATCTTCACGTACACAATTCTAATTGATGGCCCGGGTGAAGCTGGGCGACTTGAAGAGGCTCTAAATATCTTCTCCTTTCTTGTAGCTAAGGGGTTAATTCCAAATGTGCGTATTTATAATGTAGTAATCAAAGGCCTTTGTAAAAAAGGGCTACTAACCGATGCCAACGAGCTATTAAAGAAAATGGTGAATGATGGGTGTCCTCCAAATGATTGCACTTATAATATAATCATCAGGGGCTTTCTTCATAGTAATGATGTCAGCAAGTCTTTGGAGTTTGTCAGCATTATGACCAGCAAAAGGTTTGCAGCTGATGCTCACACTACTTCGTTATTTGTGGACTTACTGATTGATCCCAGAGTTAGTAAAGAAAACAAGGCTTTGCTTCAAAAGTTCTTCAAGAAATGAGCAAGTCCTTTGTAGATGCAGAACTTATCATAGTTAGTCTTACCCGTGTTTATCAATTTTCTGTGTGAAAGTTAGTTTACAGAGGCAGAGATACTCATTTTGATGGTTTGCATTCCTTCCCTACGCTTGCCCACCTTCAAATTTATATGCTTTGTAAAAGTGGAATTTGTTTCAACTCACAAATCAAAATTGATTAAGAAACTTTTGTACTAAGAACTATGAATATACTTTCTAGAGCTAGTGGCATTAACTTAATGCTTATACTTTATATCCTCGGCTTTTGGCTTACTTCTTGTTTAGTTGTTTATCTTGCTCTTTTACTGGTTTTATATAGGGATTGTTTCATCTTGTTGGGTTCTTTTGGGGGTGTTGGTTTCTTGTTTAGTGTTTGTGCATTAGTCTTCTTTTACCGAATAACGAATTTAGGTTTAATTTGTTTGATTATTTTGTTGCTACACAGCGATATTGAAGGTATTTATTAGTAGGCCTTCATAATCTCAGATAAAAGTTTCTTTTTTTATCTGATTCATGGGGGAGCCAATAGAGTTATAGGGAGTTTGCTGATTGCACCTTTTATGTTTGAGGTGTGTTGATAGTAACTTTCTGGACATTCTTTCCAAATTGAAAATTGCATTGGTAGTTTGATGAGGTTTTAAAGACATCCATTATTTTTATTTCGTGCTGCCCTGCCCTGCCCTGCCCTGCCATGGAATTTATTTCCTATAGTTCTATTCACTACTTGTTTGTTCAGGTGTTATGTGAATGCAAAATTATAGCTCTCTTACCTGTGTCCTGTTTTTATAGCTTTCTTGCTTGTGTCCTCTGTTTAAAGATGCATCTCTTTGACGGATGCCTGTTCCCCCTACTTCTACATGTGGTAATCTGCTTCCTGAGCAATGTATGGATTTTTTCATGTGAGTTAAGATCCTGCTTAATGGGTCTTGGAAATCTTTTCTATTGCCAACTTGGTCAACTGGAAGGTCTTGATATGTGTTAGAGCAAGTTATCTTGTATCAATGGTTTTATGTGAAATGAAGGGTTGATGTTTGTGCAGATTTGGTCTGTCGCTCTCTATTTGATTGGATGAGACCAACTCAGCCTTCATAATCTCATATGAGAGTTTTAATTTTTATGTGATGTATGGGAGGGACGACAATATCTTAAGGTTGCTAGGGCACTGCTAGTCTTTCAGTAGGTTTTTTATTGGTTTGCTTCAGATACCAATTTATTTATCAACTGGAAACCCCTGGCCTGAATGTGCCTTTTGTGCATTGGATTCAATTGAGTATATTCATGATACAAAATTAAATTTCAAGAGCTTGAGGATGGAGGGAAATGATGGGTTTGGGTCATTCTTTATCCTTGTTTTAGCCTTTTAATAATGAGCATCCGTTTGAAATTGCATCCAGACATCTGTGATTTATCTAATGCATCGAGACATTTGTGATTTATCTATTGCATTACTTGCCATCTTTCCCTGGCATGTTTTTCATCCTCCTATTTGAGCAAATACACCTGTGATCAAGGAGAATTATGGTTTCTATTGTTCCAATCTTATCTGATTCTGCATATAATGATGGTCATTATCACCCTTTAAGGATTTTTGCTTTATGCACAGCTACTCTATTTAAGGTACAAGGAACTTTTTCACTACCCGTTGTAATGAACATAATGAAGCTTGTTGGTCCAACAATAATAAATAATAAGTGGTTCCTTCATAACCCATAGAAAGGATAGATCATTTATTCAGAAGAAGTCTTGAGCCACTTTGTGGCTTGTGCTCATTCCTTTTTTGGTTTGCTAGTTTATATACGTTTTTCTGTTGAGCTGACCACTATGTGGAATCCGTAGGTTATACACACGTAAGTATGGTGAGGAAGGTGCGCACGTCCCAAAACGCAAGTAAAGTAAAACAAAACGCTTTGGCAAGTAGAGAGCGATTACTAAGCTAATGAACATGTACATATACCCAAATGAACATACGTACAAGTACAACCGATTTGACACTTTGACACTATTACCTACTTTATTTACTTTCATTCATTTGCATTTATTACTCGACACTCTTCTTTTCTCTCTCCGATTTATGTCTCCTCGAATAATTTTCTCTATCTTGCTTTTCTATTTTTTTCTTTTGCTTTATTTTATTATATTGCTTTAAGACATATATTTCCCAATTTTTTTCTCTCTCTTGATTTTCTCTCTCATTAAGTTTTACTCATCAAACAAAGAACACTTAACTCACGAAAGAACATCGAGAGAACCACAAAAAGAACAATATCCAAATATGAATGAACATCATACATTTAGGAGTATAACAAAAATATTTTACTCAAGTACGATAATTACACTAAATATAATTAGTGTCAATGAACGTCAATCAAAGTACTATGAACAACAAACTGTAATGAACATCAACTACTAGATCCAATAAAAATATCCTAATTGACTTTAATTAACCCCTTTATCAAAATAAAATAAATTTTAAAACTAATTTGATATGTTTTAAATCTAATTCTTAATTAAGCACCTAATTTTAATTTTTATTTATTCAATAAAAAAAACAAAATTTCGAGAAAGTCGGTCAAAATAACTTGGTAATTTTTTGAACACGACTTTCAAGGCGATCTTCAACGGCTTCAAAACAACTTTTTTTGAAAAACGAATGCCACCGAGCACCCAATTTTTTTCTCTCTAATGATTTTCTCTCTCCTCAATTTATATAAAATGACCATATGTTCACTACAACATTAGTTGTTGTTCATAGTGATCTGATCTGAAGTTCATTAAGAGTTACCATATGATCATTCTTATTTTTTTATATTCCTAATTGTTTTCCCCTTTAATGATGTTCATTTATGGCTCAATAACGTTCATTTACGACTCAATAATGTTCAATCCTGGCCCAATAATGTTCATTCTTGATGGATGACTTTTTAAAGAACAATATAAAATAAAAACTACTAGATTTAATTAGTCATCTTATGTTCACTATAGGGTTTCTGTTGTTCATAGTGCTCGACTAAAGTTCATTTAGAGTGATCATATGTTCATTCATATTTTTGTTATATATCTAAAAAAATTCCTCTCTAATGATATACATTTTTTGCTCGGTGATGTTCATTCATGGCTCAATGATGTCCATTCATTTATCCATGTTCTTTAAAGAACCTGTATAGATTAAAAAAAAAACCTACTAGATTCAATAAGACATTTTATGTTCACTACAGTTTAGCTGTTGTACATAGTGCTCTGACTAAAGTTCATGTAGAGTGATCATATGTTCATTCTTACTTATGTTATATTTCTAATATTTTCCTCTATAATGATATATGTTCATTTATGGTTCAATGATGTTCATTTATGCCTCAATGATGTTCATAAATGGATTAAATAATGTTCTATGTTCGCTATAGGGTTACGTGTTCGTTGTTCATAGTGATCTGACTAAAGTTCATTTGGAGTAATCATATGTTCATTATAATAATCATATTGACTAAAATATATTTTATCATATCTAAATGTTTTCTTCTCTAATAAAATTATATTTTATTGAATCTCGTAGTTGTATTTTCACTACGGGGTCGGCTATTATTTATAATGTTATCGGATGAAGTTCATTTAGATTTTCAATTGAGCATTACATCACTGAGCAATAAATGTATATCATTAGAGAGGAAAAATTTAGATAAAAATATCATAACGGAACATGCAACTACTATATCCAATAAAAATATTTTTTTTATTATACACGAAAACATTTAGTTTTATAACAAAAATATTTTACTCAATATGGTAATTAGATTGGACATGTGATCAATCTAAATGAACTTCAATCACAAGTACTATGAACAACAACGACCCTATAGTGAACATAAGATGACTTATTGAATCTAGTAGTTGTTTTTAAATTTATACAGTTCTTTAAAGAACCATGGATAAATAAATGAACATTATTTAGTCATGAATGGAAATCATTGATCAATAAATGTATATCGTTATAGAGGAAAATATTTACAAATATAAGAATGAACATATGATCAATGTAAATGAACTTTAGTCAGAACACTATGAACAACATGGAACCCTATAGTGAACATAAGACGACTAATTAAATCTAGTAGGTTGTTCTTTAAAAAGTCATCATCAATAAATGACTTAACATTATTGAAACTCTAAATGAGCTTCAGCCAAAATATTATGAACAACAGCTGACCCTATAGTGAAAATACAACTACTAGATCCAATCAAATATAATTTTATTAGGGAGTAAAACATTTAAGTATAATTAAAATATTTAAGTCAATATGATCATTATAATGAACATATGATGACTTCGAATGAACTTTAGTCACATCACTATGAACAACACTTAACCTTATTTTAAACATAGAAAGACTTATTGAATCTAGTAATTATTTTTAATTTATAAAGTTCTTTAAAGAACCATCAATAAATGATTGAACATTACTATTTGAGCCATGTAGAACATCATTGAGGCATAAATAAACATATAATTCTATTAGAGAGTAAAACATTTAGGTATAATAAAAATATTTTAGTCAATTGATTATTATTATGAACCATCGATAAATGAATGAACATTATTTGAGCCATGTGTGAACATCATTGAGGCATAAATGAACATTATTATAGGGGAAAATATTGGAAATATAACAAAAATAATGATGAACATATGATCACTCTAAATGAACTTTAGTCAGAGCACTATGAACAACATCTAACCTTGATATGAACATAAGATGACTTGTTAAGTCGAGTAGTGTTTTAAAATTTATACGATTTTTTAAAGAACCATGGATAAATGTATGAACATTATTGAGTCATGAATGGACATCATTGAGCCATCAATGAACATCATTGAGCAATAAATGTACAGAGAAAAATATTTAGAAATATAACAAAAATAAGAATGAACATATGATCACTCTAAATGAACTTTAATCAAAGCACTATGAACAACACTTAACCTTATTTTAAACATAGAAAGACATATTGAATCTTGTAATTATTTTTAATTTATAAAGTTCTTTAAAGAACCATCAATAAATGATTGAACATTATTATTTGAGCCATGTATGAACATCATTGAGGCATAAATGAACATATAATTCTATTAGAGAGTAAAAAAACATTTAGGTATGATAAAAATATTTTAGTCAATTGATTATTATTATGAACCATCGATAAATAAATGAACATTATTTGAGCCATGTATGAACATCATTGAGGCATAAATGAACATCATAGAACCATAAATGAACATCATTATAAGGGAAAATATTAGAAATATAACAAAAATAATAATGAACATATGATCACTCTAAATGAACTTTAGTCAGAGCACTATGAACAACATCTAACCCTGAAATGAACATAAGATGACTTGTTAAATCTAGTAGTGTTTTAAATTTTATACGGTTCTTTAAAGAACCATGGATAAATGTATGAACATTATTGAATCATGAATGAACATCGTTGAGCCATAAATGAACGTTATTGAGCCATAAATGAACATCATTAAAGGGGAAAACAATTAGAAAATATAACAAAAATAAGAATGAACATATGATCACTCTAAATGAACTTTAATCAGAGCACTATGAACAACAAGGAACCCTATAGTGAACATACGATGACTAATTAAATCTAATAGTTTTTTATTTATATTGTTCTTTAAAAAGTCATCCATCAAGAATGAACATTATTGGGTCTGGAATGAATATTATTGAGCCGTAAATGAACGTTATTGAGCCATAAATGAACATTAATAAAGGGGAAAACAATTAGGAATATAACAAAAATAAGAATGAACATATGGTAACTCTAAATGAACTTCAGTCAGATCACTATGAACAACAACTAATGCTGTAGTGAACATATGGTCGTTTTATATAAACTTGAGGAGAGCGAAAAAATTGGGAAATAAATCTCTTATAGCAGTGTAATAAAATAAAGTAGAAGAGAGATGGAAAATAAAGAGAGAGAAAATCAAGAGAGAAGAATTTTTTTGGGAAATGTATCTTTTAAATAAATATAATAAAAAAACATAGGAGTGATATAGAAAACTAGGAGAGAGAAAATTATTTTCAGAAGACATAAATGAGAAGAGAGAAAAGAAGAGTGTCGTAGTAATAAATGCAAAGTGAATAAAGTGGATAGGAGTGTCAGAGTGTCAAATCAATTTCCTCAATGTTCATTCATCACCCATGGGTTGTTCATTACCCATAGGGCCATAGGTTGTTCACTGGGGTTTCCAAATGTTCATTTAGTTCAAGTTCATTTAAGCCACAACCCCATGTGCAATGAAACGTCGTCGTCACTCTTTGTGAGCACCTTCCTCTTGGTACGTACGTGTGCACCTACTAATTTGCACACTATGTGCCTTTCATCATTCCAAATAGATGATTGGGTCTAGAATAATCAGAGGCAGAAATTGTCGTGCAGAAATATTTGGTAGCACCTCCTTTTATTGGGAGCTGCTTAAATATAATTTGCAGACAGACAAGTTGAACTTGTTTTTATCATGCTATTTGCCAACTAATGCAAGTCTTGGAATTGAAGGTGGATGCAGTGGTCTATTTGCTGCGATCACCTGGGCCTGACCAACTTTACCAATGGTAAGGGGAAAATTAACCTGGCAGATTCCAACGTCCGGCCTATGGAGGTATTCATGTGCAGCATTGTCAGGAAAATGGGTTATGGGGGAGGGCTTCAAGTGGCTCTCACAGTACATCAACTAGTGGCGCGTTGGCCTTATAGTCTAGATTCTGCCTAGGTTTTTATCGTCTTTCAAGTTCCCAGCGTTTTATGTACTGTGTAGTTTAGGGTGGATGTTTTAAATTCTGCTATAAGCCAGTTTCTTGTGAATGGATGTGCATAACAAGTATTTGTGTTTGAGTGGGTTTGACAGCTTCTTCATATATATAGATCAAACTGCGGTTGAAGCACTTTTCTTTGCCAATCATAGGCACCTATTTATCTTAGTGTGCTACAGTGTTGTATACACAAATTTCGAGTCAAAACAAATAAGACAAGAAACAAAGTAACAAAGAAATTTTATTTCAATAAATGTATTAAGTACAATCTCTGTAAACAGTTTATAATGAAAATAAGCTAAGTCACTCCGATTCCATTAGTAGCTTGAGAGTGACACGTATTGATGTCGACGTGGAGTTGAGTATAGAGTGACGTTTTGTCAGCGTCAACCCGAGTTTGAGTTTTGTTTGGGTGTATTCGAATGAGGGCAAAAAGCTTGAATCTCGATCGAATGTGTTTGAGTGTATACGAATAGTCGGCACGGATTTGATGTGCTTGTGAGACTATTTGCGGGAGAGAATTCCAAGAGAGTTTTATGAGCTTCTTGAGAATAATGATTTTCTGGTCACTCAACCGAGAGAGGTGAGGTCTATTTATAGGGAATGGAGAACCCTTCATGGACTTGGTAATTTATAAGCTTGGGCCCATTTATGACTTGGAAGTCTTTTTTTTTTTTCTTGGTTTGACCATCTTATTTGGATTATAATATTGACTCCCAAATAGTTGACAACCCAAATTATATTTATTTGATTTAATTTGGATATTTTATTTAGGTGGGCTAAATTAATTAAACTGGCTAATTATATTTATTTTTAGCTCAATAATAATCAATATATTTTAATGTAAAATACTTAATAAATATTTAGTGTCTACAATTCTTCATCGAGGCAAGTATGCGTGACACACGACTTTTGCGGTTTAGTATGACGAGGTCCGACAGATTTGAGTTTAGTTTAGCAATTGGGTGACAAACACCGTGTTGCTTTATATAGTTTTTTTATAAAAAGAAAGTAGAGTTACGAATTTTTACAACTCTATCAAATCTTGGACTCACGAGTTTCGATCCTATTTCGGTTAGGATTTCTTGGTGATAGACTAAAACAAATCTTATCACATATTAGGAGTATAAAAAAAACCTCGTCGTCTACCATCGTTCGTTAACTCGGGATATCACCGACGCACTGAGCATTGAGTTGTCAAAGGCAATTCCAGACCACTACATACATGTGAGTTTGATTATTTATTCTCGTTTCTCTTAGATCTTTCTTTTGTCTTTTTTACTTTCTTTTGTTTTCTTCTAAGCTGCAAAACTCTTGCTGAACATCACCATTTAATCATGCAATATATACAAATTCTTCTTAGCCACCACTTTCTTTTTCAATGCAAGAAAGTCTGATACTCCTTTCATTATTATTAATGACAAGCAATTTAAAGATTGCTCCTTTATTTTGTTGCATCCATGCCCCCCGTTTTCTTCATTATTGTTTTGCTTGTGATGATGAACTGAGGATGATCTCACATGATCCCTTGATTGCTTGTATTGATACCATGAATTGCATCACTATGGCGCAAACTTGCTTGATTCCTTCCCCTCTCTCTTTTTTTTTCTCTGAATTATTATTATCACTCTTCGTATGATACATGTAAAGTAATTCTATAAGGAAACAAGAGCTGATGTTTTCGTTTTAATTTTCTTTGTCTTGCTCCTCTTGCACGTATGATGCCATATTTGATCAATGATTGTGGGACAAACTTACCCATCGTATATGATGTCGTGATAGTTCTTCCCTTTCTTCTTTTTTTCAGCAGTAAGCTTCTTTCCTTTCTTTTTTATCTTACTAGCCTTATATGCACGCTATGCGTGCGAAGTTGTTATCAATGTTGAATTTATTGTATAATTATGTATAGTAATAATTTGAATGAAAAATTACTTACAAAGTTTTATTAAAGAAAAATCTCTATTATATAGCAACAATGAACTATTATTAAGAAAGTAAATAAACATATAAAATATTGTATTCACTTACCTAATTCCCTTCATGGTGTTTGTCTAACCACATGGTAAAAATCAAAATGTAAGTGACAATAATAATAAGCTCGGTATTAGCTACCTATGAATACAACATTATATTATTTACAACACAATCCTTAACCTTTCAAAATGTGTACAATTTATCATAAAGTTGTAGAGGGGATTGACCGTAATTTCTTTGTCATTAATATTATTTTTAGCTACATATGACTTACGTAATTTAAAAGTTTATAATTAGCTAGCCACATTCAATTCATTAAATGTTATAACTTCTTATACGTGCTACAAAAACAAAGCCATAAGGTCGATAAGTTCTTCTATTATGAATACATCAATTGCTTATTTATCTCTCTTTCCCCCTCCCATCTCTCTCTACAAAGTCATGGAGTAATGTTTCCCTCTCTGGTGCCCCTCTCTCTGTCTATGAAGTCCTAATTTCTTACTCTCTTGAATATCCTCTTATTCTTTAAACCCATCAACATGTCATATGCTTCCTCCACCCTTCCAACAAAGCACAACCCTTTTTAACAAACAATTCTAAGTATGAGTTTTTGGGTTCCACCCATATCTATCCATCATCTCCAAACTTCAAAAGCTCTCTGAATTTTACCTCTTGAGCATAATGAATTCACCAAAATGCCCATTATTTGGGAACATTTAGACGATAGAAATTGAAAGTAAAAGAAGAAGGTTAAAAAAAAAAGAGATTTACCCACAGGAGAAGACGAAATGGTGATTTTGGATTTGAGGACATGATGAACATTGCAGATTTCAATATTGGCTTTGGAGGTGAGTTTGAAATATGTGCTTTATTTTTTTGCATGCGAAAATACCTCAAAATTTTGAAGTAACGAATTGATATACTTGTGGGTTGTTATGAGATTTTGAAGAAACCCAATTAAGATCGTTACAGAAAATCTGTGGAAAAAGAGAGAAAAAGTTCAGTTAAAGGGAGAAGATACAATTTGTAGCTTGTTTCCTTCAAAAACTAAAGTTTGATTCTTTGCCTAAATAATTGTAAGTTGTTTTCCTCAAAACTGAATTTCTATCAGTTTCTCAATCAGTTCTTCAAGTATCACATTGTCACCGAGAAGTTTTCTTATTCCATGAAAGGATTGAATTTGGAGATACTTAATAATTGTAAAAAATAAATTTTGATTCTGTTAAGAAATGGTATTTTGATTCATCATTAAAAGTGTTCTAGTTCTCTTGAAAATTGTAGTTTGATTCACCATTAAGAAAATATGATTTTTTTCCCATCATTAAAAGTGAATTGTTAGAAAATAAGAGTACAGAGTGTTTTCTTGAAAACACATTGCTTTTTTTATTAGTTCCTCTCTTTTAAATATGCGTATGCGGTATGTCTTGTTTCATCTCTTCTTCGGTTTCTCACTTTCTTGCAACGCCACACTATAATTAACTGATTTATTGGGCAAAAAAGTATATTGAAAGGGAAAAAATTGTGTAATTTGAATTGGTACGCAAAGATTTAAGTATTTATCAATCCGACTTCATTTAGATTTGGAGGGACCATATCATATGGCTAGTATAAGAAGTAAGAATTACCTTTTGGGCGTTTGGTTGTGATTTCTCTTATTACTCCT
Source organism: Beta corolliflora (assembly GCA_947648045.1). NCBI lineage: Eukaryota > Viridiplantae > Streptophyta > Magnoliopsida > Caryophyllales > Amaranthaceae > Beta > Beta corolliflora. The sequence goes on along the minus strand of CANSZD010001040.1, from coordinate 11,299 downwards.
TTTGGGTTGAATTTTGCTCCTATTGGTTTGATTACACTGTATTACAAATACACTAATAAATCTCTATTATTAAGAATTATGTATCAGATGAAGAGTAAAGCGTAATATAATCTCTATTATTAAGAAGAATGTGATTTCAGTTGTTACACTCCGCTTGGTTAATTTTCTGCTCCTTTATTTTGGTTTGCTTAGCCTACGCCGAACTTAAGGCACATTTAATAAATAAATATTATGATAACAATGTAAAATATTATGAAGAACAAAGCATTATAGAAATGATTTACCTTATTCTTGGCCTTTGAAAAGGGTAATTGAATTTGATATTGTTGTGTATTTGTTTGCGGTTAATGGAGAGGAAGGAGATGGAGGGGAAGAAATAGAGAACTTCGGAAAATTTGGAGCGTTAGCATGCATATTGGCGTTTATCATGGGATTTTTCCCCCTAAATAAGGGATTTGTATTTTTCAAAAAAATATGGTTTTGAATTTTGATATTTGAGAAGTTATAGACTTGTGTTTCTCTTATGTTGTTTTGGTTTTTTTTTTTTAATGAAGCGATTACTTGTACCCGTTGAGATATGTCAGTTTATAGGGAAGTTTAATTTTTTTTTTGGAAAATATTTTGTAATGATGAGAAGTTGAAAATTCTGAATTACAGTTTTTTTTTCTTTCTTTTTTTTGTTTTTCTCTTATTCTATTAGATTGGATGTAATTTGCTTAATTTGTTGGGGGTAAAATGGGGGTTTTATTTTTTGGTGTCCTACCCCTCTTGACATATAGAATAGAGATACGCATGCTACTACTATTTGTTTTTATTTGGATTTTGGTATGATAGTTGTAGCGGTATAAAATCGATCGGTATAAATTTTATGCACTTGAGCCCGATACTCAAAGAACTTGATGGAGCAAGTTTTAGTATCTTTTTTTTCATCAAATTGAATTTTGACATACTTTGTTTCGCTTGCGGTATATGAGATTTTTGAGATCTTTGAACTTTCGTGCTTGTCTTTGGAAAACTCAAGACTTGTCGGGTGATTTTTTTTTACATCCTTTAGTCTAAAATATTTTATACGCATATCCCTTTTTTTGTGCATGTGTATCCGGTGTATTTTTGTACTATCGACGGGTTCATATGAAGACGGGGACTTCGTCGTGATGGGCCATATGTGCGACTATGAGTACAGCCGAGGTGTTATTCGTATGTCTTTAGCATGCTGCGACAATGTCACCTCCGGGACATTCCCTTGAAGACGAAGACGTGGATTTCGTCGCGATATGCCATATGTGCGACTATGAGCATGTCGGGGGTGTTATTCGTATGTCTTAGCCTTTGCGACAATGTCACCTCCGAGACAGTCCCTTGAAGACGAAGACGGGGATTTCGTCGCGATGGGCCATATGTGCGACTATGAGCCTGTCGGGGGTGTTATTCGTATGTCTTTAGCATCTGCGACAATGTCACATCCGAGGCAGTCCCTTGAAGACGAAGACGCGGCGTCCAACCCTTCCCCTCTTTGTTTATTTATATATATTTTTTTTCTAACACACACCCCTTTTTTTTTTCCAGGATGGTGTACTTCAAAGAATTTAAGAGAGGCGAAGACATTCATCTCTCTTTAATCGACAATGAAGAAGCTAATCTACGGACTGGCACTAATTTCGTTATTCACAAATCACTACTTCGTCACGACTCTGACGGCATGCGGACGCACATTGACAAAGGATCATTGCGAAGTGAAATGTCGGTAAAGGTGAACAAGGGGTCCCGCGATGCAATTAGATGTATGTCCTTAAGAGCACTCTTTGAGACAACTTTGAGCTTCCTACGTCTTCATCAATGCTTGGCCGCGGTATCATTTCGGGTTCGGTGCGGTGGGGTTCGAAAAATTTGAGAGTGTTGGGCGAGGCGGTTTATTTGTCGGCTATTGGGAGTGGACCGAAGACGTTCTATCTCGCTTTGGAGCGGTTCTTGACTCTTGTTCTATTTACTCTGCAGTTCGGGGCTTCTCTTTATTTGTATGACAAGAACCACGACATCATTCGCTCATTCACGTGAGAGCCGGTGCCCTACTAGCAATACACTTCATACCATGATTGGCGAGTGGTCTATTTCATTGTGGGACATGTATAAATTTGGAGGGTTACCTATTGTTGGGAAGATTTATGATGAGACAGTCCCTAGCTACAACATCATGCGTGCTCGAGACACGAGAGGGGAAACGATTATTATCTCGAAGCTTGTGAGATCTTGTTTGTTGTTTATCATACTCTAGCAAAAGACGCCTGACTCTAAGAGAGGTGTGAGTGCTCAAAGTTTGGATTGATTTTTGGTGTAAACGAGAAGAGAGTTCACAAGGAACCTAAGAAGAGGCGAAGGTACTCCGAGTCTCGCCCCAAATTTACCGCTAATCCTAGTGTAAACATTGAAACTCAACCGGTTGTTTGATAGAAGGCGAGAATCGGATATGTTTGACCTTCTCGGGATCAAAGTTTGTGAATAGAAGAATAAATACTTATGTTCTTTGCCTTTATATCTTCTTTGGTTATGCACTTTTGTACTCCCAGACTACGAAGATAGGTTGATTAGGCCAGAGGCACTTTTGAGATTGCTACCTTGATGGCATGTGGTCGAAACCTTTAGTCTTGTAGTTCCTGTGCTTTTCGGTATATATCGCGGTTTGAATGCTATTGCAAGAGCTCCAAAACCAGCTTTCTCAAAAACCCTCTTCCCGGCTCATTATCTTTATGGTTGGCTAGCATATTATTTCAACACTCACCATGACGCCGACCACTGTTCCACCTGGTCCTTTGATGGTCATATATTCGGGCGCACAAGGGTCAAAACTCTTTAATGGAGAGGATGCTCACGGAGTCTTATACATGCGGGGCGTCGGTGCGTGGGTTGCACCATGTTGAATAAGAACAAACATGATGTTTTGCATGACGATGGTCATTTGGACCTGTCAAATTCGGTTATATGGTTTCTCTTTGATCGGGCTACCTCGTCTTGCGTTCTGTGACATTTTTCATGCTGAACACTAATCCCCCATCGATTTGGGAGGCAATTTGGTTCTTGCCAAGATTACACTTTGGTCTATTGCGCCGTGATGTACAAGAACGGAAGGTGTCTTACTATGAGGCTTTGCGTTATTGGACGTTGCTTTTGTTTACGGGAAGTCGGTCTCGTGTTTTTACACCATGCCAATCAACGGAATTTGGAAAAACTTGGTGACATACGAATTTGCTAGGTTTGGTGGCCTAAAGTGACTATTGGAGATTTGAGGAAGAATGTTGATTCTTTGTTCGAGCGTCTTAAGCGATGCATTAAAGTCCAAGCAAGATCAACGGCATGATGATAGAAAACGTTTGAGTCAACCAAAAGATGATGGTTCACGTCATAGAGGTACCACCCACGACAACCGCGATAATTAACAAACGATGAAATCATCATGGTTCTATTGATGGCGCGGACACCGGTGACACGAGTCCGATGTTAATTTTAAACACAAACGTAATGGGAAGAGGAAGTCGACCTCCCGGGCTCGAAGTTGATACATCGAGCTTTGGGGAGTTTTTTTACAACATACAGGAGTTCTCCTTTTCTTCCTACCAATCTTCATTTGGTAACTCCGGTTTCTTTATTTTTTTCTTTTATTTATTTATTTATTTAATTGGTTACTTTTATTTACTTATTTCCTTTTAGGACGGTGACGTTGACTTGCATGCGAGCATTGAAGACATTGTAAATGGTAATATGTTTGTGGAGGGCAATACCCATCCTCCAGGCCCGAGGAAAGGAAAGGAATTGAGGATCATAAAGGGTTCGACTAGTGGGGATCAATCGAGCGGACTCATCCAATTTGCCTATCTTCCTCAACTCGCGATGAACGATCAATTCGGGGTCCCAATTCTCTTGAAGTTGCCTCTCAGGGCTTTGGATATTCATCCTAACGGCGTGAACGCCTCCGATGATGCTATAAAGGGTGTTCATGTTCCTACTGCATCTTCTAACACTTTTCGTCCGGGGGCCTAATTCTTCCACCATCTTTACCCATGCTATCGAAGCATTGGAGCGGAAAGCTATCGACCATGCTTTGCAGCAATCACCATTTTCGAGGTTGAGGAAAAATATGTAGAAGCTCGCATGGTGTATAAAGGCATACAAAACCTTAAAGGTGACCCACGTCCATTGAAGCGTCGGGTCGATTCCTATTTTTGGTGCAGTCAAGTCTTATCTTGCTTTAGAAGCCAGAAGTTGCGGGCGCCAACGGTCGGGCGAGGTGGAGCATGACATGCGTGCTCGGTCGGAGTTGTTGAAACAAGTTGAGTCCAACTTTGTTAAAAAGCAAGAGAGGCAAAAGCTGTTGGAGGAGCATGATGCGGCGATCCCCGAAAAGGATAAGTGATCTCGAAGTTGAATTACAAAAAACTCGTGAGGAGAAAATCCATCTATCGATGAATTGACAGCTAACAAGACCTCTTTAACATCCTATGAAGAACGAGATAAAGGTTGCAAAGCGGACTTTGGATGAGTTGGAAGCAACTCCATCTTTGAGTGCGATGAGATTGCCTAACTTGAACAACATAGGGTGAACCTTCTCGAGCTTCGAGTCTACAATCAAACCCTTTGAGTGGATGGATTGAGACTTTGTCCCTTTCTACTTTTTTTTTTTGATAAGATGAACACATCCCTTTTTTATCATTATTATTTAGCCGTTCACAATTTATACTCTTGCGGGCTAGGAGTATTATAACAATTGCATTTTTTTTGTATGTTTCTCTGTTCACAGTTTAGACTCTTGCGGGCCAGGAGTATTACATGATATGAATTTTTTTGTTTTTTTTTTATTTCGCCGTTCGCGGTTTATACTCTTGCGGGCCAGGAGTATTACAATGATTGCAATTTTTTTTTTTTCGCCGTTCACGGTTTATACTCTTGCGGGCCGGGAGTATTACAATGATTGCAATTTTTTTTTTGGTGTGGCTGCACTTGAGTAATTTGTATGTTACCCTAGGCGCCTACGTACTTGCAAAAATCAACAAATTGCTTTTACAAGATCAAGCCAACGTAGTTCAAATTCACATATATTTTCTTTCGACATATGCAGTTTATCCTCTTGCTTAGGAGTTGAACAATGCTCTCAATTTTCACGAGTAGTAGCGCTTTAGAAACTTGCCATTGATAGGCCCTATACGTAATCCTTCGGCGTCAATAATTTTATACGCCCCATTAGTGTATACCTCTTTGACAACGTATGGACCATCCCATTTAGAACCGAATTTACTTTACGTCTTACGAGAAATAATGATGGGTCTTTTAATGGCTAGGACCATGTCTCCAACTTGAAAGGAGCGAGGTCGAACTTTCTTATTGAAACGCGTGACAGAGCCGAGCTTGGTAGCACTCAGATTTTTGTTGTGCTTGGAGTCTTTTTTCGTCAGCGCCTCCAACTCGGCAAGTCGGAATTTATCATTTTCTTCGAAGTCGAAGCCTTCTGTATGGCAATGCGCAATGATGGAATTTGAAGCTCCAAGGGGAGAACGGCCTCAACGCTATATACCAACGAGTATGGAGTTGATTGTGTTCTTGATTTATATGTCGTCTGTATGCCCATAGAGCTTCCCCTATTCTTTCATGCCAATCACGTTTGGACTTGGCAACCACTTTGCTCAACAAACTACAAAGTGTCTTGTTGAACGCTTGACTAGACCGTTTCTTTGGTGCATTGTACATTAACGATCTATGTTGGGTGAATTTAAACTTCTCACATAAACTTTTCATCAATTTATTGTAAAATGGTGTCCCATTGTCGGTGACAATTTTCGGGGTACACCATATCGCGTAGATGATGTGAGTACGAATGAAGTCAACAACATTCTCTTTTTTCACTTCACGTAGGGGGTGGCTTACGCCCATTTGGAAAAATAATCGATCATTTGCCAAAATATATGCTTGTCCGGCGAGATGACTTTGGTGTAATTGGGCCAACTACGTCGAGTCCCCACACTTCGAATGGCCAGGGATGCGGCGTGGGGTGTAATGGCTCTCGGAGGTTGATGAATGAAGTTAGCATGAAATTGGCAAGCTTCACATTTCTTTGCATAGTCCATGCTATCTTGTACCATGGTTGGCCAATAGTAACCCATTCTTTTAATACGGTCATGCGGTTTTGGACTGGCCCGATGGCGCCACGGACTCCCGAGTGAGCTTCCTCCATGGTTTGCTTTGCTTCTTCATCTCAGAGACATCTTAACCAAAGACCATGGAAGGATCGTCGATAGAGGTCCCCTTATAATATATAAACCGCGAGGCTCGGCGACGAATCTCTGTCTTATGTTTTGGATCACTTGGCAATTTTTTATTTTCCAAATAATCAATAATTGGTTGACGCCAATCTTCCTTGTCTATTTGACAGACGAGAGATTATGTCGACTTCTTCACAGTATATTCGTCAACATGCATCCTCGTCATCGGGAGTGACAACCCATCGTTTGCAAACAGTACATACATTATTTCTTACGCCCCCGGTGCCAAAAGTGGTGCTAAGCCCGGCGGCGCATCGGCCATCTTGTTGGCACTCCTTGGAACATGTTCTAACTTGATGGTATCAAGTTTGTCAATCAATTGTGATGCTTGCCTTTGATAAGGGATTAGATCATTCTTTTTGACTTCGTATTCACCCGACAGCGGTTGTTTTAGGACCAATTGGGAGTCCTCGTGAATGTCTAAGTCTCTAAGTCCCATTTCAATTGCCATTTGGAGGCCTATTATGAGTGCTTGGTACTCGGCCATATTATTGGAACATAGTTGAGTTAGCACAAAAGAGTATGGCGATATATGCTTTTACGAAGAAATGAAGACAACTCCGGCTCTGCACCCTCATGACGACGCGCCGTCAAAGTACATTTTCCAAGGTGGGAGTATTTCAATGAAAAACACATCTTCACCTGGCGGATCGTCGGAAAGCTCCCGTTCTGCGGGGGTGGGGTGGTCTGCGAAAAAAGTACGCTATTACTTGCCCCTGACGGCCTTTTTGCGGGACATACACAATGTCATATTGTTTTAAAAGCATAGCCCACTTTGCAAGTACGCCGGACAACACGGGCCTTGAGAGAATGTATTTTATCGGGTCGAAACTCGAGATGACATGAGCTGTATGAGCTGCATGTAATGTCTTAATGTTTGGATCGCAAAAATCAAAGCAAGGCAAATTTTTTCAATAGGTGAGTAATTCAATTCGGCACCCACCAAAGTTCGGCTCAAGTAGTAAAGAGTTGTCTCCTTACGGTCTTATTGCTCTTGAGCGCACATTGCCCCCAGAGAGATCGCTCTGTCTTTGCGATATAAAGGATGAGTGGTTTCCCTTTTATTGGTGCCCCCATGACGAGGGGAGAAGACAAATACTTCTTTATACTTTCGAAGGCTTTTTACATGAGTCATCCCATTTGAATGGGGCATCCTTTTCATGAGATGGTGAAGGGGTGACATCTTCTGCTAGATTAGAAATAAACCTTCGAATGTAAGCAAGACGCCCTTGGAGGCCACGTAACTCCTTAAGGTTCTTAGGTTCGGGCATCTCTTGGATGGCCTTGATCTTTGCTTGGTCAATTTCAATACCCCCAGTGTGTCCGACAATGAAGCCTAGAAACTTTCTCGAGGTGACGCGAAATGCGCATTTGAGGGGGTTCATTTTTAATTGACATTTTCGTAGTCTTTCAAAGACTTTACGGAGGTCATGCGAGATGATTCTCCTTCTTCTTAGACTTTACCACCAAGTCATCTACGTAGCACTCCACGATTTTATACATCATATCTTCAAAAATTTACGCATTGCACGCGATATGTAGCTCACGGCATTTTCAAGCCGAAAGGCATAACTTTATAACGAATATCCCTTTAGGGGTACGAAATGCGGTTCTTCTTGATCTTCGGGAGCCATGTGAATTTGGTTGTATCCAGCGGTATAATCCATGAATGACAAAGCTTGATGACCGGTGGTGGCATCGAATCATGATTTCCAGTTCTCGGGAGTGGAAAGTCATCCTTCGGACACGCCTCGTTCAAGTCACGGAAGTCCACACAAACTCGTAACTTGTCCATTTTCTTTCAAATCGGCACAATGTTTGCTATCCAAGTAGGATACTTGACTTCACAAATAAATCCTGCATCGATGAGCTTGTTTACTTACGCCTCAATTTCGGGAATTAATTCGGCACGAGCGTCTTTGGGATTGCTTCTTTGGTGACACCTTTTTGATGGCTAAGTGATGGACATCGACTTTTTGGGTCGAGTCCCGGCATCTCCCTTATAACTCCATGCAAATACGTCTTTGTAGTCGAGAGAGTAACTTGAAATATTTTTGTTCTTCTTTGTTGGGTAAGAAAAACGCTCACGTAGACGGGCGTGGCTCTTCTTGAGTTCCAAGGTTTAACTCTTTTAACTCATCGACTTTGGCTTGCCCCCCATCTTCAAGAGTTTTAGGAGCCTCATCTCGTTTCCATCTCCTCGTCACTTTCGGGAGCCTCATGCCCCGTGATATGGTTTGAAGAAACAAATTCAACATCTTTTTCTTTTTCTTGACTAGACGAACTCCTTTGGTTTGTTAACACTATGACACGACCTTTGGCTTTCAAGGGTGCATGTCCCAATGATGTCTACCACCACGTGTACGCCTCATGCGAGATGCGATAACACTTTGAGGTGCGTCCTCGCCTTTGCTTCATTTTTCTCTCTTGTGATGCGACTTAGTACTGACCGTCTTTGTTGTTTATCAATTGAGGTCGATGCACCAAGACGTTAAAGACAGATGCATTCTTAGAAGATCGAAGATTTTGCAAGGGTGTTTGTATTTTTGACTTCACACCTTCATTTAGCTCGTGTCCACCAAGTACGGTTAAAAACCGATGTATGGTTCTTTACGACAGGCTACTGATCGATCAAAGACCGATATTTTTGGTGAGACACATTATTTTCATCTTCATTTTCTTGACTTCCTCCTGAGTAATATCTTTGCGAAGAAGAGGTTGTCCCTCTACGCCGTGCGAAATTTTGATGGGTGTTGGGGTTTCAAATCCCAAACCTACTTTAGTCGGATGTACCTCAACGCCATACTCTTGCAATTTCTTTTGTGTGTCATTAATTCCATGAGGATCAACCTCGATGACATTGCCCATGGGCGCTGGATTCTCGAAGTCATAACCCGGACTTCGCCAAGAGTTTATAAGCATTTGGGTCAAACCTACCCTTGTTAAGCCATTTTCTCCTAGATTGATCAACATATTGTGAGGTTGGAGGCTTAGCAATTTGATTGTGATTGGCTCTAGATAAAGGAACAACCACTTCTTGCTTTAAACATTGAAGAGTAGTCTCATCTACTCCTTTTTCTTTCTTTGGCTCTACTTTCATAACCTGACACCCTGCAAAAGGTGACTCCCCTTCCTTACAACGTGATTTAGGGATGTATCGCGGGGTGGAGTCGTTACGCCTTCTTCGTTGCTCTTATGGGTTGGAGCAACAACTTCTTCTTTTACCTTTTCCTCGCATTTTTGTTGTTGCATCTCAGTGGTGGCTGACTCGCTAGAGTTTGAAGACGAGGGAATATCACCATTTTTATTTGTACCCCTTTTCCTGTTGAAGGAATTTTAGATGGCAACATCTCGCTTGAGGGTTCCCCATCTTCGATGAACTTAGCATCGGCAAAGTACGAATCTGCTGCTAAAGGGTTTGACATCCCCATTTATTTTCTTCTCGCCTCCACGATAAAATTTCAGACATTGATGGAGGGTTGATGCGACTACCCCATTTTCATGCAACCAAGGTCGTCCAAGCAACATTTTATACGACGTCTTTGTATCTATGACATGGAAGAGAGTAGATGATGTTAACTCTCCCATCACAAGGTCAAGACGTATTATGCCTATGACACGTTGGTTGTTCAAGTTGAATCCTTGGATCATTAGACGACTATCGAAAGATCTTCCATAGTGATCCCTAAATCGGTCATGGTGGATTTTGGCATGATGTTGACAGCTGAACCTCCATCCACTAAGATACGTGTAACACCCCATAATTTTCACCCTTTATTTTTAGTGTTTGTTTACATTAAAATGATATTTTTCGTAAAAATAAATAATTTATTATTTAGATTATTTTGGAACGTGTTGTGAAAATGTGTATATATTTATATGTTGTGATATATTTATATATATTTATTTTAAGTTGTTAGTTATTTATTTTAAAAGGTTATATTAGTTTCGTTATTTATTTAGGCGTTTAGGATGCGGTTTTGTCACAAGATTTTTGTAACATTGTTGGACCGACTTGGGTGATGAAATGTTGCATCACGTGTGGCGTATCATGCTGGCCAAAAATCAGCAATTATGGAGTGGAAGGGATGAAGAGTTTTGGTGCTTGAGTGAGCTAACTTTTTGCATATCTTGTAACCGCTCATTTAATTCCCCATTAACCCCACCTTTATAATCACCTTTTAAACCATTGCTAAATGAGGTTATTAATCAGGTTTTTGCTGCATTCTAACCCCCTTTTTCGCCCAACCCTTAGAGAGGAAGAGAAAGAGTTCTTCCTCTCTTCCTCGGACTTTCGTCCATTTTTGCAACACCTATTTTGTTTGCATCATATCTCCTTCGTTTCTTATCCGAATTGACGTGTGAGTAGTAAAATCCACCTACTCGAAAAAGATCTTTGCTCGGGTATAATTTGTTTTTGAATAAAGGGAAACATGACGACTGCAGTTTTGCTTCAATCAGGCGAGTCATCCGGTTTTTGTTTTCTGGGTCACACCTTCGCAAAATGTCTATCACCGGAGATCTAACCGTTGGATCGTTCTCAAATTTGGATAGTAAGTTTATAACATCTTGGAATTCACTTTGACTGAATGATTTGGAATCCGATCTTTCAATAGCTGGAAATCATGGTTTGAACAGAAGAAAGCATTTAAATGAGATTTTTCAAATTCGCTCAAGAAGAAAACGCCTAGTGACTTGTTACACATATATGCTACAATTATCGCTCATGGAGGGGACTTGATTGCACATATTTTTCATATTTCTTCAGACTCAGTTTCCTCCTCCGACGCCCCGTGACTACAGTAGTTAATCTTAGAACGATAGAAATTTAAAGTTTTTTTCTAAAGACAGATTATTATGGTTTAGGAAATTGCTTAAAATAATTTTTGAAATGAAATTTGACGTGAATATACTGAGGCATGCTGCATGAATATTGTGTACAAAAATAATTTTCGCCTGAGTTTTAGTATTTATTCCGATTTATTTGGTATTTT